>JANVCC010000271.1:9654635-9783518 GCA_025345505.1 Todiramphus chloris collaris | reverse complement strand
AAAAAAAAAAAAAAAAAAAAAAAAAAAAAAAAAAAAAAAAAAAGAAATTGGTGTGAAAGGAATTGAAATCTTTATTCCTTTTCTAGTTCAGTTAATTATAAGTACCCACGGGTGAGTTCTTATAGCAAAACCATAAGTGCTTTATTCAGTATTATGGGATTTATTAATGTACTAAGCGTCCTCCCTGCTGCTGCGGCTGGCTGGAGACAACTGCTGCAAAGGCTGAGGAATGGATGAGCTGGGCTCTGATCTTCACCTCCTGAGCCCTTCCAGGGGCTGTTTGAAGGACCAGTTCTTACTCCTTGGCCTTCTCCTGCACCGGGGAGAACCAGGAAGCTCCGATGGGAGGGATAGAGGGTTGCAGGAGGGAAAACTGCCTCAGCTTTGTGGTGAAAAGGGCTTGTGAGGTGGTGAGGCTGGAGGAAGGGAGAGAAAATGGAAGGTGGACCTGAAGCTTCAGCATCAGCTCCTAACCCGAGTCACGGTGCTGCACGAAGCAGAGATGGAAAGTAAGAAAACAGAGCATACTCTGTGGGATGCCAACGGGCATTTGGTACAGGGCTTTTGGGGGGTGGGGGTGTGTGGTGTGTGATGTTACAGGAGATGTAGCCCCTCCTTGCCACGACTAAGCTGATGCACTTCCGAGTGGCCCACAGTGGCCACGTGCAGCTACCCTCTTGCCCATTTAGACTGGGGCTCGATGCCACCTTTGCTCAAAAGGTGTGTTAAGGCCACAACTTATTTTCAGAGTAGGAATTTTAGGCTTTTTTCCAAGCAAAGGGACTGCTATGAGGGTGGATGCACTTTAGGTCCGAGAGCCCCACAGCTCACAAACCCCCATTGTTCCTTCTTTTAGCACCCGGAAGGCTGGGTAAATTGCACGACAGAATGAAATAATCAATAAACGGAGCAACACGGTTATGTATCTTGGCAACAATGATGTTAATCAACCATGTAAACTGACTTTGCGCTCTCTCTCTCTCTCTCTCCTTCAATGCAGTGAAATCCCAGCTGTCTGCAGCAAGGGAGTGACGCCGACTCTCTGCAGTGCTGGGGGATGCAGACAGCTCCTTCCTCCACCTCCTGCCTCCCCTACCACACACAAGGTTTCTGCTTCAGCAACCCCAAAATTTGCTAAACACTCCCTGGGCTAGAAAGTGCACAGTAATATCCTACACCAGCTGGGATCACCTTCACCCTGTGGAGAACATCTCTCATTTTGTATCAAGGTGGGGATCACTCCCTTCTCCCAAGGCAGGAGCAACAGGAAAACAGGAACCAACCTCAAGTTGCCCCAGGGCAGGTTTAGGTTGGAGCTGAGGAACAATTTCTTGCAGCCCCTGCAGGGTTCCCCAGGGCTGTGCCAGGCTGCCCAGGGCAGGGGTGGAGTCCCCGTGATCCCTGGAGGGATTTCCAAGCCCCCCATGGGTCAATGGTGCCCTGGCAGTGCTGGGGTCACAGTTGGACTCCATAAGCTTAGAGGTGTCTTCCAATGCAAACAATTCCATAATTCTATAATTCTGTGTTTGGATTCCTGGGAAATTTTTTCTCCTGTGGTTAAGCTGCTGGAAGGGCCTCCAGGAACAGATCCCCTGTCTCCACATTGGTGTGTGGCATCACTTGGGATCTTCCTGATTAATGATCAGGTTGGATCATTTATGGAGTTACACATGGCCTTGCTTCTTGATCCTGCTTTGCTCTCAAAACCTCGTGCCTTTTGCAGTCCATAGGTGCAGGGTGAGAGATCCTACCTGCAGAGCCCACACAGGTGGCTATTACTGGGAGGTCTCACAACCAACGCAGCCAGCCCACTCTTGCAGCACAAGGTGTTTTTTTCTCCAGTATATGTTATTGCCGTGAAGGGACATAGCTCCTGTGTGGATGGATTCCTCCTGCCTTCCTGCAGTGCTCAGGGAGAGCATCCTTCCTTCCAGACCTGCAGCCAGGTGGGATGGACTGGAGCCAAGAGCTGAGCAACACCAGCCCTGGCAAACAGCAGATTTTCAGAGTAGTGAAGGAGGAATCCACAAGAAACCGAGCAGGAAACTTGTTTTTTTTTTTTTTTTTTTTCCCAAGGAAAACCACTGACAGAATTAACATCTTTCCACAGTCTGGTTTTTAGTGGCATCAGATCACTTCTCTGCTGGCTGCAGAGAGAAGGCCAGGCAAAGTTTGAACTGCCTCTGTCCATTCTATAAATACTGGTTTCTCAGTGTGTTTTCAGTGTGCCATATGCAGCCAGTGCTCCGAAAAGCTCGTGTCTTGCTGATTCATTCCGTGACGAGGAATAAAAACCCAAGTTACATAGTCAAGATGAAATCTAGATTAATGGCTTTTCGGCTTCGTTCCCTCTGTGTGAAACGAATCCCGTGCTGTGATTTGGCTGTTTGATGTTTGCTCGATGTTAGGCATTAATAACAACTTCTCCATGTGCACAGGTCACCTGTTCCCAGATTTTGGGCTTCCCCTCATCTCACCCTTGCGCTGTTCTTGCTTTGCTTAACCACAGAGAAAATTCCTGGACATAATCCCTGTCATAAAAGAACCAAACCTGAGCCCAGCCTCTGGTGCTGGAGTTTATTCTTGCTCCTGCATTTCTCTGGAGGCTGGGAGGTGGGTATGGAAGCCGACGAGGGCTGCCCTCCCTGCAGGTTGCTTTGGCAGCTGCTCTGGGGTTTAGCTTGACTGTGCTGCACTGGAAAACTGCCTCTCATCTTCTGACGAGTGTGCGTCAGTGAGGCCACTGAGCCTTTCTGCCTCAGGGCTGCCTGCCAGGATGGTGTAGGATGAGCTGCCTGGCTCTGCCCTGCCCTGACCATCATGAGAAGAAGGCTATCAACCTGATCCCTCCTGGCCAGCTTGGCTGGAAGGAGCTCAGCTGAGTGGTCCACGGTGGGCACAGAGGAACTCGCCGACTCCACCGCATCGCTACGAGAAATGTAATTACAGCCGAAGCCTCTCCAGCAGCACGAGACAGCAGCACGCTGAGTCTCAGGGGAGGTTTTTCATTGCGTTGAAATCTGACTTTATTAATTACCAGCCTCTGATCTCATTTGAAGGTTAAGTTTATGAAACTGAATCCTATTTCTCTGCTTTCCTTATTCAGCTGCCTTACTGAGTTGTGCACAGCGGATGGTTTGGACCTTGGAAACTCCCAAGGTGGCTTCTTCTTCAGGTATGAGCTGTGCAGGGGAAGCAGTGGAGCAAGGGGAGATGATTGAGACGTGGAGAAGTCCTGGTGAAAGGCAGAGACAGAAATTGCATCTCAGGAAAACTGAAAATGGGGACAGCCGCTCACTGTCGAAGGTCTTACTCCCAAACTACAGTTTCTTTTCCCCTTGTCAGGAGTTCCCCCTTCCCAGGTGGGATGCTGGTGGCAGCACCCAGAGCCTCCAGCCCTGCCCAGCGAGGGGACATTGAAGTGGGGTGCTTTAGCAGAGTCACCACCAACTCTTGGTGCCACTTGGGTGGCTCCCCTCCTCCCAGGGCAGGTTTTCCAGCCTCTCTCTGCTTACCCAGTGAACCAGCCTTGGCTGTTGGCACTTATGGGAGTGCCTGTTTTCTTATCTAAGTATCAAATATTACTTTTTTTGAAAGAGAAAATAGCCACCAAACAGCTCTTGAAGCTTTGGGCTAACATCTAATTCCACTCAAAGAGCTTTGTTAGATAATTGTAATACTTTTCTGAGAGAAAATAGAGCAATTGAGGCTCATAATTAAAAGCTATTCAGACAGCTTTGATCTTTCCCGATGCATCTTCACTTACCAAACACAAATGCCAACGACAAACTCTTGGCAATATTTGCTCTTGCTATTCTTGGGATTTGCCTTTAAATTAACTCCTCTTCCTCTCTTCCAGTAAAAGGGAGGTGGGAGAAGAGAAATGTTGTGAGGTGGCCTGTGGCTTTCCAAGAAGGGTTTCTTTGGAAAGGTTGGTTTGGTTTTGGAAGGTGTCTGGTGTCTTGTCACTCCATCATGACATCAAGTGTGGAGCACCTCTGGAGGTCTCGGAGCTGTCCTGGATCAAAGGTTTATCCCCCCAAAACCAGCTCAGCCTCAGGTGCAATGGTGGTGTAGGTGGGGTAAAGCCCAACACGGTCTGCCCTGGGCATGGGATGAGGAGCTGCCAGTGCTGAGTCCCCATGGCCCACAGAGGGTCCTCAGATGACCTCCTGACTCACCATGAAAGGGACCCCAGCCTCAGGAGTCCCCTCTTCCTCAGCGGCAGATGGGAATGTCAACCCTTGAGGTGCTGAGACCCTTTGAAGGCACCGAAGCAGGCTCGTTTCTCCCAGAACTAGCAGCAAATCTGGAAGGTCACCATTTCCTTGGGTTTGCACTGATTGTCCCTAACTGAGATGACACCCAGGGGCTCCCAGCATCCCATAGACAACATGGTGAGTGTTACAGACAAGCGAGGCTGTACAGAAAAGGGTCAAATTCTCTCCTCCTTGGATTGCTTTTAGCACCATCCTCTAGAGACACTCCTGCTTCATGCCTTCCAGATTCCAATTTTTTGCTCATCCGTTTTTAACCTCTCTTTTCAATTTTTTTTTCCCATCTACAGATGCTTCTGAGAGCCAGGCTTTCATCCCTCAGTGGGGTATTGTTTCTTTTCTCGCCTGAAATCGTGACCAGCAGTAGGAGACAGTGCGAGGCTAAGTACCAGGGGATTATTGCTTCATGGGAAAACGAGCTGCAGCACAGCTCGGATGAGGACAATGGACTGGAACAGCCGTTAATACTTTCTGCTGCACGAAGACTTAAAAAGCAATTAACAATTTCTGATCCCCACCTCTTATCTCAGATGCCTCGGTTTAAAGCCTGCGGTGGGAATATGAGCCCTGCATGAGCCCTAATTCCTGTTGCTGGGGTGGAAAACGGCTTCTTCTTCCTCTCCCGGGGATGATGAAGCAGAGTTCTCCAGGGCTGTCTGTCCTCGTGGGTGCAGCTGGAGTGGGGAAGGTGATGAGGTGATGTCCTTCCCGGAGCAGGCAGGATGGAGCCTGCTGCCTTCCTCCATGCTGCTGCAGTGGGCAGGAGCAAGAGGAAAGCCTTCGGCTCCTGCTGTAACCAGGGAGCTGCGAGGTTACCCAGCACCTTTGCACTCATTAAGACACCCTGAACTGTCCTAGAAAGAAATTTCCCTGGATGTGGGGCTGAACTGGCTTCCCAGCTTGATGCGTGGCTGGCTGGAAGGTGGTTAGGATGGGAGGGAGGTTGTGGGTCCTGGATTCAGACTCTTTTGACCCTGCAGACCCTGGAAGGGGCACTTGGTTTAGAAGGGAATTTATTTGGTGAATTGTTAGGGGGATTTCTTTTGCTGCTTCCAGTCTTCAATAGTGGGTTCAGTTCTGGGACCCTCCCTCCCAGCAGGACATTGAGGGGCTGGAGCGTGGGCAGAGAAGGGCAAGGGAGCTGGGGAAGGGGCTGGAGCAGGAGTGTGGTGAGGAGCGGCTGAGGGCCCTGGGCTTGTTCAGCCTGGAGAGAAGGAGGCTGAGAGGTCAAGTTGCCCCAGGGCAGGTTTAGGTTGGAGCTGAGGAACAATTTCTTGCAGCCCCTGCAGGGTTCCCCAGGGCTGTGCCAGGCTGCCCAGGGCAGGGGTGGAGTCCCCGTGCTCCTTGGAGGGGTTTCCAAGCCCCCCGTGGAGCTGTGGTGCTGAGGGCCATGGGTCAGTGGTGCCCGGGCAGTGCTGGGTTAATGGTTGCACTCGATCTCAAGGGTCTTTTCCAAACTAAACATTTCTATGATTCTATGGTTCTATTCTATACAGCTCACGTGGGCTGGTGTGATCAGCAACAAGCCAGCCCCAGCATCCTGATGGAATTCAACCTCATGAGCTGGTGAGAACGCTTTCCCTGGCGTAAACTCGTGCTACAAGCAGCCAGGGGTCTTTTTGAAGGTGGTTTCTGCTCTCCCAGCAACAGCCGCAGCAGCCTGGCCTCTGGTGTGATGTTCAGAAGGATGGAGAGCCCGGGTCGGCAGGTTTCCCCAGGGAAGTTTGGTACCAGGCTGGGTGTGAGGCTGAGCAGAGCTGCAGGACAGCCAGCCCTGCTGAGCTGAAAGCAGCGAGTGCCGCTTAGCGCTGCCGGGCTGAAGCGCAGAGCCCAGCCCGACGCTCCCCGGGCTGGGACACCGGCCAGCACACCGGCCAGCAAGGTGCACCGATGGGAGCTGGACCCCCTCCTAAACGCAGGAGGAGACCTTGCCCAGGGCGAGCCCCATCTCCCCTTGCAGCCTTGCACCCCACAAGGAGCTGACGTTCCCATCGTAGGCGTTTTACGGCAGAGATGCAGGCGGGATGCTGCTGTAAGTGGAGATGCTGAGGGATGGGGCTGCTCATCCTCGAGGGGAGAGAGCTTGGGGGGTGGGGATCTGAGCAATGTCTAAATGCCTGATGGAGATGCAGAGAAGAGCGAGCCAGACTCTTCTCAGTGGTGTCCAGTGGCAGGACAGGAGGAACAAACTGAAATATGGGAAATCCCACTGAAACATAGTTTAAAAAAAACTAGAACAGGTTGCCCAAATATTTAGCGTCAAACTCCATCCTTGGAGACATTCAAACCCAAGTGGACATGTTCCGGGGCAACCTGCTGTAGGTGACCCTGCTTGAGCAGGAGGGGTTGTACTGAGTGACCTCCAGAGACACCTCCAACCTCAGCTGCTCTGATTCTGTGACAATCGTGACATTTGATTCAAGGGGAAAAGCTCCAGCAACGACAGTGTCAGGTCTGAACGTGGGTGATTAACACTCAGAAAGGCCCTTTCCACCTAATGAAATGTCTTTCCTTCAGACCCAGCGCCAGTGAGCGGTGGCTTTACAGCTAGCTGGACAACTCGTGTGTGATGTGACATCGTTTGAGTCACTTTTCTGCGCTCACAGAGACTTTTTCACCTGGGGAGCCCATGGCCAGCAGGTGGCAACCATGCTAAAGCAAGTGGGTGCCCGTGGTGCCCACCAGCGAGGCTGGCTCTGCTCCCTGGCCTTGCCTGGGCTGCTCCAAGGGGTCACAAGACACCTCTGCTCTCCCTTATCTGCTGCTGGCACCTGCCTCCTTCCCTGTGAAGGTCAGTCGGGACCACAGCATCCAGCTTTCCCTCCAGAATCGGCCACCCATCTGTCCCCAGTCCTCCCTCTGCTGGGGCTTCCCCCTCCTCTCCAAATCCTTGGAATCATTTGATACCTCTTGAGAGCCATCAGCAACTTCTAAAGGAAGCTGATCTCTTCTCCAGCTGCCTCCCTGTTCCTCCTTTTGTGACTGGGGCTTGCCAAGCATTGCCCCACACACCTGTCAGGACCAGGGTTTGAAAAATCCTCGAGTTTGCTGGCAGTGCCAACATGCAGCTAAGGAGAAATAGGGACAAACCATGAAATTCGGCTCTGGGAACCTCCTGGGTACTCAATCCGAGGGTTTATGATTGTGGGATTTAGGGCCCACCACCGTGGTTTGTTCCTCATTGCTGAGACTGGGGATTCAGCTCTCAGATCTCTACAGCAAGGTAGGGTTACAGTGGGTATAAAGCATTAACATTTCTGGAGAAGTTTCACCTGGAAGAATGTGTTCGCCTTCACTAGCCTTCCAAAGTTAACACCTTTAATATGGAGAAGGCAACACAAGTCATCTTGGGTTCACAGAGGTCTTTCTTTTCAGGGAAAGCTGAAATTGCCACCGTGATGTACTGAAGGTTGGTCATTTTGGTGTCGGGGCACTGATGGGACTGACCTGCCCTCAGTGGCCCCACCTGGGGTCTCCACCCGCCCTTGCTCATTGCTCCAGGAGCCCATTTAAGGTGAGCCCTGGAGTTTCAAGCCCTGTTCTGGCTGGGGGGATGCTGCTTTCTAGCCCTGCTTCCTGGCTGGACCTTGGACTGAAGTTGCAGCCTTGTCTCCAGCCCCATTTTCTGGCCAGACCTTGGATGACTGCTGTAGGTAGCTTGTCTCCTGCGTGGGCCTTGGCATGTGTGATGTAGCTGCTCTCTAATCCTGTCTCTAGCATTATTATCTCTCCTGTGCTTTCCTGGTGAAGCTCGGATGGGTCCAAGTCCAACTTGGTGCCTGTGGAACTGGGGAAAGCTGGAGAGAAAAATACTAGAGAAAGGAGGTGGTCTTTGGTATTGCTTTGGCCGGAGAAGGTCTATTTGCATTTAACAAGTTGCTTAATATAGAGTCAAAAATAACAGAGCTGTGGGATGTGCATGGCCCTGGCTGTGGTAGATCCCTCTGAACATGGCAACAAGCTCTGCTTACCTCTGGAGGTGGATGGTGGGGGTGAGACTTCATGATTTGTCCCAAAGATGTGGTGCCCTCATCCTGCTGCCTACCAGTAAGGGAGAGGTTCCCTTGCTGGGATAAGGAGGCTGGGTTTTTTACATGGTTTTGGTAGTTTTTGAAGCTTTCAATGTGCTGTTTCTGATCTGCAGACTTAAGTCCTGGTTCTGTGGAAGTAATTTTGCTATTCGTTTGTTAAAGGAGGAGCTTTATCTGAAGGGCTTGATAGAGTCTTTCTTGTGGCTTATGAAACACATTATTTTTGTTACAAATCTGCAATAGTTAATTTTACAGTAGGTAAAAAGCAGAATATATGCCAAGTGTCTTTGCTACAAGTTTTCTCTGGTGAAAGAAGGACTAGTCCTTTTTTTTTTTTTCCTCATGAGGTTTATTTCATGGATCACTCTCAAATAAATATATATTTGACACTGAACAGGAACAATTAGTTAAAAATAATTTCTAACACACTATTCCCACAGTGACCATAGAAATTGTATGGTGTGTTTGTTTCCCACTATTTTTGGGATGCCAAATCTTGCTTTTGGTTTCAATTTAAATTGTGCTAACAGTTCAGGATAGCAGGGGTTTGGGGAGGGGTGGAAAAGAGACATCTCTCTAAATTGAAACCAAAGCTGTAACACATGTATGCACATATGTGGACATGAAAAGTGGTTTGTTTTCACCTCCAAGCACTCGTCTTGCATCCTCTGTCCATTTTATTGGTACTTCATTAAAAGCACTCATTAGCTCTGCTCCACGAGCCAATCCTCCAGATAACTATTAATCCAAAAGCTGGTCTCCAGCCTGTCTGTGCCGTACAGCAGATGGCAATAAAAGACCATGATGAAGCAGAAGTACACCGCTGAAAAGGAAGCTTGCCGTTGTTAATGCTTCAGAGTGTGTAATTAAAAGCAAGAATATAGAAGCGTGACTTTGAGAGGTGGGGGGGTGGGGGGGGGGGGGGGGGAGGGGATATGCAAGAGTTGTGAGTAAGCAGGACCAACCGTGTGCATGACAACGATAAGCAGACACATGCTACAGGTAAATGAAAGAAAGAACATTGTCCATTCCTTAGCCACCCCTTCAGTCTGCCCAGTTGCCCCTGGGGATCTGTGAGCCCCAAGCCACTGTTCAAGAAGTTCTGCATTCCAGCATCTTCCGGAAACTCTTCCGAAAGCTGTCATCCAGGAAAGCGTAGAGGAAAGGATTCAAGCATGAGTTGGCGTAGCTGAGGCTGGTGATGAAGTAGGATATACCAATGACCATGGAGGTCTGGGGTAAGTCAGTAGTCAAAGCCACAATGGTGGCCAAGTGGAAGGGGGTCCAACAGAAGAGACACACAGCCAGGACTATGAAGACCATAATAGTGACTTTCTTCTTGGCTTTGTCCAGGGCTTTAGCATTAGAGTTCAAGTGCATGTTCCTTAGCTTGTAGAGCATCATGGTGTAGAGGATGCAGATGGTGGATACTGGAATGGCAAAGCCAAGGATGAGGGTGTAGATCCTGCTGGCTTTGAACCAAAACCTTTCAGGCTTGGGGAAATTGAGACCGCAACTCTTGATCTCCAGGTCATCTATGTAGACATTGGCAAAGATGATGAAAGGGAGGACTATGACAGTGACGAGGATCCAGATGCACAAACTGATAATCCTGGCTGCTCGGTATGTACGATGTGGCATCCTCTTGGACCTGACTGTAGCCAGTACTACCAGATACCTGTCTATGCTCATCACTGTCAGGAAATAAATGCTGGAGAAGATATTGTAGTGGTCTATGGACAAGATGACCTTGCAGAGGACTTCTCCAAAGGGCCAGTAGTGGAGGAGATGCTCTGCGATATTAATGGGCAAGACAAGTGTGAACAAGTCGTCAGCTATAGCAAGGTTCAGGATGAACATGTTTGTCACAGTCTTCATCTTGGGAGCTTTGAGGATCACGTAGATGACAGCAGTGTTGCCTGTGAGCCCAACAGCACAGATCACCGAGTAAATCACAGGGAGGACGATGTAGAAATCGGCTGTCGGCTCTTGGAAGGTTAAGTTGAACCTCATGCTGTTGTCCAGGTAGCAGCTGTTGCCTGCAGTGCTGCAGGTTGTGTTCAGATCATCCCAAAGAGAGCTGTTTCCCATGCCTGCTGGTCACAGACTTCCTTCAGATGTCACTGAGAACCTTGCTAGCCCAGAAGGGAGAAGCCTCTTTTTTGTTTTTATCTCTGAGCAGCAGCTGCTATGTAGTTCAGAAGTGGATTATTTCCAAAGAGTGGGTTGTGAGGCAGCGTGGACCATCTCACTTACCTCTCCTGTCCCCCACCACTGGAGAAATTAGATTTTTAAGTGATCAGGGGAAGGAAAACAAGGATTGAAAGATACATAAGGCTCCATGAGCAAAGCAAACAAGCGACTTAAAACTCCCTATGTCAGTCAAGGAATTATTCTGAGAGCATCCTGGTGAGATTTGTCTTTTCTCTGCTGGGGAAGTCAAGTGGCTCCAGTTCAACTGGCTGCAGTAAGAGTTCTTCTCGGGGCGGGGGTGGAGAGGCAGCTTTGTGTCTGGTGGTCTCCTCACAGCCCTGGGAGGATGCGAGGGGCAGCTGCCGTTTGACTTGTGCAGCGCTCGGAGCAGAAGCCTTGCACTGTTTAATTAGTGCCTCTCTTTGTGTCTGAGTCCAGGCTCATTGGCTGAGATTTCACAAACAATGAAGAAGTTTCCAAGACGGCTGCTTCCTGCTCCCAGGTTCCCCTAGCAAAAGAAGAGGGGGAGGAAAATAAGAGTTCAAGCAGCATTGCCAAAAGTGAGGGTTAAAGGGGCTTAACCCACAATTACAGTAACCTTTTAAGCAAGGGTAGGTGAGGATCTTCTTCAACATGAAGATCATCCCCATTGCAAACGGGGCAGCACGCAAAGCCTGGCACAGATGGGCAAACCTGTGCATCTCAAAAGTTCAGGATTAGTCAGGGTAGGGTGATGGGGGGGGAAGAGGTACCCTGAAGGAAAATCCCCTTGAGAGCCAAAGCAAGAATTACCCCGGCTGTAGCAGTTGCCACATCCATCGCTACCGCCTGACCCGCGCTTCCAAGAATTCCTCCGCAGGGAAGTGAGCAAACCACCGACCCCCCGTGAAGAGCCAGGATTTGGCAGCGGGTCCCCAGGCTCCGTGAGGAAAAGTGCCTGGCTCGGCGTGCGTTTTGCTGTCGCCCAGCAATAAAGTGAGTGGGACTGGGAGGACTGGGGATGGGGGGGAGGATGAAGTGCCCCTTACCTGGGGAGTGGCTCTGGCTGCCTCCTCCGGTACCTGCTGCTCCTCGGCTCTGCTGAGTCTCTTCTCTCTATTCCGAGCTGGAGGAGGGTCTCTGGGATGCTGACGTTCCCTGGCTTCGCAATCCTCTCAACATGGTGGTTCTGGGTGTGCGTTGAATGTCTGAGCGATTAGCACTTGTCCACACCAGGGAAGGGAAGGGAGGGGAGGGGAAAAAAAGTTTTCGCTCTGCAGGGTTATTTAAAGAGTAAATAAGGTAGCTGCTGGTGAGCAGCTGATGCTCCAGGGCTGGTCTCCTCAGGAATGAGGGAGATGCTGAGGGGCACAGGCAGCGCTGGGGGCTGAATGGGGTCTGTGTGAAACAGTGGGAAGTGGGTGTGTGTGTGTGTGTTAAGCTGCTCCAGCAGAGAACACTGGCTGGTTTTAACAAAGGAAGATGCCCAAACTGGGGGGTGGAGGGAGTGGGAGGAGGGTGCACAACATAACAGTGCTCAGAAGGAACAAATAAACAGATGTACCTTGGCAGATTTCTGCTGGTTTCAGATGCCCCGAGGGACCTCTGCTGTTTTGTTTTTTTTTTTCCCCCAGGCTGGGTCTCTGATCCCGCTTTGGAAATGCAGTGAAATCCTTCAGATGTGCATCACAAGTTGCAGGAGTCCTGTGAACCCTGACAGAAATGCACCCCAGCTCATAGAGCAAAACCAGCAACAATACAAGACCTGTTTACCTTCAAGTCCCTGTAAAAAGAGGGGAGGAAAAAGGAAATCGAGGGTCTTTTCTTTCTTTTTCTTTTTTTTTTTTTTTTTTTTTTATTCCTTTAGTCTTTTAAATGTATTCCCCTAGCTGCAGGTTGCCTGACCTTTGTTTCCACAGCAGGGGAGACAAAATGCAGGCATCCACCAGTGCTACGCCCTGGCAGTGTCATTTATCCAAGAAGATCAGCTCATTTATATGAGCCACGATGATCTTAAAGGTCTTTTCCAACTGAAACAATCCCGTCATTCTATGTAGCTAAGAGCTGTCTTTGACTTTGTTCCTCTTTAGGTATTTACCCTTCTTTTTTAGCAAGGTTACTGCCCACTGGTAACCGGGTGGGAGCAAAACACTTCGTTGCACTCGGCTAACTCCTTAAGACCATGGGTATAAGTGACTTCTTAGTAGACAGTAGTTTGTTGGGATTTTTTTAATGCCCAGTGGACATCTCTTACAGATATTTTCCGTGTTTCGAATAAAATCTGAGCAGCCGTTAGGCCTGAGCAAAATTAGACAGAAATTAAAGAATGCCCAAGAAGATGCATAGGGATGACAGAGAGGATATTTCTTCAAATGCAAGACCCCCAGAGCCCTCTTTGTTTTCTGGTTTTGGAAAGCTGTCACAGTTTGTGAGTACTTGTGTAAGGGAAGCAGTGTCTTAATAGGTCTTCAGGGGGAAGGCAGTTTTCCAGGAATCGCTGTTCTCTTTGTCAAAGAGAAGAAAATACAGGAAGATAGAGAATTTCAGGAGAGTGTGATGTGAAATTTGCTGGTCTGTAACTAGCCCCCAGGGCAAAAGGGTGTAAAAGTATTTTGCACTGAAAATCCTTCCATCCTGTCTTTCTGGTTTTCAGGACAAAGCATAACTCCAGTCCCTGGGAGAGGTAAAAGCTGCCCTTCCACTCCCTGAAGGATGTGATTTTGGAATTGGCCTTGGACAGCGGCCGTGTGTCCTGTTTAGGGACCTACTCGGAAGGGGATGGGAGTCAGGGGTCTTGGGGGGGCTGTGGGGATGGCTGTGCTCCTGTGGATCACTCATCCTTCCCTGTCCGTCTCTGCTTCCTTACTTCTCATTATCCAGAGTGAGAATGGTCTCCTGTGTGCCTTGGGTAGGATGTCTTTGATTAAAACAACCTTGTCGGAGAGGAGATGGAGGCTAAGAATTCAATCTCATTGGCCAGTGTGAGTAGAGGGGCTTTTGGTTCTGTTGCATCCCCCAGACAAATTCTCAGTGCCTGCTTCCTGAGCTGTGCTCCTTGCCTGGTTCCTCTAACAGATCTGTAGTAAAACTTACCTGATACAGGGAGAGCAATTGCAAACAGATCTGAATTCAGGTGGGAAATTGCTTTGCAGCAAGAGCACTTCCATTGAGAGAAAACCTTCCCCTTGTGTCAGCTCTGGATCTGAGCAGAGCCAGGGACTGAGCCCAGAGGAGGAATGTTGTGTGTATTGGCACGATGTGAAACGGGGAGTACCTGGAGGGAAGGCTGAGGGGATGTTTTATTCATCTTGTGTTCCCTATCTGGGTGTCCCTTCCACTTGATTATAAGTGTTATGAAGCCCTGGAAATCAAACATAAGTTGCTGTTACAAAGGGCAAGAGCTGTTTTCCCTCTGAGCCCCTTGGACCTATTCTTGTGCGGGCAGCTCCATCACCAGCATGGTGCAAGGGGGACAAAGTTTCTATCCCTGGCAAGCCCATGCCATGGAGATGGACTTTGCCTCTTGAAACACATGCTCACATTTCGCCAGCTATGCAAACAGAAAAGGCAGTAAATTAGGGAGGGGGAAATCCCTTGCACGGGGAAATCTGTGGTGCTTTATTGCCTTCAAAAAGTTGATGTGCTGCTGGCTCCAGATAAAGGCCGTTCATCAGTTTGAAACTAGAGAGCAGTGCTGGTGGCAGTGCCTGGAAACATCAGGTGTGCTGGGCACTACAGCAGCTCACACCTCCTGGGGACAAGCAGGGCAGTGGCTTTCTTTGCCTGGGTTGCTTGTGGAGAGCCCTGCAAAATACCTGCTCAAATGATGGGATTATTTCCCCACCAACTATGTGAGTGGTGCCACCTGAACCCTCTGAGATGCTTCAGCTCTCCAGCAAGGGCATGTCAACCAAAAGGTTGTCATCTAAGGCAGAAAGCTGCCTCCAGTAACCAGGTTTCAGTCCTTTTGATGAGGTCCTCTCCATGTCAGGAGGAGCAAAGTCTATCTTGTCTCTTGTTAATCTATGCAGGCAGTTAAAGGGGATGAGTTACTCTAAGGAAAAAAAAAACCTTTTTCTTCTTCTTTTCCAAGTCACAGTGATCTTGTCTGGGTTTAATTTTGAAACTTCGTCGAACAAAGGCTGTTGAACAAATTCTGTGCAGGAGCACCAGGGGAGATGAAACCAGGCTTGCTGGAGGGGTGACTTCACTGGAGAAGGGAATAAGTGTGTTCTTCCTTCAAGGGCTCACAGGGATAGGAGTTGTGTTCAGCCACTTAAAATTCAATGAGTTAACTGTGAGAAAACGGGGAACTGGTTAAGCTCTGTTCTACTGGAGGGTGGTTATGTTGGAAAATTTCTAAGCACCTGTGCTATTGCTGCCTGAAGTCAGAGATCACCTCCTGAGCAGGCAGCAGCTTTCTGGGGCGTTTTTCACCCTCCCTGCAAATGATGTTCTCGTCTCTGGAGTAGAATTCAAGAAAGCAAAATGGAGATGGCTGCTTGGTCACCCAGGATGCCCCTTGCTTTTGACATTCTCACTTTGGGGACGGGATGTGATCATCTCCCCGTGGTCACGGTGCTGGTGTTCTTTGTCCTTCCCTGGGGTAGGCTGTGAGCCTCACCGCTGTGTCTGGGTGATGGTTGTCCTGGGAAGACCCACAGACAATGTGCGGAGACAGAGGAGGTTTGATTGAAAAGCTGGGGCTCAGAGAAGGGTCTAATTATAAAAGCTGATCAGATTTGGACTGGGATTGTTGCTCTTGCTCTAGGACCCTCCTTTCCTGGACACTCAAAGGGCTTGTTTCCCCTCTGCTCCACTTCCCAGCTTTGGAGGAAGTTGTTGCACAGTGCTGGGCTCAGCATCCCTCCCAGCAGCTAAACCATGGAGCAGAAGGTCTCTGCTTCACAAGCCTTGGGCATGACCTCGGAGCTCCTTCAGCCGCCAGAGAAGTCCTGTGACTGGGTCCAGTTTGATAAGACTGCTTTGCTTCATGCCCCTGCCCCTTGAGGGATGAGCAGGGGAGATAATCCTGTTTTCCTGGGCTCTGGCTGCTGTCAAAGAGTCAAGCTCACCTCAAGGACAGATACACAATCAATATTCCTTGCTCACCAAAACAAACTGTTCCTGGCTGACTATCTCGCGGTCCCTGGTTATTAGGGTGATTTATTTGTGAGGTATTCAAGTTTTTAAAACATTGGCACTGCAGGTTCATATCCAGAACTGCTTGTGTCAAATTGTCTTTAAGTGACAACTCTTGGTGAGTAAAGCTGCTATGCCTGGTCAGGTTGTTTATGGGAGGATGATGTTGAGTGTAACTTATGCCTTGGGGCTGAGTCTCCCACAGGTTGTTCTGGTTCCAGCTTGGGGGTAGATAGAGGTTGGCTACCATATCCCCCAGGAGCCACCTGCTCCTCTTTGATGTGTTGGGGTGAGCTGAAGGAGAAACCTGACCTTATTCATCACCCCTGGGCTGGGTGCTTCTGCCTTTGCCACAAGCTGCAGCTTGGCCTCCTGCTTCCTAACCCTTCCTAAAGGGAGGCAGAGGATGGTACTCACCTCATGGGACACCTAGAAACCAGGTAAGGGGTGTAGGTGCTGATTTTCCTGGGGCATGAGGATGGAGCAGATGTGTCCCTCTGTGAGGTGGTGAACCGTGGGTGAAGTGCCTTTGGTAATAACACTTGCAAGGGACCCACCACCCAGTGCCACGGCCAACCCACCAGAAGCCCAGCAAAGACAAAGTGGTACTGGAGGTGCTTTAAAGAAAATCACAGTAAGGAGTCTTATAAATGGCCTGTTTTTGTCAGGCAAGGGGTGTGTCAATAGCTGCCCCATCTCTGCCTCTGCAGGGGAACGATTAAGACAAATGCCATGTGAGTAATTTTGTCAGACCAGAGGCACAGGGAACAAAAGCTGTAGCACTGGGAGGTGTCGGGTGGGTGTCTGGAGCTGTTTACTCCCTCCCTGCAAGCCAGGAAAAAGGCTGTGAAGCTCCTGCAATGGGTCAGCCCTTTTTTTTTCAGCAGCTTTTGGAGACCCTGGTTCTTCTGCAGGACATTCCCAGCCCTATGGTGCCAGCACAGTCCAGGCCTGGGCATGTTCCCCGTGACAGGGAGCGAGTTGTGGCATCGCAAGAGGCTGCCAGTGAGGAGCCTGTGCTGTTGGATTTCCTCTGCTGTGCTGGCAGGGGTGTGCTAATTAGTGGAGCTCTGGCAGTGTACCCGTGGCCACGCGAGCAAGGGCATGGTGCTGGTCTTGCTGCAATTCTTATGTACCTGTGAGAATTTAAAGAGTGCAGGCAGAACGGGATGCAGCTTCTTTAAACACCTTCATTCCCCCTTCAACCCCATTAGTCTGGCTTCCAACAGCCTTCTTCAAGAGAGAAATTCATACCAGAATGGAAACCTGTTTGATTTTATTCTCCAGTATCTCTATTTGCTTTTCCCCAGGGCTGGGAGCGAGTCTGTTCTTGGACTGGTTCTTCTGCCCTGAGCCAGTCCAGTCTGTCCAGAGGGAGAGGAAGATTTCTGGACAGGTACTGTCACCCTTCCCAATGCTGCTCAGCTCCCTTGTGGGGTGCGTGGGGCTCGGGGCAGCTGCTGGAGATGCCGGGGAGCAGTTTGGGGCTTCCCTTGTTGTGTTGGCGCTGCCATGAGCAATGGGCAAAGGCTGTCCCACAGCATGTCCTGTGATGACCCTGGCTCCTGTGGAGATGCTGTTGGCTCATCCTCCTTAACCTTATCTGAAAGCAGGGGAAGTGATTCTGCTGGATCTATCTGGATGGATTTGTCTTCTAGGCTTGGAGCTTTTGCTGTTCCCTCTCTTGGGTTTCTTCCATCAGCCCCTGAGAGTCACAGCTTTTTGTGCAATATACTCACAGGAGGAAAGTGTTGTGTGTGACAGTACCTTGTGCTGCAGTGCTCTAGGGTATGGTTAATCGCTTACTTTTGCAGATATCTTGGAATGCTGTTAACTCTTGAAACTATCAATGACCACTGAAATGTTACCAGGGTTCTGTCTTCCTACTGGTTGCTTTTAGCAGGTGTGTGGGCATGTCTACAAGGGGTTCTCCAGCACAGTTGTTGGATCGCAGAGGTAACAAGCAAGACATAAGGAGGAATCCTGGTTTAAAACAGTTGGAGCAAAAGAAAAATAAAAGGATGTTGGCTGTGGTGAGAGGAAGAGAAATGGATGTGTCAGCAGGTGGAAATCTGCTTTTCTGGGTCCCAGGCCCCACTGTTTCCTAGTGCTGCTGGCAGGCAAGGGTTGTGTAGGACACATGTGCTGTCCTGGGCTGCACTCCGTTGGCATCCCGTGCATTATGTAGTTGTTCTTAAGCTGGGTATTACAGAGCTGCCAAGAGCCCTCGGTGTCCGTGCCACTGCCGGGTCACGGGAGCTGTTGCTTTGAGTTTTTTTCAGTGGCATCTGAACCATCACTCCTGAAAACTCCCCCTTTCTGTCACCGCTTGACCCACTTCAAAAGCTACGAGGCTCTGCAAACAATGGCATCACGAGAGGGTTGAGGCATCCTTGGAGCCCTTCGGGGGTGCTGGCCAGGAGCTGTCTCTGTGCAATATATTGCAGTATCTCTAAGCAACAGTTAAATGTGTCACCTCATCTGCTTAAGCAGCAGAGCTCCCCTGGCCTAAAAGCCTAATCATTGGAGGGTTATGGAGTGCAAATTGCTGCTGAATGAATTTGCTGCTTTGTTCGCTCTGGTTTTCCCCCTCTCTGCCTGTGCTGTGAGAGGGAGATGATTCATCTTCACCTTGATACCGTGTTTTAGGAAAAACATTTTAATATTTTGGTCATTATTTAAGGAAAAAAAAAAACCCAACCAAACAAAAAAACCCAACACGTGAAACACATTTTTCCAGTGCAATTATACAGAACTGGCAGCTTGCTCTGTGTGCTCTTCAGGCCAACAAACACGGTGGAGCGGGAGATTTACGATGCTGTCAATTATAAGGCAAAAAGGGGGGGGGGGGGGGGGAAAGCAGGAGGCCTGATTTGAGCTTAGAGAAGCTTGACTCTGTGTCTTTGGACTACAATCGCTTATTACAGCTCGCTTTTGCAATTAAGAGCAGCCTGACCTGCTTAAATAGGCCATCGTAATTGGTGTGGCCAAATATCTGCTAATGAAAATGCACTTTCAAGGGCATGATCCTTGTTGGATGTGCCAACGTGATGGAGAAAGTGAAAAGTTGGAGAATTGGGGTCAGCTTGGTAGGAAATGGTGTGCTGCACAACCCCGAGTGAGAAATAAAAGGGAAAAGGAGGAGAAAGTGTTGCTGCAAAGGGAGGTTTACAGCTGGTGCTCTCTGCTCCTCGTGGGCATATTGGGGACATTTGGCTCTGAGCGAGTGAGGGAAGGCTGGGGATTCAGTGTGGGCACCAGAAATAGCCTAAAGAGCAGCAGCAGTCAGTAGGATCTGTCTCTTCTCTTTAAAACCTAATTTGGATCCCAAAGCAAAGCCCCAGAATGTAATTCCCTGGGGAACTGAAGCTGCCAGGTCCCTGACTGGGGTTTGTGGAGCATGCTGGGGAAAATGAGGTCCCCATCCAAAATCCTATTGATGCAAATGTGTTTCTAGACAGCCATGCCATAGGGAAGATGTTTCAGGTGCTTGAGGACGAGAAGCAGAGAAAGACAAGAAATAAATACACCTCTTTGCTTCCCACTGGGAATAATTCTTGAAGCACAGGACTCCCTGGGTCATTTAGGGCTTCCTGCCAGGTGGGTAATGTCAGACAAGAGCTGACCCAACAAGAGAAGGTGTTTTGAATTGCAGGGCTGAGTTACGACCAAATAAATCATTCTACTTCTAATACCAGTGATCCTGGGTAATATCAGTGTCATTTTATCCATGAAGAGTGTGCTTGGGCTCTCTGAGTCTTCTCCATCTCCACCTGCTTCTCAATTCCACTTGAAGGCAGAGGGAAATGATTTCCTTGTAAATGGCCTATTTCCACTGACTCCTGCAAACTCGCACTGAGAGGCTGATTATTTTTGGTTTATTTTTTTTTAGTAAGAATTGTTTTCTTTTGGTAAATGTGAAGTGATGTGTTTCTTTGCTTCGGATGTCAGGAGGCACAGGAGCACATGCTGTACAAAACCACTCCCCGGCCGCATCAATAACCTTTTTGTGTGGCTTAGCGAGTCCTGGATAACCGCAGAGCCGTCGTGTCTCTCTGCAGGCACCTGCCAATCAATTCTATCCTTCCAATACATCGCCTTGCAGGAGGGGGGTGATGAGCTCCCTTACTTTGCCATCAGGCGCTGGCAGAGCCCCTTCTCTTCTGGGTTTATGGGCTCAGCTGAACACCACCAAGCTCAGCAGCTATGTCCTGAAGGAATGGAAGTGCTTTTTCTTTTAATAATTTATTTCTGAGCTGTTGAATCTCTGTTCTCTGGCCAGGACTTAAGATGAAAAGAGCTTCTGGGCTGTAGTAGCATCTCCTCTATGTTCCTTGTGCAGCTCTGCAGCCCTCCTTGGGTTGCTCCTTGTGTAGGGCAGCTGGGATCCTTCTAGGGCCCTAGGAAGGGTTTTTCTGTGTTGGAAAGAAAAGCATCCATGAGAAGAAGGGCAGAGCATGATACTGTTACCCCTGGCTGGTTTTCCCACCTCTGCTCTCAGTTTCTTCCCCTTCCTTGCTGCCCTGGGGCATGTGAATAATGGAGGTTTTGTAGTTTTGCTGACTGCATTGAAATCGATAGAAGAGTTTATGGGTTTCTTTCCAGTGTGAAAACAAGCTCAATTTTTGCCCATTATATAAGGAGAAAAAAATATATCGGGCAGAAAGTGGTGAGAAAAAGATAGTAATAGGCAGATCTTTTTTCATGTGGCTGCAGAGAGGGTAAAGACACAATTGGGGTGTGAGAGATGAGGCGTTGATGTAAAAGCAACAAGAGCGACCCAAATTGTCAGCGAGCATCAATTGAGGTGACATTGTGGTCAGTAATGGAGCATCTCTGATCCCTGCTGCTGCTGCTGCCTGCTCCCTCCCCTGACCCTTGTGTTGTGGCTGCTTGTCCCTGTTGTCTACATTTCGTGTTGTGCAGATGGTTCTTGGAAAACAGGTTGGCTTTTTTTTAATCTCTCTTGAGAATTCAAGTGTGTCTAAGAGATGTGAGGACGGGCTGAGAAGTGGGTTTGTAGTGTCTTGGCTGGTAGATGTTTTGCTGTTTCCCAGAGCTCCTACATGTGATCTAGTTATTTCACAGCATGGTGGGGGGTTGGAAGGGCCCTCTGGAGATGCTCTGGTGCCACCTCCCTGCCCCAGCAGGGACACCCAGAGCAGGGGCCCAGCAGCGCAGGGTCCAGCCGGGGTGGGAATCTCTCCAGAGAAGGAGACTCCACAGCCTCTCTGGGCAGCCTGGCACAGCCTCCCACACCCTCACAACAAAGAACTTTCTCCTCCTGCTCAGCTGGAACCTCCTGGGTTCCAGTTTGTGCCCATTGCCCCGTGTCCTGTGGTTGGGCACCACTGAGCAGAGTCTGTCCCCATCCTCTTGCCCCCCCAGGGCCCTTTATCTCTTGCTCAGCATTGCTCAGCTCCCCTCTCAGGCTGCTCTTCTCCAGCTGCACAGCCCCAGGGCTCTCAGCCTGGCCCCAGCACAGAGATGCTCCAGCCCTCAGCATCTTCCCAGCCTCTGCTGGACTGTCTCCAGTAGCTCCTGGTCTCTCTTGAACTGGGGAGCCCAGCACTGGACACAACACTGCAGAGGTGACCTCACCAGGGCAGCGTAGAGGAGGAGGAGAACCTCCCTTGACCTGCTAGCCACACTCTTCTGAATGCACCCAAATTTGCCCTGCTCTGAAGCAATCCCAGGCATGCTGCTTTTGGGGAAGGTAGAAGAGCTAAAGAGAAAAATGGGCTGGAAATTGCCCATTCTGGGGAATCTCAGCCACTGTGAATTTTCTTCTGGGTCTGGCTTGTGAGCAAAGATGGAGCTTGAATGTGGACCCTGTTCTCACAGGGTCGCTTACACTCATGTGATGCTCTCTGAATCCACAGAGGGTTGTCACCCCATGGAAACATGTTCCTGCAGGAACCCCCTGGCAGGGGGAGGTTTGACATCACAGCTGCATGGCTTGGAACAAGAAACTTCGAGGCAATTTTTCCCTTTCATCTCCTGTTCTCGCCAGGAAAGGCAGGACCTCTGCCTGCTGTACTTTTGCAAGTAGGGAATCAATTGCTGAGGGATTTCTGCTGGGAGATTTGTGCTTTATGAAATTCATGCCGGGGGGCAGAGAGGCAGGCTGGGGAACTGGAAAGGGGAGCTCTGCCTTCCTCCCCTCTGCTGCTTTAATTGTTTGTAATGACTTAATAAGCAGCACTAAACAGGGAAGCTGATCCTTCCCTGCAGCAACTGCAGGCACGCAGTGTTTTATTTGCTTCTCTAGGGCTTCTGTTTGGAATTTCTTTGCTGTGTTTTCTCCTTTACAGGCTTGATCCAAAGCCTGAGGAGATCAGGAGGAAGACTGTCAACTTGGTGGTGTCAAGGCTCTGAGTGTTGAGCAAGCACCAAATCCATGCAATGGCCTGGGAAGAAAAGAATAGGGAGAAATGGCATAATTTAAGTAATGAAATGCTCTTAGCCTTGGCACCCTATGTGTGCAAATACACGCCAGGGAGGGGAAGATCAAATTAAGTATAAAAACAACAGTATTTGCAGAAGAATGGATGGGAATAGCTTGCCATTTAGGCTGGAAATGAGGAAAACCTGTGCCCAGCAGAAGGCTGCTGATGTGGAGTAGCTGCTCAGTCACAACGGACAGATGGAGAAGCAAAATCCCACACCGAAGGCTTTTAAGGTGGAGCTTTTTGGATCTGGAGGCTGTAGAGGCAGAGCTCATGAGTCCTGTGGCCATCACAGGCAGCTTCTCTGGGGAGCATCCCTGCCCCATGGCCGGGGAGCATCCCTGCCCCATGGCCGGGGAGCTGCTGCCTGGCTGGCAACACATCTCTGGGACCCCACAGGGTTGGTTTGGCTTCTCCTGGTGGCTCAGCAGAGCTTGAGGTTGTCACCCAGCCTCTCTGGCTTGGATTTGAAAGGCATTTGGGTTGAATTGATGTGTGAGGGATGGAGTCTTGAGTTCTCACTGGCTCTGCTTGAATGCAGGGGTACTTCTCCAACCACTGCCCCATCCCACCCAGCAGACTCCCTGCTCCTCGCACTCTCATTCACACAGCTCTGATTCTCAGAGTTCTTTTCCCTGAAGCTACTAGAAATGAAAATTGGATGGTTCCTTCTGCCTCCTGGTACTCATGGGGAAAGAAACTTCTTCCCTTCATTTTTCTGCAACAAAGCCTTTGGCTTCTCTCTGAAGGAGCAGGAAGAAACACCTTCTTTAAAGCTAATGGAGCCAAATTGACTCCCCTTATCTGGAACAAAAATCACAAGGTTACTTATGTTAAAAATAACTCCCTATTTTTGAGATCTTCCAAGAAAATATTTCTCTTAGTGACTGATTTCAAGTGGGTATGGGAAGAAACTCTTTGCTTTGAACCATTCAAAGCAGTAATTTTTTTTTCTTTATTTACCTCCAAAGAGTAGATGTAATTACATTTCCAGGATGAAAAAAAGAGCCAAAGGTGCTCCAAGCTGACCTTCATGTGCTCTCAGTGACCGAATTACAGGACACAGTTGCCAGCTCTGCCAGACATGTTGAGTTTGGGTTGTTAGGAGGGTTTGTGAGAAGTCTTTGTAGCTTGAATAATTCGTGTGCCCATTTATCTATGGGCTGCTGCTCCCTCACACCTCGCTATTGTGAGGCAGCTCATTTAATTATGTTGTCCTTTAATTTAGATGTTACCATCCCACGAGGTGGGAGACTGGGCTACAAATACCCAGAATGGGCCCCAGAACCATGGAGAAGATTTGAGATTTGTTTTTTATATTTTTTTTATTGCAGACTTGTTAAAGCAAGAGGGCAAAGCACTGCATTCCTCCTGTGCCCAGAGCTGCTAATCTTGTTCTGAATGTTGAAAACCTCTCCAGCTTCTCTCATTACACCTAAATTTGATTATTGCTTTGACTCTTTCCATGCAGCCACTTCCTCGGCTGCAAATGTCAGCCCTGAGAAGAGAAGTTCTGCTGAGCCTTGGACTTGACCACACCGCCTGCCCCAGCTCCTAATGCTGCTTTTAATTATCTCAGGAATCTGAACATTGAGGAGGAGCTGGTGGTGACTTTGGAGAGGGCAAAAATAAGGCACACAAGGCAAAAAATGTGGAAGTATCATCTGGGTTACTCCAGCCTGCGCTGCTGGGAGGGGTTGGGCTGAACACATGAATGTTTTTTTGCTGTGAATTGAGGATGACTCCTGAAATTCCTACGTAAATAGCAGAGGGATGTGAACGTGTTACTGTGAGTTGAGCCTGATGAGCAGCACGGCCTGTCCCTGCCCTGTGTCTGAAGGTGGCTGGGATCAGATGTCCCCAGCCTGGCCTGAGGATGCAACCCTGCTGGTCCAGAGGAGCATCTCCTGAGCCAAGTGTGTTTAAAGACTTGCCGCCTTCTTGGCTTTCTCCACATGCTTTTAATGCCTCCTTCCTTTCAGAAAGGAGTCAAAATGTCTAAACATTAAATAGGTTTAAAAAGCCTGAGCTGCTTTCAGCTCATCCTATGAATTAATCTTTTTCTGTCCTTTTTTTTCTGCAGATGCCTCAATACTTTTGACAGAACTTTTCTTAGTTCTTAGTGGAAATATGGCCTGTCCTGGACTCCTGTTGTGTCTCTTCTGGAAGAAGGCAACAGGCTGGGACTCTGCACCAGGGTCCCAAGGGAGTCTCTGCTCTTGCCCTTTGCTGCTGCAACCAAAATGCCCCCCCAAACAGTGGAGTCTGTGCTGCTGAGCAGCCCCTTCCTCTGCCTGGAGAAGAGGGCAATTTCCAGCTGGTTTAGATGGCTGTAGCACGTCTCGTGTGCTCTAAAAAAAACCAACCAAAAAATGAAAAAAAAAAACCCCAAAATCCACATTGTGCAATCAGCTCTTTGTTCTGCGGGTATCAAATAGTGAACCCCCTGAGATGTGGCATTTTAGAGAGTGGCTGGAGCTCGCTGGGGTACTTCAGGCTCCAGCTAATTACCTGTCATTACAACCCCGTCACTCGCTGATTTTTAAAAGCTGTATGTGGCTGTTCTGGGCAAAGAGGCTGGTGGCTGTGTCAGAGGAGCTGGACAGGAGTGATCAAGGGCAGTGATTCACTGCAGTGTTCCTGTCTCCAAGCTCTGCTCCCTGCGGAGCTGCCCTGGGTGCTTGCAAGGGGTTGCTGAAAGGAAATCCGTGTATTTCTAAGTCCTCGGGATCTGAGATGGGTGTGAGTTGCTGTGTTAGGGAGCTCTGAGCTGGCTCTGCTTGAACTTATGCATGTCACCTAGAGCAACCTGCTCCTGGTGACCCTGCTGGAGCATGGTGGTTGGACCGGATGATCTCCAGAGGTCCTTCCATCCCCCACCATACTGGGATACATATCCGAGCCCAGCTCCTGAAGGAGGATAACTGGGCCATAGTGAAGCTACTCAGTAGAAATGCCCTCGGGGGTTTAATTCAATGTCCAGTGCTGATGTTAGTCCCAGCTGATCAGTCAAATCTGAGATTAGAGGCTCATGGTTGTGCTTCTGGTCAGGTTGAGTCGGTTCTTTGTGTCTTGGCAGAATCCTCTGGATCATAAACCAAGAAAGGACAACGGGATCGCTTTTAACTTCGGTTCTCCAAAACCTAATTATAATTCACTTATTTTTCCAATACAGTTTTTGCTTGCTGGTTTAATGGTTTGCTGAAAGTAGGTAAAGCCATATTGAAGCATGCAAGCTGCTGGCCTTGCCAAACTCAATCGGAACTTTGCATTCCTGCTCGTTCCTCCAGGAGACCTCCAGAAGACCTCCAGTTCCTCCAGCTCCACACTGCGAGGTGGCTTCATTCCCTGTGGAAGCTTCCTCCCAGCAGCATCACAATCAAGCCATCCTTTGGGCACCCTTGGCTGGGTTTCACCCATACACTGGGGCTTGTGCTGGAGCTGCAGGTCCCTGTGGTACCTGGCATGAATCACTTGTTCACCGGTCTTGACAAAAAAGTTGACGGGCACCTTGGTGTCAACAAGGCGATGCTTTAATGCTGCTGCTGTCGGCTTGTCAGGCAGTGCCCACACACCGTGTCTGAAGACTGCTCGGGAGGAGAAGGCAAAGGAAAGCCAGGATGAAGTGCCACGTGCTACTTCATGCTGTCGATAATCTCTTGGGAGCGAGATCTGCAAAAGGACTGGGGAGGGCCAGGCAGAAGGGACAGCGCTGAGAAGTGCCTGGCACATTGGTGACGTGCTAATAATTATCCTTACACGGGGGTGAAAAAGGAGCAGTTGGCACAGCCTGAATGTCTGGATCTGAAAATTCACGCTGTGCGTCGCGGGAGCCGTGCTGAGCTCGCCTTGCTCTGAAACATCACCCCTGCATCTTAACCAGGAATAATATTCGTCCTCAGCTGACTAAGAAAAGTTGAAATCCAGGAGAAAACCTTTGCGATTTGTGGCAGATGAGAAGACCTAAAGCTTTCATTAGGTTTAGTCCTCTTGGAGAATGAATTCAGCATTCAAAAAAATTACTCTGTCTGTGGGGTTGAAATACTCTGTCTGTGGGGTTGAAATACTCTGTCTGTGGGGTTGAAATACTCTTTGGTGTCAGCTGTGACCCAGACTACCAACACAAAGTATTTCCCGTGTCATTGCTGGTGGTGCATTCTTCCCCCCCATCACTGTCTGCAGGCAGGAGCTAATTAAAGCTGTGCTGGGGGTTTGGTGCCTGAGTAGGGCCTGAGGAACAGCAATTATGAGCGCTCACATTTGGTGTGTTATGAAGTCCAAGGAGCAAATTCATGGCGGTTAACTTCATGCTTTTAACTGGGAGGAGCAACTCGTGTTGCCCTTGCACTGGGGTCTAGGGGCAGAGCTGGTGTCTAAAGGGAAACTCTGTCTGTGTGATGTTTCTCCTCTCTGCTCCATGTGGTGAGTTTAGGTCAGCAGGAAAGAAAGCTGGAGGGTGGCAAATACCATCAGAAACTGAAAGGAGAAATGGGAACATTAGTCCCAGCTTTGTCCCTAAATGTCTAAAATCAATAAAAGTGGAGGGGCAGACGGTGGGATGATCTCTCTGCTCTGAGCTGATTAATGTTGTCTTATTTTTCTTCCTGCTTTTGTCTGTGTTGCTGACCCAGGTTTTGCCATTTAAAAAGGAGCTTGGAGCAGCATCTTTCTTTCCCTTATGCAAATATATTGGTGAAACTGAGCCTGGCATCCTGGGGATGCAGCTAAACCCAGTCAAAAGTCAGTTCTGGTAAGTCAGGTCTAGTTCACATTTTTTGAGTTTGGCAGGTTAAACCTCACCAGACATTTCTTATATTAAAAAAAAAAAAAAAATCATAGGATTTAAAAGTAAATTTAAAATTATGGGTTGGTATTAACTGGGTGGGGATCGCAGGCGGTGAACGGCTGCTTCCCGCAGGATCATTGTGCAAAGCCACTTAGACCAGCTGCTCAAAAATAAACAGGAAAAAATATAGACCATGAAGAACGGTGGCTTTGGGTGTGAGCAGCAGTCCCGGCTGCGGTGGCTCTGTATGAAGGTGAGGGATGAGCACAGGGTAGGCTGGATCCAGTGCTCACCCCCTTCCAGACTGCTGTTTGCTCCCAATGAGAGTCCTGCGTGACCTCAGCCCCTCTCACTGTAATATAAATCGTTCCCCCAGCTCTCTGCTGAGCTGCTGGGAATTCCAGAGTGGGATTCAGGCATAATCCTGCTGGCTGCTGAGCATCCATGGAAAGTCCTGACCATCTTCACCCTCAGAACCATGAAATAGCTCAGGCTCTCCCTGAATCAGGGTTTTGTAGGTGGCTTCCAGTCTCTCTGCGAGAATTCCTTCCCTCAACAAACGTGATTTCTGTGCAGTGATGCATTTGGGTTCCTTCCCTTGCTTGTGTGTGCCTGTGAATGATCAACCACGCATATGGGTGACACTGTGTACAGAATATCTATTCATGGGTTGTTGTTATTTTGCTTCACTGTTGCTCGGGTGAACATGGTCCTCACCTAACCAGGCAAGAAATCCATTGGAATCTGGGCTCAGCAAGGAGCAGAAAGCACATTTCCTAAACCAGATTCCCAGTTTCACTGGCACAACAGTGCCTCCAGCTCTTCTCCCAGGAAGGAACGTGAAGCCTTGTTCACAGATCACAGATTCTGCTGCCCTCTGGTTTTGTGTACCTCATCTCGCACATCCAATTTCAAGGAAAAAATAGGCTTGGCTTTGCTTTGCTACACCAGAAGTGCCATCCTAATTCACAGGAGAATGATAAACTGTTGTCTCAAGGGAGCTCCGGTGGTACCCTCCCATGTCCAGGTTCCCTGTGTGGTCACAGCAGCCAGATCTTTCTGGGGACAAAGAGGACCCTGGGTGCTGGTGGCTGCTGACCAGAGTAGATCACAGCAGCCCCATCTCTGCTGTGGAATGATGGTGGGTCCTGGGCAGTGAGAATTGTAGCTGCTGAAGTCCCTGATTGTTTTATTTTAATTCCACGCACGAAGAAACTGGATTTTGCCATGTTCCAGACAAACAGGAGCATGGTGGTGATGGACTGGGGGTCTACAGCCTAGGGGGAGAAATACTTCTGCATAGGTTTGAAGATTGGCATTCGATTCCTCCACATTTGCCTCTGGGAGATGGTTTTAGGGTTGAAATCTGAAAGGTGAGGCAATTTTTCCTCTGCTCCCTCCAGTGCCATGGGGGAGGTGGGAGCATCATTATTGCCTCCTGGGAAGCAGCAGCTTGCCACAGGGTTGGTACCTTTGGGCAGGTACCACCCTGACTTCTGCAACTCCCTGAGCAAACACAGGTGATGCTTTTGTCATCTGGGACTGTAACAACCTCAAATATGGCAGAGTAGCTTTATATTATTTTTAGAGTTTTGAAAACATTGCTCCCCAAACAATCTCCTTCCCCTGTCTTCAGTCATAAATTGTGGAACAGGGCAAATAGCAGAGGTTTGATTAAATTGGCTTTTTTCAGCCTTAAAATAGTGTCAGCTTGATGCCTGATATTTTAGGAATCGGATTAGTAGCATCGATTTCATCCCACCAGGGAGGTGGGATTTAAGGCTTCCAACAACAGAAACAGGGGATTCTCAAGAGCGGAGTTTTCCATTCCCCAGCACCTTGGCATCTTGTACTATTTTACACCAGGTATATAAATATACTGCTACAAACAACAACAACAGAAAGAAAATGTTCTACTGAGTGGAGAAAAATAAGCAAAGGGGGTGGCAGCCCTTTCTGGAGAGTTCGTGCTGCTTTTGAGCTGGATACAAACAAAAGAGCGCTCGCTCTATGCCTTCCATTGAAAAATGTAGAGGTTGAATGGAAATGCATCTCTGAGGCTGTTGGTAAGTTTATGATTTTAGGCCTGGGAGGAACAAGACGAACGTTGTTTCCCTGAGTTGTTGCCTTTGCAAGAGGACATGGCAAATATCCCATGTAGTTTTGTAGCTGAGACCTAAGCAGCCCTGCCGCTCTCCTGGGTGCTGAGAGATTTCATTTCACGGGTGACTTTCACCAGGCAGTGAAAAATCAGCTGCCTGTATCTGATAGGTGAAGAGTGGTGGGTCTCCAGCTTCATCCAGCAGAGATTTTTTTTTTTTTTACCTTCTACCATTGTTTGTAACCCAGGAGGACTCTGGGGCTCTTGAACTCAGTGGTTGAGGAAGTTAATCAGTGTAATTAGTGATAAATGAACCCATTCCCTTTCCCTTAGCATGGGTGTGAAGAGCATTAGGTAACCCTGGGAGCATTTGCTGGGGGGGTGTATGGCAGGGAGGAGGAAGAAAATATTGCTTGTAGTAACCAGGGGCAACTTGGCTTCCCTGAGAAGGGGAAAAGAAACAATTAAAAATGTGAGCGCTGCGTGGAATCGTTTGCATCATTAGCCACAGTGTTTGCAAATGAGGCAGCTATCCTGAGCTCTCCAGCATGTCCCTGCCCCACCGTCCTGGCTCGTTGCATGGAGCTGAAATTGTCCGTGAAGGAGCAAGGGAGAAAACTCGTGTTTTCCGAGACCTCTTTTCATTTTCCTTTCGCTTCTTTCTTGATCTCTCTGAGATGTTGCCCTACCCAGCCGTGTATCTTGTCTGCTATGCAGGAATAGTCTCAATCAGCCACACTTCTCTGAATCTTTACTCTCACGTTTCTGGATTGCTATCACGAGGTACAAGAAGCTATGGGTTAAAAAAACCTGCCCTAATGGGTAAGGAAATGGAGCAGATATTTAGGAACCTGGGTGCAGAGGCACTGTTTTCCTTTCTTCAGGCTGCCTCTTCCTTTTGCTGCCCTTTCACCTCACTTCTGTTGTTAGGAGCATGTTGAACTCTTTCCTGATTTCCCAGACTTGCTACGGATCTCCTGCTCACTGTTTATTATTTTTAAGTTTTATTTATATTATATTTTTATATCTCTTTCTTTAAATTGTTTCCCTTCATGCTGCCTGGAGATGTTGTGGAGACTCCTTCCTAGGAGATACTCAAAACCCATCTGGATGTGGTGCTGGGCCCCCTGCTATGGGTGACCCTGCTGGATGGAGCAGGGGGGTGGCACCAGAGCATCTCCAGAGCTCCTTTCCAAGCCCCACCACTCTGTGACTTTAGGTGCCAGTTAAACGAGTATTAATTCTTTCTCTACTGCTTATCTTGGCTTTTGCAAGGAGGTGAGTGGCTCTCTTGGCTTAAACTCACCTCACATAAATGCCTTCCTTGATTCTGCCTATGTCCTTGGACCACTTTATGAGGATAAAGTCTTGGTGCAGAGCTTAGAAGTGTGAAGCGATGACTCTTCCGGGGAGGACAAGAAGGCTATTATCCAGCTTTTCAAGGATAAATTGACTACCTCCTACTGGGGAGGAACTGGTTTAGAGCAGCCCAGAGGTGCCTATTGCAGGTACCTGGGCTTGGAGGAGCAGCAGTAGTTCCTCGGGGCTGGGTCTATATGGTGCCATATAGACCCCCCCACCTCTGAGATGCACGTGAGGAAACAGGGTGTGCAAAAGGGTCTGAAAAGCTGACCTGCTTTGCTTCGATTCCCAAGGCTTGCATAGGAAAAAACATTTTTACTGATATTTTGGAGATTTTGAGGCTCCTTCTCGTATTCTTTGCCTGTCAAATCTTCCCCTTTGTAAGAAAGCTGGGAATGTAGATCTCGTGTGATGAAAATCCCTGATTATATCTTTTTTGGGTGTTTTTTTTTCCTCAGTGTACTTATGACAGCAGGAGTCACGGCGAGGGGATACGTGTAACCTGCCTGCCTTTGTCTTAGTGCCAGTAACGATGACATAGGGAAGCTGCTCAGAGCAGCGTCACTGCTCTGCCCTTAATTTTTCCTTGCGCAAACGATGGTGATTTAATAAACGAGGCACAGCCAAGACCTTTTGCTCCTCTTACGCTCGTCAAGCAATCATTGCCTGGTCACGCTTCGGCTTCAAATACCTCATTTGCATCTGGCTGACCTTGACTTCCCTCCATGGACAGGAAGATGAAGAGGTGGGAGTGTAAAGACCGTGGGGCTGGTTTTTATGGGTGAGTTATGAAATAGTGGCCAGTGCAGGCTCGTACAAGGGAGCTTCTCTGGAAGCATCACGTGCTGTGCTAGGAAGGATGATTGTAAATGGATTAAACTGGAGCTGGAAAGGGGGAGGGCACCTGGTTAGCTATTGTTGGAGAAAAGGTAGAGAGGGGAATAAAAAAAATTAAAATAAAACATGCCAGAGATTGTCACTAACTGCATGGATGATCCTGGCTCCTTTTAATAATGGACTGTGTAGTGAATGCTAGAAATGATATAAAAAAACCTCTTGAGTGAAGGATTTTAGTGAATGGTTGGGTGAAACAAAGGAATACTGATTCTGGCAGAACGTTAATTGTAATTTAAGCAAGATCCTCTTCCTGGGGGAATTCTGAAATACCTTCTCCATCAGCTCTGGCAGACACAGGATAACGTTCTCATTCAAGTAAACTTTAATCCAATGTGTGTCTGCGTAGTGATAAGTGAAATGGGAGCCGTCAGGCTGTTGTAGGAGTAAGGATGGTGCTTAGTGCTGAGATAAACAGCTCTCACACCAATAAGAAGAGTAAATTAGGAGCGGACAAGCCATGAGTTTTAGCAGAGCAATTATAATTTATACCAGCTGGAGGGGAACACTGAATGAAAATAAGCCAAGGGACTGTCTTCATTGCAAGCTAAGCTTCAAACCAGAGCTCTACTGATGAGGACTTACGAGTCCCGGGCTCCAAAAAGACCTTTAGATCCAAAGTTTTCCTGTGGTTTGAGAGAGCTTGGGGCCTGAGCAGAATTTTATGGCCTTGGTCTTGACACTTGAGCTGTAAAAAGAACACCAAAGTTTTAACTTCCATAGATTTCTAAGAGCTCCAACAGAGAAGGGTCCGCCTGGTCTTTGGGGACAGGATCTCCGAGCAGAACGCTTTCCAGTGCTATTAAACCACAGTAAAATCCCCTTTTGATGGGGGAGCTTGTTCCAAACGCCGGTCGATCAACCTGACGCGTTCTTCGACAACTCGTTACGGTGTATTTAAAATAATTCCACTGACAGGTTTACAGCCATGAGAACATTAATAAACCGAAATGGCTGTTCACCCTGCAGCAGCCACTAAGCAATTATGTTTGGTCTGTAGGCAGCTTAATGAAACCAGCCATTAACGACCTAATGAGAATTTAAAGCAGCCCACTGCTCCACGGAGCCATCCCTTCTCTGTCCCTGCTCACTAGGGTTCTCCAGAGAAGTTCGGTGCTGCTTGATGTTCAGGCAAGGACTGTCTGGTTCTGTAGAAGAGGTGCTTTTTCTGTGGTGGCATTTCACAGTCTTGTGCCCTGGTGCTGCCACATTGGGGGTCACATCACGAAGTCCAGTGTTTCTGCAGGAGCTGGTGAGCAGGGAGATGTCTGACAGCACGGCACGAGGAAAAATCAGAGCGGGGGAATTCTGTTCTCATGTTTCCCCCAGCGCCAGGCAGCGTGTTCGTATCGCAAAGGAGGCAGCGAAAGGCTAGGGGAGGTGTTAACAAACAGGACACGGCTGCAGAGCCCAAATGATGACCCGCAGAGCTCTGGCTGATCCCAGAAGGGATGACTTTGGAAAGCATCCACCTCCTTTTTCTCGCACCGCTGAAGCGCTTGGAGACGCTTCTCTTTGGCTCGTGGCAGCCTGAAGGGTCAGGCTGTTAACAAGCAAACTTGTAGGAGCCTTCTGCAGCTCATCAGTGAGGAGAGGACAAAGTCATTAGCCATCTGTGTGGGGGTAATTCCATCTGTGTGGGGGTAATTCCATCTGTGTGGGGGTAATTAAGCAGTGCAGCCTGGCAGGAAGCCAGTGAGCAGACTCGGGGCGGGGGGGCTGCAGGAAGCTCTGGGCAGGGGGACAGATGCTGATTTTCTTGTCTGGGACACAACGTAGCACAGGCAAAGGGGTTCAGGATGTGGAAGGGCCAGTTGTCCTCTTGAGTGCGGGTATTATCCCATCCCTCTGAGCTGCTCTGGATGGCAAAGCTCCCAGCCGAGCTGATAGAGATGAGCATGAGCAAAGGAGGTGATGTGACAGGACAAGGAGTGATGGTTTTAAACTAAAAGAGGGTAGATTCAGACTAGAGAGGAGGAAGACACAGGGTGGGGAGAGCCTGTCCCAGGATGCCCAGAGAGGTGGTGGCTGCCCCATCCCTGGCACCATTGCAGGGGAGGTTGCCCGGGGCTCTGAGCACCCTGCTCTAGGTGCAGATGGCCCTGCTCCCTGCAGGGGGGCTGGATGGAATGAACTTTAATGCTCCCTTTATCCAAACCACTCTGGAAGAGCCGTGTGACGACCAGCAAGCAAAGCAGCCAGTGTTAACAGGCATGCCAAGGAATCCTTGAACCATTTCAGGCTGGGAGTTGAGGAGACACAGCCACGCAGTAGCAAACTGGGTTTGCAGAGAGCAACTGGTGCCAGGGTGTTTGTGCTCATCCGTCCCTACCTTGCCCAGGAGCCGGAGCAGAGCTGTACACCCAGAGCTCGGGGATGAGCTTGAGCTTCTCTTGTCCTTCTCTTAGTCACTGATTGCAGTGGCGTGGAAAGCAGCAGCTCCCATTTGCCCCAGCTCAGTGTGGGTAGCATGATACCTCTGTGAATATCTCACCCTTTTATCTGTACATTGATAACTCTGCAGATCAAAGATCATAAGTTGCTGGTTGGGTTCTTTGTTGTTTTCAAGGCAGTTTTCCCCTGGCAATGTGTTGTTTTTTGGCTGCTTTGAACAGTCGTTCTTTGGATACGCAATGAATAGCAGCGTGTATCTTACCCTCATTATACACATGGTTATTATAGGATGCCTGGTCTTTGCAGGTTCTTTCTTCTCCAAGCCCTAATCGCTCTGCTCTCTCCTATAAGCTTTTAATTATTTCTCTGGTTTATCAGTGGACTTTTTAGTTCTGCCGCCCACGGTTTGAGCGCAGGGCGTGTGACTCACTGTGCCGTGTGCCAGACGACGGGGCAAGCTAAAGAAATAGCATCAGGATGCCTTCAGCCAGATTTCCTCTTCCTCCCTCTGTGTCCACGCTGATGGCTTGTTACAAGCACTTTTGCTTTCTGAGCTCCCTCTCAAGGCTTCATCCTTTCCTGGAATAATCGGAGTGATGTCAGGATTTAATTCCATCTCAGCTCCGAGGTTTGGCTTTTGAAGAGCCCTAGTCATGCTCCCCTACTCCTCTCATCCTGCCCTTGATGGAAATATTAGGCCTTCGGGGATCATTTTTCAAGTTTGTGCACGCTGGCTCTGATTCCCAAGGAAGGGGTTTGAGTCTTTTAAGGGTTTTCTGGGGTGGGAATGATGATCCTAATGCTCCATGTGGGTTGGAGTTGTGAAATCTGCTGAAAAATGGTGTTTCTTTCCTTTCAGGTGACTGTTTTCATCAACAGATTATGAGCTTCTGGGATTTCTTTTCAAAGGGAATTTCAATGAGTCTCTCTTTTGGGTTTCAGAGGGAAATGGTGGTTTTTTTATCACCAGCACCTGCTTACAATCCAATTAGCTGACTGCCTTTAGTAATCAACCATAACACATTTCAGGAGAACAGAATACCAACAGGACAAAATGCAGCAGTGACATCTCTGTGAGAGCCTTGATGGAATTTGGACCCACTTTTTTTCCAGGTGCAGGATCCTGAACAGCTCCATCCAGGGGCTGCCACCTCCTTTCAGCTCTGCCGTGCAGCACCTTGAAATGCTGAGGTGGGGGGGGAAGCATCTGGTCATTCTGCTCTAGATTCACCTGCAAACTCAAAGAGGCCAGGGGGTATTTCTGCCTGTGGCTCAGGTGCCTGGGCTTTGCACACAGGAGCTGTTCTTTGGCCAGCCTGGCTGCCAGGGCACCGAGTGCTCTGTCTGAGAGCCTTTGGGCTCTCTTCTCATCAGGAGGTTCTTGCATTTGTTTGTTCTTCTCTAGGTTTTCCTCCTCATCTGAAGGTTCCTTGGTGGAAGCCTCTGGCAGAACTGTATGAATGAAGCAGGCTTCTTTTTCAGTGTGATGTGCAGTGACTGGCCTTCAGTTAGTCGATTCATCCCTTAGCTGCTGAGCTTAAAAACTCTTTTAACTTCGCAGCTGAGCTCCTGTTACCTGTCTGGGACTGAGAACACGATGAGCTTCTGGGCTTTTCTTGAGTTTGCCAAACACACTAGTGCACCTCTGAACGGTGCACATCACTACTAACTTGAGGCTTCATCCTGATCATCACAAACCTGAGTGGATGCTGCTTATGCTGGTCCTCTCCACCCGTGGAAGAGATGCATCCAAAGAACTGGGTGCTCCCTTGGTATCTGCTTATGGATTTTCCTCAGAACTGTGGTCAGATGAGGTATGGACTCGTTTCTTTAGCAGGACAGGAGAAAGAGCTGGTGGTCCCCATGATGGGGCCTCTCTGCCTCACAGTCTGGCACAGATGTGCTACTGAAGAGCTTCATCATTTGTCCTTGTTGTGTTCTATGTGTGATTTAATGAGAGAATCTTTAATGAAAGACCCTTTCTGTACTGTAATTGAGCTCTTAATCTTATCTGAAAAGCTGAGCACAATCCTTTCAGAAGCAGTGTTTGCCCATCTGCATTTCCTGCGCCACGGTGTCGCCCACAGGAGCTGCTCGCTCTTTATTCAAAAGCAGACAATAAGCAGATTTCTTTGAGTCAAAAATACACCAGCGATGCCATATGGAGTAGGTTGGAGAAGCGAACTATCTCGCTTCCCAACCTCAGCAAGCAAGACTTTTCCCTGGTTCTGGAAAGTGAGAAGTGAAGCTTTCCCTAAGTGAGCACCTGAGCCTTCATGCAGTTTGGAGCTCAGCAAATGGTACTTGGAGATGACAACTGTCAGCAAAGTGAGTTGCTCTGGGCAGGTGAAAGTTGGCACTGGATAAAAGTGGGAGCTTCGAAACAACAGGAAGCTGAAAAAAACCGAGAGGCAATGAGTGTTTGGTGAAAATCTGTCCTTCATCTTAAACCCTGGGAAAAAAACCCACTTACAAAAATGTCCTGCTTTTGATCAATCTGAGCTTCTTAAGTAGCATTTCACAACCAGAATTAAGATTGTTAAAAGAAGAAGGCTTAGCACAGGACTTTGCATTGTGAACTTAATTGACTTTATTTATTTATTTTTTTAAATGCTACAGGTTGGAGGGAGGCCCCAAGTCCCCATTCTGGGATGATGAGATGCTGTTCACCTAAGCCACGATGAACACTCCCAAAATCTAGTGTTGGAACTGGCCCAAACCCAAAGCCTGGAAGCACTTAACAGGAGAAAATACTTGAAGCTTGATGGTGATGCACAACTCCTGCTCTGAAACCACAGGCGATGCAAGTAGTGACCAGTTTGCTGCCTGCTCTGGTGAAGAGCTGATGGGCGTGAGCAGCAGAGCCATGGGATGAATCGCCTGCTGGTTTGATGGGGCACATGAGACCTTACATCTCTATGCTTTGGTCAACAGAGCAAAATGAATTTTATGAGACAGAGTGGGGAGGAGGAAGAGGCAAGCCTGCCCCAGCCCTAGGCTGATGCTGTGCTCATTGCAAACACAGGAGTCACAGCTCATACGAGTCCATGAAGTCAATGCTGAGGATTCCAAGCGGAGCTCAGATCAGTTGCGTCATCTCCCAGGCGAGTGAGGATGGGATTCCACATGACATTTCCTCAGCTGGTGAGGAGAGGATTGAACTGCATCCATCAACAAGATGAGAAACGTGGCCCGTTTTGTCTTGACATCCTAATTTAAAGTGGTGCTGTCTTCTCAGCTTCTGCTGCTTCCTCTGCCTCCTTGCACTGATGTGCACCTCGGCTGAGAAGACCCATCCATTTCAGTCCTGGCTCTTCATCTCTCCCACCCATGCTTCCCTTTGTACTAACTCACTCACCCCCGAGAGGACCCCTACTCCTGGAGTGATAGGCACCATTGGATCAGCCTTTGATGTGATGAGCGGTGGATTTTTCATGGCCAACGTGTCAATTTAAACTGCTACAAATAAGAGATCAATTCCTTCTTTCCCGGAGAAGAAATTAAGGCAAAACCTTTTCATGTTACAAACAGAGTGTACAGTGCTGAAGAGGGTGAAGGTGGAGGTGAGGTTGTCTCCTGAGAGGAGTAAATTTGTCAATTTAGCCCATTAGAGAGAGCACGCTTGCACCTTTTAAGTAGTCAAGTACCAAAATAATGTCACTGAGTAGGCAGGGCTGGGGTGGGAATGGCTCGTGCTGCTGAGCAGAGCCATGGATTGTGATGGATCTATTCACACAAGAGCCCATTTGCTAACCACAGCTCTACAATGATGCCAGCTCGGAGAGATGGTCAAGGGCAAGTTCTCTGCCTGATGTTAGTGTGTTGTTACCAGGCTGTTTGAGAGTGTTTTCCATTCCCTTTTTGCACCCCTATGGATGGTGTCCTGGATGAGACCCTGCTGCCCCATGCCTGCGTGGTGTGATGCAGCAGTGCCTACAAGGGCTCCGTCCCCTTTCAGTCAAAGCTGTGGCAGGTTAGAGGGAATCTGGTGAATTATTCATCAGCAGGAAAGGCCCCCAGTGAGGAAACAATTAGTGTCTGTGGGTATGTGAGGTGAGAGTGGAGGATTTCAGGTGTTCTGGTGGAGGAGAGGATGCTGCTGCAGAAGCTCCAATCCAGGGTGAAGCACCTGGGGACATTGTGGAGAGGGGCAGCAGATCCCCTGTGACACCTTGGTCCCACCTGGCACAGCCTCCCATCCAAACTCAGCCCAGATCCCATCACCTCCCAGTGCAGAGATTTGCTCTTTGTGCTTTCTGCCAGAAATAAGGTGAAATGGAGGGGAGGGGGGAACCCCAACCAAGCGATGCTGAGGGATAGAGCTCCGTTTCACTGGGATGCTGTGGAGGGGACTGGAGGTAGCACCCTGCCCGTGCTCATGGGTGCTCACGCAACGTGTGCTGCTCGCCGAGTCCCTTCTACAACCACTAACGTGCTCCTGGTTATATTTAATTAATTAGCAGCGGGTTGAGGTTCTGCAATCGGAATTGTGCCGCACGAAACAACATGTTCTCTTGGCATTGGAGCTCCTCTCGTGGTACCCGCGACTACATCCGCCAAGGTAACGGGGGGGGGGGGGGGTGATGACTCAGAAGATGCACAGGCAGCAGCTGGCAGCACAGTGCTGTCTCCAAGGAGGCTCAGAGCTTGGATTTGGTGCTCTCAAGCATGGACCTCATGTTCCTGCAGCACCTTTCCATCCAGGAACGGTGGGGAAAAGGGTGGCGAGTCCCCAGGGGCGTGATGTGATGATTTTTTTTTTTTTTCACATCAACCCCTTCTCGCTGCGTTATTTCTTCCCCTTGTGAGATGATGAGCTGGGATGTTTGCTCTTTTCTGCTCCTTCACCATCGCCTCCTTGAAATCTGAACCTACAAAAATGCGTTCTTGGGGTTTTGTTCTTTTTAATTGCGCTGACCTCATAAGGCCAGGGAGCATCTGTGTGGCTTTCAGTGAGGTCTGGTACTACAGGAAACTTTCAGGATTTTTATTTTTTTTTTCTGCTTTTTTGGCCCTGAATCTGTGACTTGGCAGGCGTCTGCTTAATTTAAAATATGAGACTGTTCCTGTCACCCCCTCAGGAGCTGCTCAGATAGCTGAAATTAAGCAGGTTTGTATTGCTCAGGTACCTACAGCAGTAATTAAAATGTGAAATAATTTCTTCCTTTCCAGTTCCATGTGACAGAGCTATTCTTTAGTTTCTGGTGCATCCCTAGTCTGGTTAACTCCTGCTAATCCCCTTCATATCCCTGTGAATACTAAAAAGAGGCTAAAATGAAAAACTTGAAAGCATCAGGAAAAGGTTTGGGGGCTGTTTAAAAGGCATCATCATGTTTTATGGCTCTACTCTCCCTCTGTTAAAGTTCCTTCCATTTTTTTGAGTAATATTTTTTCTTTTCCTTTTTTTTTTTTTTCGCTAACTATGCTGATGGGATCTCCCTGACAAGAAGAAACCAGCCAGCCAAGCAGATAAGGAAACAGATGCTGTAGAGAGCAAAGATCAAATACATACAGACAGCTCAGGAAAAGGCTTTGCAAAAATAGTGGGAAGCTGAATAGGTGAGAAGGAAGGTTTTTGGGAATGGGATTGCAAATGGGAAACCCTTTTCTGCAGAGAGGGGAAAAAAAACCCCAAGCAAACACCACCCTGGTCTCAAAAAAACCCCAAAACCTCTCAATTAATTCAGAGTTATTAAGAAAAGCAATAATAATTGGCATTTTTGTAAATGTGGGGCTCTACTGGGCTTGTGGACTCACTGCAGGAGCACACCCAGCCTCTGCAACCCTGTCAAACTGCTTCTTGGGCTTTTTGTCTCTGGTTTTGTCATCGTTCTGTGGCCTCTGCCACATGAGGAATAATATGGAAACGCTCCCGTGTAGGGAGGCATTTACCAAATGGCTGTAAGTAGGACTTAAGTGTACCAGTCTAGTTGGCTGCTGACCTAGTGTTGTTGCTTTCCTCCCCATTTCTGAGTAATTTAGCTTGTTTCTGGCTTATTAGGCAAGGGAGAAGTCTTTAATTAAAGTGCAGTTTAATTCCAGCCTGGATTGTATTTCACTGTTCCTTGTATCGTAGGCAGGGATGGGACTTGCACTCGCTTCATTAAAGATGCAAAATGTCACCAGGTGGTCGCTCTGCGGTACAGGCAGTGACTTTGCCACGCAAAAGCGTGACCCAGATCCATCCTGATGACTCCATCAGCCCAAGTGGGACTGGTGGCCAGGGGCTTTGCGAAATGCCCGAGTGTCTCTGTCCTTCTTGTAGCTTGGCCGTGTACCCTGGCAGGGGGGAGAGACTCCATCAGGGAGTTTTAAGATGAGAGAGGGGATATTTGGGTTACAGATAAGGAAGAAATTCCTCGCTGTAAGTGTGGTGAGACACCGGAACATCTCACCCAAAGATGTTGTGGATACCCCATCCCTGGGAGCTTTCAAGGCCACGTTGGATGGGGCTTGGAGCAACCTGCTCTAGTTGGAGGTGTCCCTGCCCATGGCAGTTGCAACTTGATGGCCTTTAAGGTCCCTTGCAACCCAAACCATTCTATATAGAGCTGGTCTCAGATCTGCTCCCACCAAATCACAGTGCTTGATGGTTCCTCAATGTCACTTCATCGTGGCAATAAAAACTAATGAGCAATGTAGCTCTTGTCCCTCAATTGTTGAGCTATGTCTGCGTTCTGAAAGGGTGAAGCACACGTCTGGGCTGCTAAACCCAAGCTAAAGGAAGAGTAACATGGCAGAGATAAAATGCAGAGGGAGATTAAAACCACCTGTATTTGCTATTTAAATCCCTTCAAACATCAGTTCTGGCTGTCCTCATAGACAAGGCAGCATCCAAACAGATCCTGAACGTGATTCCTCCGGTGCATCTCTAGATAAGATGACAAAGAAGCTGTTGGTGGTCCTTAGTTGCAGCTGAAATTGAGATCTCGACAAGCTCAGCTTGGAGGGTGACGTGTGTGCTGGTGCTGGGGGCTACAGCGTGGGCTGTGTTTTCAAAGAATCAGGAAATGCAGAAGCAGAGGTTCCTGAAAACAGTGACTCTACTCCCAGCCCGCAAGGAGGCATCTGCCAAGGGATTGCGTATTCAGACGCAAGGAGGGGAATCTAATCAGGACTTGTTAATTTTCATGAAGTCACACACTTGGGATTCACTTTAGGCTCACATGTTCCTGGAATAATTCAACACAAATGCTGTGTATTTACACCTGGACACTTGATTTTTTTCTGTTGTCCAATGAGACTACAATTTGCCCTCCTTTTGTGGCCACTGCAGTCTTGCCTCTTCTGCAATTTGTGCTTCTACCCCCAGGACTATTCATCTGTTACGCTTTGCATAGCATTGGTTCTTCAAAGGGGAGCAAACAATGCTTGTTGAAGCAAGCCCACTTCCCAAGCAGATTTTATTTGAACCAGGTCCTGCATAAAAACCAGAATCCAATCTCATCTTTGTCATGTATCCCTATTGTTTCCACCCCTCATCGTTACTTTTCCTTTTCTTCCTCCTATGCAGTTCTCATTCTTCAGCAACATCATTCAAAACTGCATAGAATTCAGAGAGTGCTTCTTTTATACTCGTATCTGCTGGGATACCTTATCTCAGCTAGATGTCTATTTAACATCTGGCTTTCCCCAGGCTGACAGATGTATTCTTTGAGCTGTAAATATTGCAAACCAGGGCTACAGAAATTTTCTTACCCTGTGAATCTGATTGAGGTCCTTTTCTAGTATCTAGCTGAACATCTGAAGTCTCCCTTTCTTACAACAGCCTCCCAAGCTGTTTTTTTTTTGCTATGATTAAGCAGAAGGTGCTGTTTGGATTCACTCCTTGCTGTGTTTCCCCATCATGCAGTGGCTGGGGAAGGATGTCTGGTTGGACAGGCAGCTTTTACAGGTAGGTCTGCAGATGGCCCCAACCCACTGTACCTTTACCTGCTACTGTCCAGCTCAGACCACAGCAGCCTGGATATCACATGGGACATTTATTTTTTCTCTTTTTCCCACCATGGGCTCTGACAAAGCTGGTGGCTTGTGTTTTAGCTGAAGATGTGGTCGGGCAGGATTTGAACTTTGGTTTCTGAGAACTGGAAGCTCAAGGTATTAAAAATCTGCGGAAACGAAGCACTGCTGACCTCTGGGATTTGGGGTGGTTGTGGTGGCTCTGTTGATTGCAATACCTGATTGCTAATGGCCGCATCCTGATGTGCTGGGCCAATGCAGGTGCTGACCACAGGACCAGAGACCACCTTAAGCCAAGCACCTGCCCAGCCCTCTCCTGTTGGGAAGCAGTAGGGTGGTGGTGGTGATGGCCTTGGTCAGGATCAAAGCCCTGATGATGGTTTTCAACACTAACTACGGCCTCTCTTTGCTGTCAGGTCAACCAGAAGACCCCTCTGAGGGGCAGATTCATGCCACAGTTGTATTTCTCCAAGGAGATGGGGGATGAAGATGACAAAAACGTGGTGCGTGACCAGAGATGAACATCATAGGTAGGTCTCTCCAGAGGTGTGGGGTCTCTAGCGACCAACTGTGGTGAGTTTCAGGAGATTGGGAAGCCCCCTCCTGCTCAGCATCGCTAGGGCAGAGGCTGAGCTACAAAACCTAGTTTTGCTCATGAGCATCCCAGCAAAATAAATCGCCTGGCCTTGTGGCTCTGTCCCTAACCCCAGGCAGTGCCTGTGTCCCTGGCCACCTCCACCTCTCCTGGGACTGCCCCTACATAGGGGAACCTCCACCAGAGGTTCTCTGCCTGCACCCACCTCACCATGCACAGTGATCCCAATAAAAACCCCTGCATCAGGAAACCCCAGCAGTGACATTTTGGGGAGAAACACGCAGGGAAAGCAGAGCTGGGCATGGGACCAGCTTGATGTCCATGCTGGTGTGAGCACCAGGGTGAGGCAGGGACCTGCCAAGCCAATGACCACCACCGGTGCTTGCATGGGCTGGGACACTGAGTCAAGGAAACCCCTTTGACTTTTCAAGCAGAGGCCTGTGTGCATGGTCCTTTTCATTGCATAGCAGGTAAAAACTGAAGCAGCTGAGATGTATCTTAACCGGGGAGAGATCTGGAGGTGCTGGGATCAAGAAGTGCACAGTTGCTTTGAAAGATGCTTTGAAAGGGAGTAAAACTTGCTGCTGGGCTTCCGAGAGCAAAGCCAATCTTTTTCTCTCTTTTGCTTCCTTTTCTGGTGTTATTTCTCTCTGGGCAGGAGGCTGCAGGCATCTCAATCCTCTTCTTCAAGCCCTTGTTTCCAAAAGGGCCCAAAATGTGTTTTCTTCTAAGGCGCGGCAAATGGGGAGCGCACAAAGCAGCCGTCACTAAGCCTCTCTCCTCCTGTCTCAGGGAGAAAGGAATTCACCAAGCCCTAGAGCCTGACTCACTCGCTGTGTGAGCATGAATTAACCAGGAATGTTCGAGAATTATTCCTGAATAATTCATGAACCTGAATTAATCATGCATTTTCATGAATTATTCATGAATAACTCATGGAAATGCAAGGTTTATTCATGCTCCAAAAAACCCAAGGCTTTTTCCTCTTCTCTTCTTTTCTGCTCGCTCTCTCTCCCTCTAAGAAACAGCTTTGAAACAAGCTAAGGAAAATAAAAATATATAGGCATATGGAAAAATAACAGGCATAATAATGCTGAAACAAAACCACCAGGAAAAAAAAAAGAAACCATAGGTCTGTCTGTCTTTCTTTTTGTTTTTTCTTTGCAGTGGGGACGGCAGGTGGGAGCTTTCTAAGCCAGACAAAGGAGACCTGAGAAGGAACTGTGGTGAAGGGACAAACCCGAGGCAAAGAAGTGTCCGGTCACCTCCTCTCCTGGAGCAGGCAGCTGAGAGCTGGGATAGACAGGAGACATTTTGCAAGACTCAACCCCTGGAGCTCTGCTAACCAGGCAAGGACCGGGCTCTGCTGCTATCAGGATGGTGATCTCTCTCTCTCTCTCTCTCTTTCTTTTCCTCTCTGCGTTCGTGGGTTTGTGTAGTTTTGTTGCATTCGTGAAGGTAAATGAGCAACTGGTAAAGCGGGGCAGGAGGGAGCAGGAGCAGCAGCAGCAGCTCTGAAGAGCTGTGGTCTTTTTTTTTCCCTAATGTTAACAGAGAGGAAAAAATTCCTCCAGAGAGCTTTTTAGGGTTGTTCGCTGTTTGCAACATGGAGCTCATTAAAACAGAGCTGCTTGTCTGGGAGGGAGAGCTCTCAGTGATGCTGCTGATCCCAGTTTGCTGGACTGGGAAGCCTCGCTGGGCTCAGGATGGGTCTGGGTGAGATGCCTGTGGGGCACCCAGCAGCAGGGCAGGGGCTGGGGGGAGCCACCCAGTTGCCAGCCAGTTCATCTCTACGCGGTGCTTTCTTATCAAAAACCAAACCCCAGAGCGTGGCTTGGCCAAGAGGAGAAGGTTGGAGTGAGCTGGTGTGAGGCTGTGGCCGCAGGGCAGGTTGCAAGGTTTTGGGAGTGCTACAGCTCCTGTAAAGGAGCTTTGCTGGAGCTGCTGCTGGTGGAGGGGAAGGGAAGGAGCAGGAGAAAGTTCTCCAGGGTGAACTGAACCTCCCAGGGAAGAGGAATCAAAACCAGGAGTGACTTTAATGGGGGTTGTGGAGGCAAAACAAGAGCCTGCAGTAAATTGGGTCACAGCTGCCTTTTCTGCTTGTCCCCCTGATTCACTGCTCCGTTTCTCTCCTGGCTCCAGTTCCTTCCCGTTGGCTCTGGATACCACAGCCGTTCTGCACTCGGTGACCAGCACAGTCCCCGAACTCCTCCTGGCACATCTTGCTGCAGGGCAGAGCAGAGCAGGATGGGCTGGGGTGATGCTTTGCCAGCACCCTTAGGAGTTCTGGCAGGTGATCTCTGCCCAGTTTTGTTCCCATCTGTGGCGTGTTGGTTGAAACCTGGAAAGAAGCCCTCCCGAGCCCAGCAGCCCTTGGCTCCTTGGGAGGTTTTGAAACCCACCACCAGCCTGACTGCTGTTTGTTTGCTGAGCTCTCCCATTTCTCAGGGATTTAAGTCTGCAGCTCTAAGGGGAGGGGAAAGAGTGTATCTCAGCAGGCAGAGCAGTGAGCAGGACCCAGGAGACCAGCTCCTTGCATCTTGGCTGCCTTAGATGTATCTTTCCCTGGTCTGTGCCTCAGTTTCTCCTTGTATGAAATGTATGATAATTGCTACTCTCCTTATGAGAGCACTTTGATGTTTGCTCGAGAAAATAACAGGCAGAGGGATGATCATTTCCTTGGACACATCTGTGTCTTTTCAAGTCTTATCTCCATACGGCTTTGATGCCATATAAACAATTTCCCTCCGCTGTAGGAAATTGCTGTAGACCCACAGAAGTCAATTGAGATGGTTCACACAGGCAGAGGAACCAGCCTGTCCAGACCACCAGACGGGTGGTCTGCTCAGTGCATCCTGGGTGAGAGCTGGTCCTGCCCACTCCCAGGTGACACATGTCATGGCTGGAGGTGCAGTTCACCTTCACGTTAAGCTGGAGGATGCTAAAGGCACATGGAGCTGTGCCCAGGTCAGACCCAGCGCAACCTTCCAGGGAAGGGGTTTAGGATGAGGCAAGCACAGAAGGGTAGGAATGGGAAAGGAAAAATAACTGGTAGAAAAGATGCAGGGACAAGTGGTTTATATCTGCAGGCTGCAGTGCCTCAGAGCATCATTTGCTAATCCTCCCGACCACGGGAGACCACAAAGGCATGACATGATGCTCTCCTCCTGCTTCCCTCACAGCAGGTGGGCAGCTCCCATGTCAGCCAAGCTCTACGTCCTCATCAGCTGGCCCGACGGCAGCCGGGTGATCAACATTGAGAACATCAAGGAGCCCCGCAAGCCCTTCCACCTCTACACGGTGGGTGAGCAGGTGCTGGCCCGCTGCCCTGGCTTCAGTGGGCTCTACTGGGGGATGGTGGAAGGCATAAGTGGTGAGTGCCACCTCTCTGCTTTGGCTTTGGCGATTTAGGGCTGCTGGGGAGCAATCTTTCGAGAATAAGTTCAATGCTGAAAAGTCCTCTCTTCCTACAGAGCATAAAGATATTTTAGAGAAGAAGCTGTTGGAAGGTAGACAATTCCTGGAGAAGTTAAGTGAGTAGGGTCTTTTGAAGATTGCACCTCTCTACCTCCATTGGGCTTTTGCAGTGGGAGAATGCTGAGGGCATTGTAGTCCTGCCATAAATTTTCACAGGGTAAAAAGTACTGAATGGGAGGTGGGAGATGCACAACATTTGTACCCCATTGTACATTTTGAGTATCCACCTTGCTTTCAGAAGAAGAACCAGCCGTCTACAGCATGATGCCACCCCAGCCAAAAAAATCCAGGAAAACCTTCCCAAAATGGACCCCAGGGAATACTTCCAGGAAATACCCCGGGGACAGGACTTACCCGGCCAAGCCACTGCTGAGAGCGGCTGAGGCCAGCCTGCCCCATGACCCTGGCAGCTCCTCCATCATCAAGGAGAGACGTGCCCAGGGCAATGCAGCAGGAAGCACCCGCTCATTGGTGGGACCCTCTCACCCAGCCAGTGCCTTCACATCCCCATCCACGTTTCTCACCATGGCCGTGCCGGGGACTTCGCAGGATGAAGAGGACAGGGCTGGTCCAGCTACTAGAGGTAATCATGGCTGTAAATTAGGACATTGACTTTTAGCTCTCTCTGCTTCATCCTGAATGACAGGTTGGGATGGGAATCCACCAGGAGACCTCTGTTTTGCTCCAGGGAGGTATGTGTTCTCTTCTAGGGTTACAAGGGTTAGATCTCCTCCAGGAGAGCTGCCTGAAAGGAATTGTCTGTGTGATAGCGTATGGATGATGTCTGCTCTGCCAGGCATCAGCTGTGTCTCCTGGGCTAGCAGCTCTTTGCCCACAGTGCCTGACTGAATAACTGGGAAATACCCCAAAACCTTGTCTCAATTAGCCAAACCTTCTCAGATTTGCTTATTTCCCTGGTTTTCCAGCCACTACACGTACATTAAACACACTTCTGAAAATACTCGAGCACATCATCCACCTGATGACTAACAGCAGTGTCCAGAGTCGTGTTGGCACCTCTTGCCTTGGCCACTGTATCTTTTGTGATGGGAACAGACGAAGCCCTGGAGTTGCCACCTTTTTGTAATAACAAAATCCTTGTTGTCCTGTCCTGGAAAGCATGTCTGGATCACTCTGTCTATGCAAAGGGAATGGCGTGTTGCAATCTAGCAGGAGCACTAAGATAACTTGTCCTAGAGACAAAAGGATTCAGGACCTTTTTCACACCTTGTTCAGCTTGTCTCCCATCCCTGCCTGTAGATTATGTTGTTTTGCCCATGAAGAGGAAGTCAGATGGTATCTTGTCCCAGTGCCAGCAACACATCTGTCTGAACAGGTAATGCTTGAAAGGGCAGTGAGGCCCCCGAGTGATTCACATCATATATATTCATTTCATGGTGGGGAGGTTGTCCACTCTGTTTCCATGCCCTGGTGGTGCTCACTTGGAAGAGATTCACAAAAGATACTGGGAGTTTCTGTGGGTACGTACTGCAGAGCAATTGAGTCCCTTAAGCTCCTGAGTCCTGATCCCTTGGTGGGTCAAAGGGGAAGTCCCCAGGAGGTGCCAGGGCTTCCTGTGTGGAAAGTGGAGGGCACAGGAGGTTGAACCACGTGGTTCCAGGGTGGCGAGACCCTGTCTCAGATTGCCTTGAGGTGGTGGCTGCCCCATCCCTGGCACCATTGCAGGGGAGGTTGCCCGGGGCTCTGAGCACCCTGCTCTAGGTGCAGATGGCCCTGCTCCCTGTAGGGGAGGTGGACTTGATGACCTTTAAAGGTCCCTTCCCACCCACTGTGATTCTAACCATGGCTGTTTTCTCTCAGTGCGTTTTATTCTTGCTGCAAATGAAAACAGAATTGACTGCTTTGAATTCCAGCCTTTGAGTGACAGATAGTTCTCATCAGGAATGAATGTGAACATGAACACGAAGCTTCTTGTGGCAGTGCTTCTTAGCTTGCTTGTTCCTTCCAGCTGTGAAGAGCGAAAGCTCGACGCTTTGCAAGAGACGGATGACTTTGAGGAGCTTCAGAAAAACCTCGGTCCTGGTGAAATGGAAAGGTAATTAGCAAATGAGACGCTTCTGCTTAGCTGTATTTTTCCCCCTCGCTACAAGAAAGAGCGGCGAGACCAGAGCTGGGGGACAAAATGCTGCAAATTTTAGAACCAAGAGCTGCTGAATCTCTACGTAATCGGAGCCAAGTGGTTCTTCCTGATTGTAGGGCTCGGAGTTAGAGATGCAAGAAGGCGCCAAACCAGTGCACAAACCTCAAGCTCTTGCCTTTAATGACCCAAATGACATCTGTTGTGTTTGAACATGGTTGTGTGCTGCTTGCTTTATTGGCTGCTGCTTTGGTGACAAGTGATGAAGCAGCTGCTAGGGACAGGTTTTTTTCTGCAAAGAAATGGGTGTGAAAAAAATCATGTTATGGTATTTGCATGGTCATTTCCTACGTGTCTCTTGTTTCGTGCCACAAACAGGCTCCTCCTGGGACTTGCTGGGCAGGACTTAGATCTTGCCTTAAAACTGAAATGAAAATTGAGCGTCAAAGTGACTGCTCATGTGTGACAAGGGTGGGTTGAGGGTGAAACTATGAACATGTCTGAGCTACTTCAAAGTCCAGGCCATGTCATTCTCTCCTGCCTTGCTCCTCACCCAGGCATCGCTGGATGGGCTGACACTCTGTCAGAGTTGTCCTGTAGCTTGCAGGAGACATGTAATCGCTCCTTGGGTGGAGGTGCTGCATCCTTTAGCAATATCTGGGGCGAGGCCATGGTGTCTTCTTACCTTGACACGTGTAATTTTAATTTTTCTAGGGCAGAGAAGATAGAGCAGCTGGAGAGGATGGTGTTGGACCTCCAACAGGATGTCCTCTCTTTGAAGAAGAAGGTGCAGAGGCTGGAATCCCTGTCCTTCCAGGAGGAGCCCCACAGGCAGCCGTGTGAGGTGGTGGAGCTCTTCAATGGCTACACCAAAGAACAACTCAAAGAGACCATCCGCTTTGACCAGAAGATCAGCACTGCCTGCAAGACACTGCTCTACAAGCTTTTCACATCTGACTACATCCAGAGCCACTCCATCACAGGGCGCAGGGGCAACACATTCCGAGAGGCGAAGCCCATGATGGATGAACGCTGCATCAAAATCATCAGAGTGCTGTTGAAACAGAAGTTTGGAGATCACCTCAGCGACACAGTGATCACGGAGAAGATACAAAACGTGCAGAAAGCCCTGAGGCAGAAGTTTAAGACGGAATGCCTCTGATCCGTGGTGGGACTTGGTATCTCTTCCTACCATCGTTATCAGCATATCTGAGCAGCCCTCACAGAAAAGACGAGTCCAATCTGCTGCTGTTCAGCTGATTTTCCCCCAAGGAGCCAACCCAAGTGAGCCGCCTGCTAAACACAACACAAATCTCTCCCTGCCAAACCTCTGCCTGCATTAATCGAGCGGGATGGTTGCCCAGCCTGGCTAGGTCTTTGCACATCTGCTAGCACTTTACGAGTTCCTTTCCACCCGGTCTGTGTGCGAACCTCATTGCAGGGTGCACGTAATGATCTCCAGACCCTTTTTGCTGGACATGCTCAAGAGCTTCAGAGGTCCCGCTGGGTCCAAGTATGGGTCAGTACATCAGGTTTGTTCCACCTTGCAGTGGGTTAGGGGGAAAGGTTGGCTCTGGGGTAGGGAATGCAGCTGCGGATGGACTTTGTGTCACCCAACACAGCTTCTCTCTGCATGCCTGTGGTTGCCTCCTCCTGCCTGTGGGACAATGTTTGCTGTCTTTGCTCCCAGTGAATGTGTTTGACAATTTCCTGCAGAAACAGAAAGGCAGACTCATTAAAACATCACCATAAAAGGTTCTGAGAAAGATAGTTCCATCTTCTCCTCTGTTTAAGTGTAGCTCTAAGGAAGAAACGGCTTCTCCTGTTCAGCAGACTTTTGTTAGTGAAGAAGTGGTCACCCATGGAACTTACTTTACATTAATTTTCTTTTCAAAACTAGATTATTTCCATGGAGAAAGCCTGTTCATTTTTATGATGTAAGAGTGGAGGATGAAGGGCAAAATATGGCCTGGTGTAGCTACACCTTTCCTCCAAAGATCAGACCTATTATGAACACAGTCACTATAATTTGAATACTGTATTTATATCCTACTTAAAGAACTCCTTGTACAACCAGGGGTTTTGTTGTGAGAGAGGCTATAGAGGAGGTCTAGAAAGACTTGACTTTTTCTAAACAGTTCAGAGCTGGAGTTTGGGTGGGTTGAAAGTGTTTTTGACATTAAAATAAGATGCTGCTGCCAGTCCACCTAATGGGAGCACTGGAAAACATGAAACATTTCCTTTTAAATTTCTTTCTCTGACAAGAAATTGGTTTTCTAAGTTTAACGATCAAATTATTCAGGAAAGGAAATGTCAGTTGTTTTGCGTTAATCAAAACATTTGTTTTAATTTATATGTTTTGTTCCATTTTCAAGTATTTAGTTTCTTCACAGATACATGAGAAATAATAATGCAAAATAAATGTATTGAAAAACGAGCTGTTTTGAAAGAAAGAAAAAAATAGAAAAGAAAAAGAAGGGAATGTGTTCTTTTCAAATTTTTCCTCCCCACCCTCTCTGCCTTTTTTCAAGTTGAAAAGCAAAACCATTGCAGCAGGGTTAACGCTGTGAAGCATTTTGATTTTGGTGGGAGATGTGCTTGCCAACGTTATTGGCACTGTTTTCATCAGATGTGTTTAACAGTCACGCTCAATTGCCGTAGCCAATAACTAAAGATATTCCTTCTGTTTTCCCCATGTAAGTGCTTTCCCCAGCTCTCTTTTATACAAACATGCCAGTGCTGATTTCTCCTTTCTATGGACCGTGACTTGAGCAGCAGCTGGACTAGGGCTACTGTCATCACTTAGAGCCAAGAGTGCAGCCAGTCCTTGAAAACAGGCTCAAACTGAGCAGAACGGCCCCAAAAACTCCTCAGTGTGAAAACCCCTTAAAATGCAGCTGCTTTGCCAGAAATGTGGTACATTCCCACTTCAGGCAAGACCTTAGGTTGGTATCACTGTTCAAGGAAGCATCCTGGGAGATGTTTTTAACATTGACTTCTCAAAGAGAAGATCGAGGAGACACAAACTGCCTTATTCCGCAGGCACTTGCTTTGGCATCAGCCCTGGGGGCTTTTGCACACCTTCCCTGCAGATTCTGCTTCTCAGTGACCTCACACAGCAGCAGGAGGGATGGGAAGGCTGGATGCCTCAGACCCACGCCGGTGAGGAACCACCATCACCTCCTGCGTGGCTGGGGCTGCATCCAAGCCCTTTCCTTGGGTTCCCATTTTCACCTTCCTCTTCCTTTCCAGTGTTTCATCAGCTCCCTCCCTTGGAAGTCAGCTCACAAATGTTATTTATTAAAATCTGTGTGCTGCTGCTGCTGTCCTCCCCCGCCGAGCCCTGGATCGTTACTGCAGAAGGAAGGAGAAAAAACACTGAGAGGACAGGCTTGCTGCAGGGAGCGACGGCTCCTGGAATGAGTCGTCTCTAATCAGCTCCTCTGGAAGCAGATGAGCTGGGTGACCTTTCTACTTGAAAGGCCCTTTGGTGGCTCCCTCGGAGGTAAACTTCACAGCCCAACACACTTGCTGATATTCAGCGAGCGCTCCTGGGGAGCGGGGCCGGCGGATGCTCCCCGGCTCCATGCTCAGCACAACCATGGCACTAACGAGCCACCCGCTCTCATTGGCCCCGCTCGGCGTTAGGAGTTGTCCTTAGCTCCTCTCGAAGGCTTTGATATGGTGGAGAGGGCTGAAGAAAGGCAACGCAGGCGGCTTTTCGTTAAACTTGAGGTTTAAGGTATTTTGCCAACTGGAGGCAGTGATTCCAGGCTAATTGGGGGTGCTCGCGGGCGCCGACGATCAAACATCACCAGGAGGATGCCGATGCTCTCGCCTCCCTGAACTTCAGCTCCAGCTAATCAGCCTCGAGAGGGAAGATCATGAAGAGCTGAGATGCAGCAACCCTTTGGGGATGAAGGGGTCAGGGAAGATAGAAGAGGAGGAGGAGGGTTTATGCCAGAACCACTTCACTTGGGGATGTTCAAAGCCCATGTCTCTCGCTAAGTGATGAAGGGCAGCTCCTCTGAATTGCCTTAACCTCCCACTTGAAAAGCATTGCTGGGGGAAGCTGGACCAGGTCTTTCTGCTGAGCTCCATCTCTCTACTGAATCCACAGCTTCTGGTTAAAACAGATGCTCCTGTTCAGCTTCTGGGCTTTCTGGGGGCAGGAGAATGTGGGCAGCAAAAACAAGGGTTAAAACTAGGGTGCTTTTCAAGGAGGCTTTGCGTTTGCTTCCCCATCAAACAGAAACGGGACTTGCCAACCTTTACGATTATAGGACAAGCCTGAAGCATCCAGTTCTCCTTCCTTTCAGCAGGAACCAGAGGAGCACTGCTGGCCTCAGTGGTTTGCACCATTCAGCTGGCGTGTGCAGCAACTCCGCAGGGGCCTTACAGGTCTCTAGGGCTCCCTGAAGGTTCTTGACCCCCCAGCACCCTAAAACACTGCAATGGGGCACTACGGCCCACCACCCACTACATGGTTACTCCAATTTTTTTTTCCTTAGGAAAGGGCTGCAAGCTGGGTGTTGCTCACTGGCAGGAGAGCTGCCGGCAACACAAATGTTTTCAGGGCTGAGGGCCATGGGTCAGTGGTGCCCTGGCAGTGCTGGGGGAACGGTTGGACCCCATGAGCTTAAAGGTCTCTGCCAACCAAAATGATTCAATAATTCTATTATATGAAATTCTCTGGTGTTTAACCCAATTTATTTCAATTTTATCTTAACTCTGGCAGGGGGATTCCAGCGTCAAGCACAAGCAGATGTTAATTTGCTCATTTCTTGGCTTGTAAGGTGGCACATGCTGCTCGGTCTCCCAGTGTCTGCACTGTGTGCATCGCCTAGACACTGTCACATGTTAGTTTAATGAAAACATGGAAACTGTGAGTATCAGCTAAAGGAATAATGGAACTAAATCCCTTCTTGGCTTTTCAATCAAGTCTCACAAAGCCGGGCTGCCTTTATGTGAGTCCCAGGGACCTGCCTCCAAGGCCACCCGATGCTCCAGGCTTGTTGGGTGTGCTGAGAAAAATCTTTGGACACGGAGTTAGTGGTGCAGCAGGTGGTGAAAGTGTCTCGTGGCTCCGTCTGGATTGAGACCCTCCATCAAGCAGCTCAAGGAATGGGGATGTGGCCTATAGAGAGCTCAGCTGGGGGGTCAATGAATTATTAAAAAGACAAGCGTCAGTCTGTGCGAGTGGGAAGCTGTGTCCCAGCTCCTGCTGGCGTTCAACACGCAACTACTCAGCATCCCGAGAAGGTTTTAGTTTCTTCTGGTAAGTCTTTATCTTATTTGGCTTCAAAAAGATGGCAAAGGAGAGAAAATGCACATAGAGCTGTGGCCCCAGAGCTATATGTGTGTATTGTATTTGTACTTTTGGAATATTTTGTGACAAAAGTAATATCTTTTTAGAATTTCACATCTTTCTTGGAGGCATACCTGCATTTCTTTTTCATTTTTTTTGAGTCCATACACATACCTGATAGGTGTGCAGATATATTGGATTTTATAAACTTAAATCAATCTTTCATGTCTCTGCTCCAGTCCCATATTCATTACATGTAATTTTTACCAGTTTCTCTCTGAAGTACACAATCACATTATTCCCACTCGTATCCCTTCCGCCTCCCCCATCTATTCAGAGTCACGTGGAACTGAGGAGATTGTTATTAAAACACAGAAAGCGTAGAAATAAAATTAACCGTAGCACCAGTTCTCCACGTGCTGAATACAGGGAGGAAATAAAAGGGCCTTCCACTTCCAGCAAAATCTGGATATGAATTGCCTCACAAGAGCTGAAATGAGTTGTATTCGGAGGCCAAACAGAGAGAGCTCAGAGTGCTCCGACTGCGGGATGACTGCTCTCGTTGCCTGGACGTGCAGCACATCAAAACATGCCATGAAAGCTTTGGAACCAGGTGTGATGTCCTGCTCAGAGCTTCAGAACTTGCTGAAATGCTTGAGTCACAGGTCTCGGAGTGGTTAAAGCCCTTCCTGAAGAAATATGAATCCCATTGAGGTTGCCAGAGCTTTTCCTACTACCTCCTATGGGTTCAACCATTGCTTGGATTCTTGCCCAAGTTCCTCGATGGTGGAGGAAGGACCCTGCAGAAGAGTGGTGGCTTCTCAACCCCATGTGCACCCCACTCTGATCCCCCTAGGGTCCTAGGAAGGATCTGGGGTGTGGAAATGGTTTCTCAGCTTCTTCACCTTGATGCTGGAAGATGAGAGCTGGTGAGGAGCATGTCCCAACTCATTTTCCTTGTTAAACTCGTGTCCCCTTGTCAACAGCACATCCCTGCTGTCCTAGGACATCTCGCTGCTCATGAGATGCAGTTTGGAGACACGCTTTCTTTTCACTGTATGTTTTACTGGCTGGGTTCTTAGCTTGGCACAGGGGGTTAGTTGTGGAGAAAAGGGCTGTGTGCCTTACTCAACACCGAGGAAATTATCACCCCCAAAGCCTAGGACTGTGTGGTGCCTATTGATTGTTTATCTTAAGCAGTGTAGCCCAGAGTGCCAGGCATCTGAGGGAAGAGGAGACTGCAGAACCGATATACTGAGTAATGAATAATCGTTAAACTCCAAAGGAGTTTATTATGATGACCATTAATTGTAGTTGTACAGTGCCCAGAGACATGGAAGGTGGAGATAAATGAGTTCATGACCTACAATAGAGGCTAGATTTTATCCTGGTAATATGAGAAAATCAATCATTTCTTAAGTGAGAAGACTGATAAAATCACTGACTTCAGAGGAGCGACATCATTCCTATTACATGTTCAACGAGTTCACTGGAATGATGCTGGAGAAGGGCCAAAACCCTCTTTTCTATGTTGTAAATTCACTTTGTCCCCTTTCCAGGAGGCAGGAGGGAAGCAGTTACCACAGGCAGGATTTCCCCTTCATGCTCACCTGCTCCTGCGCGGGTTGGACATCTCCCTGTCCCGTTTGTTGTCTCCCTGAAGTCAGAAGAAATTGGCAAAAGTGAAGGAAAGCCACAGGAAACCCCCTCCAGCCATAGCATGGGTGGGCCAACAGTCAGAGGTTTCATGTTGTTTCTTTAAAGTGGTTTGCACCAGAAATAAAAGATTGTCATGATGTGGGAATCCTGCTCATCTCCACACTCCCCAAATTACTCAAGAATGTTCCTTTGTAATTCACCATGTTACAGGAACGCCTTGAGCATGAGGGCTCCTTCCTTTCATGGAAGATAAAAAGCAAAACTAGCTATAAAATAACCACAAAGAAAATTGTCTGCCTTTATTTGCCTCAAAGGGAAGTGCAAACAGCTCCCTGCTTTTCTGGGAGCCAGCAATACAACCAAGAGTCAGTGGGGCATTTCCAAACACTGAAACAGGGTCGGGACCTACCAGGTCTGTTCTGGACACTGGCCCAGGGTGCCCTATCCTTGGAAACATTCCAGGTGAGGTTGCCTGGGGCTCTGAGCACCCTGCTCTAGGTGCAGATGGCCCTGCTCCCTGCAGGGGGGCTGGATGAGATGAGCTTGAAAGGTCCCTGCCCACCCAAACCACTCTATGATTTTCTAGGAAAATCCCCTGCAAAAATGTATTATAAACCTGGAGTAATCTTTGATGACAAATGATCTGGAAAGTAGGAGAAGAGGAAGCTCCTGTTCTCTTGTGAGAGGAAAGAGAAGTTAATTCTTGATTAGGAAAGACAGCAAATGGAAGCATTTCCAGCCGCACGGACATTATCTTGACACTGCCTCTTAAAGTTAAGTGCCTAATGATGACAGTTACCATGAATTAGCTACTGAATATGTTTTACTGTGTTGCGTGGTCCCTAAGGCTGACGTGCCAGGCACTTTTAAAGAGCATAAAAACAGAAAGGGAGGCCAACGTCCAGGTTGGTTTTGAATTTGTAATGCCTGCATACGAAGAATATCGCACAGACAAAAAGCCACACGTGATAGCCATATGGCACAGGTTCAGCTTCAGCGTTTATTTCATAAATAAAAACATGGACAAAGTGGATGGGTCCCCAGATGACAGGTAGAAACATACCTGAGCACAGGAATTTTCGTTTTCTAGGCTGAAGAGTGGGATGATGCTTGTGGTAAGAGGCTGGGCTGTCAGCTCTTCCCATCTGTTTCGTAGGATGCCGACGAAAGGTCCGGTTTTCATTGCTGAAGTCAGTGTGAGTTTTGCTTGGTGCTTCCAACCAGCTGAAGTTCAGATCCAAGGAAAAAAAAGAGTTCCCAGAGCTCAGCCAGATTTGATTTTCTGTCCCTGGATTTCCATTTGACAACAACAATCCATAGGAAAAATGCAAATAGGCTTTTTTTTTCCCTGCAGACCGAAAGAAGAGAGGGTGCTGAGAGCTCTCGTGGTGTTTGATCGCATTAAAGCCTTTCCCGCAGGAAGTGAATTGGTGAAGTTCTGCTCAAAACATGTTGGATTTGTTTACAGGCAAAGAGATGAGACGAGTAAACCTTCTTCAGCTTGGAATAGCCTCCTCCAGACCTTCATGTTTATCCACTTAAATACAAGGGTGAGATTTTTTTCTGGCTCATCTGTGGCTTCACCCTGTGTGCTTCTCGTTTAGCAATCCACTTCACCACGGAAAGAAAAAAAGGAAAAAAGAAGGTTTCAGTTCTTTCCCCTACCCCAGCCTTTTCTGTCATGTAATGTTAATGAGTGATAATGCTTCATGATTTTTTCACAGGCTATTGCTGCTGAAAATTGCTTTGGTGCGTTGGGACTCTCGTTCACTGGGTATATCAAGAGCTTCTGCAAGATGAGGAGTTGTTGGGAACTGGACAAAGCTTTTTCTTTTCCTGATTAACTAAGCTTGAATCTATAAGATAAAAGGCTGAAGAGTGTATTACCTGGGGTGGAATCAGTTGTGAAGGGAGGCTAGAGAAGCTCTATGGCTCCATCCCTGCACCCTCCTCGCTGCATCTGCAAGCGTGTCGGGGAGAGATCTCTGGGGTTTGGGTAACCAATATTTCTTTTGAAATGGGGGTAGCTGAGGTGTGAATGCACCCAGGAGAAACAGGAAGGACTCTTTCATGTACCAAATAGCCTATCTGAGTCTGTGACAGAACAAACCCAGCCTCTCCTCAAGGCTCTGGGAAAGAAGCTGTTTCATATGTGGCAGTGTTATCCTCGGCACGTGCCCCACATGGCAGGGAGCCGATGGCCAGAGCCTGGGGAAGAGGATAATTTCTGAAATCCTCTTTCTTTCCAGTGCAGAGCCATCAAGTCCTCCATCAGTGCAACTGGCGTCCTGTCAGTGCTGTCAAAGCAGTAAGAAACAGAGTACTGACTTCTTTGCCTTCTCATTTTGGCACCCAGGCTTTTGGCCTCTCCTGTCCTTCAGTGTTTCCCGGGGGGGGGGGGGTTGGATGCAGGTGTTCACAGCGCTGTGAAAACCAACCCAGAGCTCTCTCTTCGTGGGTGAGGTGTAATACCTTCACTGTCAATGTCCACTTGGAAAGACACTTTACAGTGGCTTTATGCAGAGGCACTGGCAAGGGATTTCCAGACTTGTGATGTTCCGTTTCTGAAGAGACAGCAGTTCTGGTTATTAAACAGCCTCTAAGGGAATGGGAGCAGCTGCACAATGGTTCTGTAGAGCAAAGGTGCAGCTCTGACAGCACTAAATCTGAAAAGTCAACAAGCAGACTAAACAGTACAGTTTAGCTCTTAGAGCTGAGCTATCCAGCCGGAGGCTTACCGCTGAAATTGGTTATGAGAGACCATAATTGAAAGGGAATCTGATATTTCTAAATCTCACAAGGTCTGGACGCTGCAGGCGAATGCAGACTGGGTGATGGTGTGCATGTGTTTGTGTGTGTGTGACCATACAGAGATGAACCACTAAACCTTTCTTGGGAGCATCCACAGATCGTCTTGTTCAGTATTACCGCAGTCATTAGCACTTGTATCAAAATCTGGAATGAGCATGTTAATTATGTATTACATCTACTTTACTTTGCCCTTTTGTCTGTGTGGAGAAGGCTGAGTGTGTGTCTGGTTTGGGTTTTTGATCACTTTTTTTTAACTATCTCATGCAACGAGTTCTTACATCCTGCAGGTGACCAGCTCCTACATCCCATACTAATGCATCTCTCCCCCATCACCTTCTGCTTGGTTTGGAGTCTGGCCATGGTCAGCACCATCTAAGGTTCAGTTCAGCCTCTGAATATTGAAATACTCTCACCAAGGTTTAGGGATTTCTGTGGGAAGTCCCAGCCCTGCTGTGCAGACTTTCTTTAACAAGCACTTCTTGCCCAGGGTGGTTTTGGGTGCCGCGTAGCCCATGGTGCGTGTCGAGGGGGACGGATTTCTAGATGAGGAAGCACAGCTAGGAACCGACAAGGTAGGGCTGGAACCAGACCCCAGTGGCTAACTGAGCTGCTGGTTGCCTGCTGGACAGGAGATCTATGGGGAGATACACCACGAGAACTTTACACAGCATGGAGACACGTGTTGCACGTGCAGAGGTGAGCGGAAACGTCACCACAAACCCCTTCTTCAGGAAAAGGGCAGAGCAATGGTGAGCTTTTCATCCACCCAGCACAGAACAGATTTTGCTCCGAGTGCCAACCTTTTTTTTTTTTTTTCTCAGAAACAATTTTACCTCTTTCTTCCCTGGACATAAATGCATCTGTTTTCTTTTGTTATGCAGAAAAAAACGAGGAAGCGAACCCTCACTTATTCCCATTGTTCAACTCTGATAAAACTGTAGCTGAGAAAACTCTACATATTAATAGTGTGAATCACTTAAGTGAGGTACATTATGTTTTCAATTTCCATGATGCTTTTAGTGTAGGCAACTTATCAGGGGCTGCCGTTTAATCTGTTGTAGCAATCTTGAGTATTAAAGCCAGGTTATTTCACAAAGGGATATATTCCTTTCACTGGGGAGGTTAATATCACCCGTGATTATATTTGACATTTGGGCCTGGCATATTATTTTTCATACCGTGTCTGAAAGCAACTACCCACTCTTCGCATGAGCAGTGTTTGAAGTGGGTACATTTCAAATCTCTGCACACATCCATAAGTGTCATCCTAACAGCCTCGTCGCTGCAAATAAGAAAAGACAATTTAATGAACAAAATGGGGAAGGTGAATTCAGGAAATGAAATCTTCTCTTGTGGGTGAGCAAGCAAAGGATAAGTATCGCTGCTGTGCGTGCCTGCTGAAGAAACTACGACAGGGCAGCGGGTGCCGTGCTCCTCGGAGGAGCATCTCCAGAGCATCAGCACTCGAAAGCATCCCTGAACAAATGTTACTGAAATACAGCTGATCTCCAGACAGGCCTCTCAGCTTCTTGCAGAGGTTCCTTTCATAATACGACCCACAACGTGGCTTAGAGGTCTGCTCTCACCAACAAACAGGGATGTACTTCAAGAGACAGGTCCAGAAGGTGATGTCTCAGGCTGAGCAACACTTCTATGATTCTACGACTTCATGTCCTTCAAAGCCAGTGGATTCCAGCTGGCTGTCAGCACAGCTTGAGTATGAGCCCAAAAGGGCTCTTCAGAGCTGAAGATGGGAAAATTCACTTTGAATCTCAGTGCTGACCTGGTGAAGATGCTAATTCTTAGTTAGGGTAAGTGCCTTTCACATAGCAGTCAAGGGAACTTGTGTCGTGGACATCAGTGACTCATCCACGTCCCTACATGAACAGATCTGCCAACTTCAGCTGTTAATTCTCTGTTTGGGCCTCCCCTTGCTCCCCTTTGTCTTTGGTAAGAACAGGCTCTTGAAGGTGAAGTTTTAGACACTGTTCTGGCACACAAATAATTTTCTGCCACAAGATCTTGGCAAGACCTAAAACTGAGCAAGATCTTAATGAATCCAGGGCCTTCCTGCTTAAACTGTTAGCTCCTTGGTCCTGTTGGTGTCATCAGCTAACTGTTTGCAATGTGTGGAAGCCAGCAGGGCCCTGTCATAGCCTTTGGATGTAGACTTGTTGGTTGTTTTTTTTCTCTCAAATCGCTGCTGTCCTATTTCTGGCTTTGTTTGTTCAGCCTTAGAGCCTTAGTTCTGTCTTAATGAACTATGAAAACAGAGCAGTGGACTGAAAGGGGAGAATAGGACACAAGGAGACAGCACTTGAGGGGAGGGAAAGAGTAAGTGGAATTAAATTACCACCAATTTCTGAGGCACGACGATGTCATTAGTGGACTTCACGGAGGATTCAAGCAACTGATCTTGAAAAAAATTCTCTTCCCAAAATTCCATGTCATCAAATGCCATTTCCACAGTCCCTTCCTTTGATTTATTTTCAAAGCTGGCTGATAATGCTCCTATAATCTCTTCTGCCTTTCTCTTTTATCTGTTCCTAACACTGTGACTGCAGTGGAGGAAAGACCCCAAACAGCAATGGCACCAACCCAACCTTTCATTTAATGCAGTGCAGGTAATTCAAGACAAATGGGACTGTGCAGGACTAAAATATCAGAACTCAGCAGCCCACAAAAAAAAGAATACCCAGTTTTCAGGCTCTCTGAGCACTGTCTGGATAAAGACACCGACACATGGGATCCGAGCCATTGCCCTTCGCTATCCGGCGTTGCCAAGTGCCCCTAGGGGAGACTGCTGGTTAACAGAGGGTGTCCTGCAAGTGGAAGATCTACTTGACAAATGCGAGTAGAGTTAATCCAAATGTAGAGCTTCGTCAAAGTGAAGCCATTTGGATTCATTGCAAAGCTCTCTGAATTCAACAGGGCATACCCCTGTTCCTCTTAGAGATGAATTAATACAGTTGTAGAAAACAGGAGTGGGAGAGGGCATCAGGCTGTCACAGAAACCTTCTCCTCCATCTGATCTGTCTGATCTATCATTTCCTACCCTGTTTTCACATATGTTATAAACTTGGAGACTTCGGTGATCCCCATTCACCTGGCTCCAACACTTCAATGTCCTTACTACTAGGGAGGGTTCTCCAATACCAAAGTCCTACCTGGGATGGGTTAGGAGGTGGGTTCAGGGTACAGATAACCTTGCCTGTCACTTCAGAAGCGGTTGAGTGGAATACTGTGTGTTTTACGAGACGCATCTTTGGGCTGTCTGATGGCTTTCTATAGATCCAGCCTGTATTCAAATACAGCTCTTTTTGTCCGTGACACAGCATTGCTTACACAGAGGAGACCAGCTCTGGCCAGGAGAAACTTCCTCGTGAGATGCACCTCTGGAGCCCCTCTCCCCTCCTCCTTGTCCCCACACACAAGTGCTTCTGCATTCAGACCCAGTTCCAATGAAGATCACTGTGCTTATATTATGGGCTTTTTTTTATGGCTGCAATTTTGTTTAACGTTGCCCCTGAAGAGCTCTCTAGTGTTTTTCAGAGCTCCAAGTACAAGAGCTCCTTGAATCTTTCCCTTAAGTGTTCCTGTTGCTACCAGGAAAGAATATTAGAAGAGTGTGGTCCTGCCTTCCACTCCTTCATTTGGAGTCTGTGATTCATGTTTTATAACATCCCTCTCCCATTACTGCCAGCTCTGCTTTCCCAGGGTTCCTTCTGCAGCATCTCCTACAGCGGGAGGACTAATGAGTTTTTAAGTCCCATGGTGTCCTGGTTTCGTCTGCTTTGCTCGGGCCATACTTCTCACAGAACTTGTATTTGAGACCCTACCTTCTTTTCTGCTTGCCATCCTTGAACCCATAACTGAATCGTTTTAAACACTGGTAGGGAACTGGACACGGGAAGCTGCCGGATCAACCAGCACAGTTGCAGTAACCTCATCACTTCTGGAAAATCAGGGTAAAAATCCGGTTGCAAGGACTTTGGAAGTGCAGGGAGGGAATTCATTGGCAAATGATGCTACAAGTAATTCCTACCAGGGGATGCTTGTGAATGCCATTTGATTAGAGCTCCTCAGCATTGTGGGGTGGAACAGCTGGGCTGGGTAATGAAAATGCCTTTTCTATCAACATGCGACTATTTTGCAAGGCAGGATTATTTTAAACAAAACAATTATTTGGGGAAGAAAAAAAAAAAGATTAATATCACAACATCTAATTGTGATATTGGGGAATGAAATGTCATTTTGAATGGACTTTTTGAAAGGAAACTGGTTATTTATAGGCACGCTTCGTAAAAAGAGGTCAGAACAATTGTCTGAATTGAAGAGAAGTTCATTAATTTTTTTTCTCTCTGTTCCTTCTGCCAGGGCAAACAGCTGCTCTCGGGCTGCACTCAGCACAGACCTCTCTGTAGACCAGCAGTGTCATTGCAGGCAACACGGATGAAGGCTGCCATCGCTCTCCTCATTAAGGAAAGCAAGCCCTCCAGCCACAAAGGCAGGGATGGATCTTTCCTAGTAGGGGGCAAAACCATCAGCAGGACGTGGCCGTTATTTCATTTCGAACTTATTTGGTTAGAGGAGAAGACTCTCAAGGTGGTAGTGAACTAGGAACATCTGAGAGTCCCCGGTTCTGGCAGCTTCCCTGGGTTTCTGCACCCAACAGAGGGTCCAGGGTTTCCATTTAGGGGCTCCATCGCAAGAGCTTTCCCTCCATCCATCTCTATCAGCAAACCCTTTGATGCTCCATCACTCCTGCTGCACAGGTGAGCTGTGTTCCCCCTGGAGCTGTGCTGAGTCCCCTCCCCGGGCATCCTGCCCCCTCCCCAGCTGCTGGGCTCAGAGCAGGGCAATGATTTTCTAAGGACTTTGGTGAGCTTTGCAATATTCACGGCCTGAGTTAGTGAGAGGCTGAGCTCTGCTTGACTGAGCCTCCCCTATTCTGGGGAATGAGATAAGAGCTGGCACAGGCTTTGCATTGTTAATTAGCACACAGTAAACGAGCTGGCATCCCGTGCAACAGGCGCTGATGATGAGCTAACAACACTGGCTGGGTTTGTGTGGTGATAACTGGGATCAGAGCAGGGATAACTGGGAACAGAGAAGGAATAATTGGGATCAAGTTTACTGAACATCTCTCCTGCTGAAACCCATCTGGCATGCAGGGGGCACAGTGATGAAACAGGACATCATCACCCCCCCCTTCGCAAACCCCAACCTCATTCCCAGGCCAAGAAGCTGCAGGATATTTCTCCCAAGGACCTGTGCAACAGGAACCAACATTAAACAGGCTGGGGTGTGGACTCAGCTCATCCCAAGGTGCCACCAAAACCATCCCAGAATCCTGACTGCTCCCACTTCTACCAAACAGATTTGTGCCTTCAGCTCATCTGCTGGGCTGAAAAGAATTTGCGGAGAACAGTCTGGACAATTCAATTAATGCAGGGACTGGGAGATAAAAATCCAGCAGAAAACATTATGTACATTTGTACAGATGGTTTTTACTAGATAGAAAACTAGTGTAGTGATGGCACCTTCTTTGAGAATGAATAGAAACCCATTTAATTGACCTGGGAGAGCTAAGGGCGAGCGCGTGATCATGTCATATTGTCTTTTAGATTCCACTGTTTGTATACAGCATCACTTTAAACTGGGGTGGGTTTTTTTTGTTGTACAAATAAGAGTGCAAAAACCAATAAGTCCTTCATCGTGGAATACAGAAACATTCTTCTTCTCTCAGGCTTCTTTGTAAGCCATCGTATATTACGGCTGCAAAAGCAAACACGAGGCCGCCTGTGTGCCCACTAAATCATACTGAGCTCCTATAAAATACAGTGATGTCCCCACGGACATGAAGCTTTTGCTGAGAAGCCCAAGGATACTGTGAATTTACAGGAAAGATATGGATGTGCTGGAACGTGTCCAGAGAAGGACTGCCAGGATGCTCAGAGGGCTGGAGCACCTCTGCTATGGGGACAGACTGAGAGAGCTGGGGTTGTTCAGGCTGGAGAAGAGAAGGTTCTGGGGAGCCCTTATTGTGGCCTTCCAGTATCTGAAGGGGCTGCAAGAAAGCCGGGGAGGGGCTTTTTAGGCTGTGGGGCAGTGACAGGACTGGAGGGAATGGATTAAAACTAGAGAAAGGTGGATTCAGGTTGGACATTAGGAAGAATTTCTTCCCCACGAGGGTGGTGAGACACTGGACCAGGCTGCCCAGAGAGGTGGTGGAAGCCCCATCCTTGGAAGTGTTCAAGCCCAGGCTGGATGTGGCTCTGAGCAACCTGCTCATGGCAAGGGGGTTGGAACAAGATGATCTTTAAGGTCCCTTCCAACCCTGACAATTCTATGATTCTATGACTTCACTTTTTAAATTTTTTTTTTCCTTAAAGTCTTTCTTTTTTGACCCCCACCCAGTTGAAGGCCTGGTGCTACTCAGAGCCATCTGCTACCCATTGCTGGTAATGAAGGCCAGGCTATTTAACTCTGGCCTCTAATTTTGCTGCTTGGTACTTGGTAATCAGAGCTGGCTTCACTTTGGGGGGGGGGGGGGGTGGAAAATGTCCCTTTCTACATCAAGCCTGGCCACACTCTACATTGCTCCCATCCCTGGGCTGCCCTGTGACTGCGACCGCGTGCCAGATGCAGTGTGCTGCAAAAATGCAAGTGTTTCTTCTTTTGGTTGTTCCATTCCTTAATCCTGGCAGTCTGGGTGTTTGGTTATCTGCTATGTGAGCTGTTCCCTGTGTTGGGTCCTTGGGGGTTAAATGACCTTGTGGGTGCAGTGGGGTGAGGTGAGCTTTTTCCCTGGGATTGCTTTGGGGAAAAGAAGCAAAGCCCAGGCTGGGAGAATAAGATAAGCACTTCTTCCCTAAATGTGGGAATGTTCCTGAACGTTAGGGTTATAGATTTCTCCCGGAGAAGAACAATCTTTTATGGGCGTAATTTTCACCGTTTAAAGTCATGCTGCCACAGGATCAATAATTACCAGGAAGCAAAAGTATCGATAGCCTGACACGCTGAGTTCTTGTTCAGCTAAAGGTGGTCATTCGGGGGGGTTGGCTGGTGGGGTTGTTTTTCTTTGGTTGGTTTCACTTGTTGGGGTTTTGGGGAGGCTTGTGGGTTTGTTTTTTAAGCTCCCCTCTCTCTGGGCAGGGACCAGAGAAGCTCCTCTGTGTTCCTCTCCCCTTGCCTGAGTGCTTTGCATGGACGATGAATAAGCAGCTTCTGCAGGAGAACTTTATAGCTGCAATTAAACAGCACTAGTAATTATTACCCATCTATTAATTCTATTTAAAAGGAAATTAAAACATCCTGGTGCTAGAACTCAGGCTACGTCCCTTCTTTTCTTCCAGAACTCTGTACAGTCCCTAAGGCAAAGAGGACCAGTGCATCCCAAGATCTCTCTGGGTAGCAGCAGGGCCTCGAAGGGAAATAAAGACTTGAGGCTTGTGGAGCTACCAAAACTGTCAGCTGGAAATTTTTTTTAATGGGATTTTGAGAGGGGAGGAAGTTGAAGTGGAGTCTGGGGGGACCAGGGCACTTTCCAAGGTGTGCCTGGGTGGGTTGTGTGATGGCTGTCTGCCTCAGTTTCCCCTTGAGGAGAAAAAGTGTGATTAAAAAGTTAGTTCATTAAAGTAGGGGGTGAGATACGTCAGTGTCATTGTCTTGGTTCAGGAAACATTTCTTGGTGATGCCAGCTTTGTTTTACATGAGGGAGCATTTATTGTCTGTATCAGACAAACTCAAGCAGTAGAGTCCTTGGACACATCGCACCCAGCAAGATGATGTCTTTTTAGTTTTTTTTCCTCCACCTTTTTCATTGTTTTTAATCCTGCCACGTCCTAGGAAGGGGTAGAAGTGGAGAAAACTTTCTTTGTCTGCAGCAAATAGACGTTATTAGAGCAAGCTGGAAATGGTACCTCCTGACATGTCAATATTTGACTGGAGGTGATGCGGGGGTGGCATCGATGGTGCTTCAGCTTTGATGCATTGTCACTTCAAAGCACAAAACTCCCCACATAGTTCAGGCTCTGCGCAGATGTTGGCAGGTGATTATAAATCCAGGAAGAGATGGGGGGGTGGGTGACGGGGACCAATCTTTGGGGAGAGCTTCAAAGCTGAAGCCGAGAATATTGCAAATGTTGTGAAAGATTTCAAAGTCTGTCAAACGGGAGCTGTGCTTTTAGATTAGGTTACGGAACGCGGCAGGTAATTGCATAAGGCTCTCCAGCACTTCTTGTGGATTATGGATTCTCTTTTAATCTTTAAATAGCTGTACTTTTCGTTTTCAATGAAAACAAACCAACCAAAGGAAAAAAACCCTACAAATAAATGAAAAACCCCAAGCCTTTAGGAAATCTGACAGAAGGGTTTCTCCAGAGGCACCTCCCAAACATCTGCAGTTAGTGATTTATACAGAGCCTTGTACTACCACAAATGGGCAAATTGGTTTCACCAGGGGTTCCCAGTTTGCCCCACGTGGATCCTGCACCCCTGGGAAAGGAGCCGGTGCCAGGAAATGGCTGCAGGGAGAGCAGAGCCTGCTCCCTGTTCTCCTCCTCCCTATCATCTCCTGGTTTTCTCCTTTTGCTTATTCACCTTCATCTTCCCAGCCCAGTGTTTTCCCAGGCAGGAGAGGGATTGTACTCTCACGTGGGATTGCAGGAGGCAGTTGAGGGTGGTGAGACACTGGCACAGGCTGCCCAGAGAGGTGGTGGAAGCCCCATCCTTGGAAGTGTTGAAGCCCAGGCTGGCTGGGGCTGTGAGCAACCTGCTCTAGTGGGAGGGGTCCCTGCCCATGGCAGGGGGGGTTGGAATGGGATGAGCTTTAAGGTCCCTTCCAACCCTGACCATTCTATGATTCCATGAGACAGAGCCAGTTGTGAGCAGAAAGGAGTGCAGGGTGTTTGGAGATTTGTCAGCTTTGGAGAATTGGGTTTTTTCAAAATCAAATTTGAATGGGAGAGTTTGATTCTTGCAAAACAATCAACCCCCTGCTTGAGCCTTCACAGTTCCAGGGTAGTTTCGGCCAAGGCTGCTGTGCCAGGGTGAATTCTGTCACAAGGAATTAATCCTTGGCTCTGAGTGGCTTAAATATCCCTAAAATGCAAACTATTCCTGGTCCTGAAGAAAAGGAAAAACCTCAAGACACTTTTGACCCTACTGCTGCTTTCAGGATCAGCTCCTGAGATACCTGCCAAAAAAAAAAAATTAAAAGAAAAAGAAGAAATGGGCTTGTCCAAGTTCATTTTGCAGCTTGTTTTAAGTGCTTGAAAGCGCTGGTTGAAAGCAGAGGTGATGCAACAACAGCTCCTGCAAACTTGGGTGTTGTTAAACTCTCCTCTACTGATTTAGTTTAAAATCTGTTCTTTAGCTCATTGGTAGGTGACTGTCCTGTATCCCAGCTGCACTAGCTCATCTCTCCTAGTTGAATGAATCACTTCTGAAGACACATTTTATTATTTTTTTTAATTGATACATATATAGAAGGTGAGCAGGAAATGCTGATCTTTGCATAGAAAGACTTCCCCCCACCAGAAACAAAAAGCCTATTCACGCCCCAAAGAGAGTGAAGTCTTGGAAACCACTGCTAAGTTACAACCCAGCTTCAAATCTTTGTTCTTTATGAAAAAAATGTCACTTTAATGACAATCTGCCTATTTTTAAGCAGAATTTACTCCATTTTGTGAAGGGGGGGACCCAGAGCCAACAGCCCAAACGCTTCCCCCTCCTTCAAAACTGAAAGAAAGAAAAATTCCTTTTGAACACCAAGTTTGGATAAGGGAAACCAATAGTTAGTGAGGTCCACTCTGCAGCCTCTCTACAGAGGGGAGGTGATGCCACGAGCAACACTTTGCTCCTTGCCACTTGGAAAATCAGATTTTCTCCGACCTGCCAAGTTGCAGGAGGAGGGAGGGCAGTGAGCTGGCTCTGCAGCTGCCAGGGGAGAAATAAATCTTACCAGAATAAACACAGAATCCACACTTTCCACCTGTACCTTTATTTTTGAGATATATGTATTTTTTTTTTTAAGAAACTATTTTTTTTTGGTTGCACAACATCTTGTTGAGACAGCTTTCTTTGGAGAATTTTGTGGGTTTATCAGAAAAGTCAGGATTGTTTTGTTTTGCTTTGCGTGATCCCCTTTCCTCCCACAGACGTCCCAGCTCTCCCCAGTGACTCCTCATGATGAATTACTGGGTGTCTTGGGGTTGCTGTGTCCAAGGTCTACTTTTCAGGTGGTCTCTTGGGGCACCCCCAGCCTTGGCAAAGAGCTGATGGAGGGTTTCTCCTTTCGCTGCTGGTTTCATGGGGCCCTTCACCTCCCTGCCTGCCAGGGGTGAATGTTGAATTTACAGCGTGAGTTTTCTGGCAGTGGGTTGCAGCTGCTGCTTTTTGAAAGACCTTTCTCTTCTAGATTGAAAAAAAAAAACCTCCTAGCAAGTCATCACAGAGGGAAAATAGTCTCTGATGGTCACCCGTGACACCAGGTTTCTTCCCCTTCCCTGCACTTGCTGAAGAGCATCACCACCCTCAGCAGCCTCGCAGGAGCAGCATAGACCTTAGAGAAGCCTGGACCTTCCTGACTTGGTTGGACCTGATCTCCAGAGGTCCCTTCCAACACCTAACATGCTACGGTTCTATGACCGATGCCTTTTCAGCAGAGCTTCTCCTGACTGCAGCTGCAAACCACCCCCCTTCCAAACATTGCCCCCCTTCACCAAAATAAATTCCAAGTGCCCTATTTCTCCCTGTGAGTCACACCTGTTAAGGCTGCTTTTTTTTTTGTGTCTCTACCCTCCAGCCAGATGCAGCACCCATCTAATTTTAGTCCTATGAGTCACACCACAGCTTTTTTGGTTTGCTTTGGGGTTTTTTGGTGGTTTTTTTTTTGACGGGGAAATATTTATTGCCTATTAGCCAGCGTAGGCACCCGCGCCACGCATCCCGAGGACTAACACGGCTGCTCCAGCTTCATTAGTGGTGGCAGTGTAAATATATGAAGAGCTTTGGACTTGCAGGGCCAGACTTTTTAGCAATGAGCTCAACCACAGTCAACATCTCTGCTAATTAAAGCGCAGTCAAGGACCGACCGCTAATAGAGTGCCAAGTGAAACACTCCTGGAGCAGGGGGTTTGGTTTGGTTTTGTTTGATTGTGGGGTTTTGTTTGTTGTTTAGTTGTTTGTTTGGGTATTTTTCTTGTTGCTTAGTTGGGTTTTTTTGTTGTTTTGGGGTTTTTTTTTGTTTGGTTGTTCTTTTTCCTTTTCCTTTATACAGAAAACGTGAGCAGTGCTTCTTGAACCTCCTCATTGTAAGGCTCGTGCCTTGCTTTGCTTCAAAACCTGTCAAAATCATGAGGAAAGAATAATAATTTTGATGTTCAGCTGCAAGATTTCTCCCCCACCCCACCCCCTTCAAACCCAAAGCATTGTTTTAAGTTATTTCAGCCATCAAAGCTTATTTAGCAGTGATTAAAATTCAAGGTGAGTTTAAGAGCAGATAAAGAACCATTTAGCTTGTTTTCCTTTTGGTTGTCTTTGGGGGAGTTACTGCTAATGAAATAAGAAAGTACATTTGGTTATCTGTGGTGGTAGAGAGCAGAAAGCTGGAATTTGAGCCTAAAAATCAACACACGTGTAGCTCTGATATTTTGTTTTGCAGGAGCGTTTTATTTATGGCATGTAATGAGCCTCAGGCATCCCAGAAATGATGGAAAAAAGGGAAATATCCTGCTTTATAACAGCTCTAGGCCTGTAGAAGGAGACGCTGCTGCTTCCAAAGGCTGTTTGCAGCATAGGAACTTCAGTTTGGTCTCTCCATCAGCTTGCAGACCTGGTTTTGTAGGTACCCTCTGTATGTTTATTTGGCTAAAGATCCTAAGTGAGGGTCGTTGCACAGGAGTGGATGGAAAAAGCTCATTTGGGATTTAATTTTGCAAGAGTTGCCGGATTTCTTTTCGGTTAGATTAAAGCATTTTGCACAGCAGTGAGCCTTGCACCTTTCCTGGGTTAAAATGAGTTAATGACCCTTCAATAAAGGAAACCATGTGAATCACTAAAGTGTAGTATTTGCCGTGGAGTCTCTGTTGTGAAGCTCGCTCACAGGCTGCGAGATGCACAGAGGCTCTGAAACAACATTTTCCCCTGATGGCTGGTTGCAAAGAGAGGGATAATCAGGCTCAGCTTTATTTCTTTCCCTGCCTGCTGCTTGGAGAAGTGGGGAGGAGGTCCTTGGAAGGAGCCTTTTAAGTTTGATGTACAACCAACAGGCTCAGGAGGTCTGCAGCAAATGTCCAGGGGAATCGGTTTGGGTGGTAGAGACCTTTTGGCTCATGGAATCCAACCTAGCACTGCCAGGGCACCACTAACCCATGTCCCTCAGCTCCACAGCTTGGAAACCCCTCCAGGGATCACGGGGACTCCACCACTGCCCTGGGCAGCCTGGCACAGCCCTGGGGAACCCTGCAGGGGCTGCAAGAAATTGTTCCTAACCAACCTAAACCTGCCCTGGGGCAACTCCAGGCCGGTTCCTCTTGTGCTGTCCCTTGTCCCTTGGGAGCAGAGCCCGACCCCCCTGGCTCCAGCCTCCTGTCAGGAGCTGTCAGAGCCAGAAGGTCTCCCCTCAGCCTCTCTCCAGGCTGAACAAGCCCAGGTCTGTCAGCCACTCCTCACCACACTTGTGCTCTAGACCTTTTGTTGCCCTTCTTTGGACCCACTCCAGCCCCTCAATGTCACAATATTAACATATCCTGTATTGTGCTGCAGAGAAACCCCAGCAAGCATTTCCCTCCACTTTGAAACAAAAGCCTTAGGAAGGGGTGAAGGAGAGGAGATGCTTTGTTGAAGTTTTCTTTGTCCTGCCACAAGGAAGCTCTCCAGGAGGGTGGGACTTGGCCACCTCTTCCTCAGCCTGTGTGAGCAGAGAAACCTGCACCTTGGGATGGGAAAGAACAAAACCTGGATTGGGTACTGGTAATTAATGAATTGATGCTCCTCTCCCTTCTCCTCCCTAGCTGGTAAGTGGCCAAAGCCTGTGAGGGAGCAGAGCTGCTGGGTGAGGTGATGGTGAAACTGTTTATTTTGGGATACTTTGACAAAGGCTTCTTTAAGTGACTACAAGGCTCTGAGGGGACAGACAGGGTTTTGTTACTGCTTTTTCTACCTTGAAGTGCTGCCTTTAAGTCTCCAGAAAGGTCTCTAAAAGCCTCCATGAGAGAATAGAGGGAGGAAAAAAAACCTTCTTTGAGCAGTGCTAGGGATTTATTGTGCAATCAAGTAATGCTTTAAAACAGTATTCGGTGTTAGAAGTCAATATTCCGTGCAGATTTCTGCTGGGGAAGAAGCACTTTATGGGCTGTAGCTATAGGCAAAGCCTTGTGTTGCATGTGAAGTTGGAAAGGTTGACCTCTTCTCTTGTCCTGTCTTCTACGAGAGGAAGAAGAAAACTGAATAGGGACTAGTCATCCTGCTGGTGAAAAAGAAGAGTCCCTGCTTGTTTTCCATAGGGTTTCTCTGCAGTTAATTGTGTGACTGGCCAACCCAAGTGCTCTTGGAAGGAGTAGGAATTGGGGTCTGTGCAGCCTACCTGCATAATTCTTGTTACCAGCCCTTGTTGGAAGGCAGTGGTTTTGAAAAGATGGTCTTGTCTTTGGCTCTGTTGCTGCTGGCCAGCGTTTGATACCTTCCCAGGTATCAAATAAAATGACAGGTCTTCATCTGAGAGGATCTGGAGTTCTTATCAAACATTGCACTTCGAGTCTTGTATCAAGGCACAACTCTTGGGGCAGGAGTATGGGAGGGAGTCCCTGAAGAGTGAGCTGGAAAAGGGTTTTTCATCCAGAAGTCTAAAAGAAAGTATTCACTGTTTTCTCCAGTGCTAAAATTTTTGCTTCTTAACATCCAAACTGAGGGGTGTATACATTGTTCCAGCAGTCAAAAAGCTTAATTCTCTGAAATTCCTTCATTTCTCTAAATATTTCTTCTATGTTTTGGGTGTGTTCCAACAGCCCCTACTTCACCAGCCTTTCCAAGCAGCTCAGGGAATAGGTCCAAGCCCCTTACAAGCTGTAAAGCAGGTCATGGAAATTACAAGGACAACTTCACCCAACACAAAAATTTAATTAGCTCAGAGAAGGAGCAGCAGCATCCCTTTGGATGCCTCTGGGGATGACAGGTGGCAAAACATTGATGCAGACAGAGTTTTGGGGTAGGAGAGATGTAAGCAAGGTGGGAAGTGAGTGAGTGGACTGGAGGTTGGGTAAAAATGTTGCCATGGAGCCTGTAAGGAACCCAGAGATCCACCTATTTGCTATGGAAACCAGCAGCTGGGTTTGGAGGATGCACAAGGCAGCTGTATCCGAACCCAAAAATCCAGGGAAGGGCTCCCAGAGCTGGGTTTACAAGCCTCATTGTGTTGAAATCGCTGATCTTGGCTTGCTGTGAGTTGAGCATAGAGACCTGAAGGAGCTTCCCATGCGGGGAAAATTAATTAATCCACCAGACTGAAATCCCTACTGTAAAATACTCCTTTCCACCTGAGTATATTGACAGTTTGGAGCCCGTGGAGTCCATGAGCAGCCTGAGGATGACAACCAACAAGAAACTGGGGAGCAAAATGAGAAAAGAAAAAGCCAGTAATGTTTTCTTGATTAGAATTTAGTGAGGATGCTGCATGGGAGTCAAGAGAAATAAAACAAGCAAATATAAAGTGCCATGGGAGAGAAGGGAGAAGTGAGCATTTTTCTAATCCCTGAATTTGACAGCCAGTTTATATGGAATAAGTTCTGAAGGCTCCTGCCTTCCCCAAGGTATTTTCTTTCTAAATAGATCTATAGATACACTAATTAGCTAAAGGAGAAGCACAGGAGTTAATCCCTAATCATGTAAATGTGTTGTTTCAATTAATTAATGCACGTGGCACTCGTGCTCTGGTGATAGGCACCCGAAGGAAAGACACAAACAAGAATAATCATATTTAACAGTCTACTCCCATTTATTCCTCCAAACATTAATGGTGTCAAAACCTTCCCATAATCTTTCCCCATAATTCATTGTCGCTCGGCAGTGCAGTGCTCTAAATTAGCTGGAATCTCAGGCTGGAAATGATAGTTTTGCAAAAAAATTAATAAAATAATGTGTTTACTTGATGACTCAGTGAAGGGATGCAAACAAGGGAGAAGGGAAGCACTACTTTCTGGGTTGGCTGGTTTGGGAATCTCTGTGTCTGGGATGGTGCTGGAAGCAGCACTCTACAGATGGGTGCAGGCTGGAGCTGGGCATCTCTGGTTTGGGTGCTGATGGGGCTTTGCCAGCCTGCGTGCTCAGTCATGCTGGGCGATCGCTGGAGCAAGCGGAGAGACCGGGAAGAAGAAAACAGGTCACCAAAGAGTACGTTTTCAACCATTAAAAAAAATTCTTCCCTTAATAAAGACCTTATTGACCTTCCTAAAGCAGCCACCCCTGCCTCGTGCGAGTGCAGCAAGGCTGGGATCCAATTTCTCCTGTTTTTACCAACTGTGAGCGTTCCGGCTCAGACAGTCGTGGCAAAGGACAATAAACAGGATGTGTTTATACAAACCCGAGCGGACTGCAATGTCCTTTCCATGTTGTTTCTGAGAACTGGAAGGACTGCAGCAGGATTAAAAGCTACTTCATTAAGAAAAAGGCACAAAAGGAGTGTGGAGCAAAGCAGGCGAGGCTGTTGGTGTGGCGAGGCATGGACAGAGGGGCAGCCAGCACAGGAAGGGGCTTGCAGGCGAGTTCTGGCTCCTTGGAGCAAGCTGGGTTCGTTATTGGCAAGATAAAAACATCCACAAATGGTACAACGGAGGCATCTGTGGAGCCAGCAGCTACCTTGGGGACTGGGCGACGGCTGCTTTTATTAAAAGGCAGGGCGATTTTGGGCTTGTCTGAGGTCTCTTTGGAGAGCTGGTGTGTTCACAGAGGTTGTTCTTCTGTGGGTTTTTTCTTTTTTGAGAGGTTTTTATCGACTAGCAGCAAACATGCCTTTATCTCAGCCTGTCTCGTTGTGGTTTTGGAGCTCCGTGGCGAGGGATGATGCTCAGGGTGGAGGGATGCATGTGTTGCCCAGAGATGCAGGAGCAAAGCCCTTGAGGTGATGGTGGAACCTACAGTGCTCATCGTCCACAAAGTCCTTTGTGCTTGTCCTGAACAGCAGCAGCATCCTTTGCCATGAAACACTCCCCAGACATGGTAGTTCTTCAGCAAAAATGCAATTATTGGAAACCTATTAATTAATTAGAGAAGAGGCAGGATTCGATTAGATAGCAGAAGCCACTGTGTGTCACAGCCGTGAAAGTGGGAGGTTTTTTTGGTCCTTTCTTTCCTGTGTAACTGGCAGACAAGGCTGAGTGCTTCAGGCAGTGGAAGCCCAGAGAAGCAGAGGTTCATGGCTTTTGGGGTACCTTTGCTTTGGACTGCTGTATACCTGCTTGCAAGGTACTGCACACCTTGAATGGATCAAGGCAGCTGTTAAATACCAGTTTGGGAAAATTCTTTAGGAACTCACTACCCAGGGTCTGTGGGCAGTGCTGGGGCCAAATGCACTCACAGTGATTTGGCCCCATGGGTCAAAAGCATCTATTATAAATTAGATTTAGGTTTTTTTTATCGCCCTGCCTTCCCCCCTTTTTTTCTTCTTACACCCCAGCTTGCTCAAGGGCTTCCTCCTCCTCCTAGAAAGCAGACAAACAAAGCTCTTCACAATTCAGTCAGGATCTCCCAGCATTTCTCAGGCTGATGAAGAGGATGGGTTTGCAATAATAAATCATGGGCTTTGCCCTGGCTTCGCAGCATCACAGTGGAAACCCCAGCCATGGCTGAGCTGCTGCAGCTCCCTTGCCATCAACACCCATGGTGATGCTCAGAGCAATTAGAACAGAATTTTTCTCAATTCATCAAGGGGAAAAATAAAATAAAAATTGGAGTTTTCTGTGACTTTTTTTTTTCCTCCTCTGGTCGCTACGGTAACTGCTTTGTCAGACCGTCAATTTGGGTGTTTGAGTGAGGGAAGGTTTAATTTTGCTTCAGCAAATTGGCCCGTTCCTCTGAGTGTGATTTCCTCTGGTGGAAAATTCCTGCTGTAGCTTTGCATCGTTTCGGAGAACATCCTCGGTAAAGATCACATCTCTCTGACTTCCACTCAGAGCGCAAAACCATCCATTTGTCCATTTACTGGACTGACCGTGATGAATTTCTCTCTTTTGAAGACCCACCTCCAAGCTCTGATGGTTACTGAAAACCTGAGTCAGCTCTGAAACGAGTCCTTAGTGATAAAGGAGGCTTAAGACCAATTTAATGTTAAGTAGCTCTCAGGGAGAAAACCATGAGTCTGCTCTGAAGTCCAAGAACATCAGCGACAAAAAATCCACCTGCAAAAATGTGTCTCTTTGCCCGAACTGAACCAATCTTGTCTCTTCTCAGCATGGAGCGGTGGTTGACCTCGCTGCTGGCAAAGAATTACGGCTGCAAATACTGTGCAGCTTTCTAAACTGATCAGAACCTCCAATAAAATAGTGCTGGGTTTTGGGGTTTTTTTGTTTGTTTTGGGTTGTTGGTTTGGTTTGGTTTTCTTCCTGGTGCTCCCTCCTTTCAGACTTTTTTTTGGGAGCTTCCTTGCTCTGAAGCTTAGAAGCTTAGTGTTGGTCTCCTGCTGAACTCTATTCACGACCACGTCATTGCCATTTGTTGAAGTGAACGGTAGCGGGGCAGCTCCAGAGTGGACAAGAAATTGCCTGCTTCTGAACACCTTGGAAAGGAATCTGAAATCCTAATATTCAAGGCTGGAAAGACAAGATTGCACTCCTGGGTCTGTCCCTTTTGATGCGTAGCCCCTGAGGAGCCTTCCTCCCTGCGATCCCTTGCAGCCCCAGTTCTCTGTCTTTATCAGAGAAATAAATGTTTGGAGGAAAAGGTGGTGATGCTATTGAGACCAGCAAGAGGAGAAGGGCATTTTCTTACTGAAAGCCAGGAATTCCACTCTGATGGTCATTTCATGCTCAGCCTCAGGGCTGAAATTCTATCCGAATCCAGCACTGTTAGAATTTATTACAGCAACTGTTGCACGTTTGAGAGTTTGCATGTTCTTTCCCAGTTTAAAATTCCTTTGAATGGGTTAAGAATGTCCTAAAAAAAATATCTTTCTGAGACAAATCAGCATGGACAAAAAACGTGGAGGTTTTTTTTTTTGTCTTGCCGTTCCCTCACCTGTGCCAGGAACTTCTTCCTGCTTTCCGAGCAGCCGCCCACCTCCTTTACACCCAGTTTCCGACTGGGAAAAGCTGAAGCAGCAAAGCAAGGAGCCCTTGGCCATCTGCAGTGCTTCGCAGGGGTGCCGCTGGGTGCAGAGCATCCCGAGGCTGCGGTTCCCGGCCGGGCTTGGCGAGTCCTCCGGCCGATGAGCGATGGAGCTCTGCCACCTTGTGGGATTGCAACCCTGTCGCTTCACCCGCCTGGTTTCATATCCAGAGTCCTTTTTCCTTACCCTGTATCTTAGAGAAAGCTGGGGGAAAAAAAAAAAACCCCAATCAACAAAAAACCCGATGTATTGGGAAACATCGCCAGAAATCCTTTGATTGGGGTCACAGGGAAAGCGGCTGATGCTGAAAAGGTTCCATTTCAGTGCAAACTTTTGGAAGAAATGGGATGTTTGTTTGGAGTCCAGAGCTCTTCCTGGATGGGTTTTTAGTACTCTCAGTGTTCCTGTGCAGGATCCCAGGGGATGTGAGAGGGGCAGGGCAAGGTCTGCAGGTCAGGACTAGAGGGTATGTGGTGGGGGTGGTCTTTTGAGCAGGACCTGTTGGGACAGGACAAGGGGTGATGGGTTTCAACTAAAAGAGGGAGATTTAGACCAGAGAGAAGGAAGAAATTTTTGACACTGAGGGTGGTGAGAGCCTGGCCAGGGTGCCCCAAGAAGTGGTTGCTGCCCCATCCCTGGAGCCGTTGTAGCTGTGTCCCCAGGGAGTGAACTTGTGGGAGCTCTGCCGACCACACATGGAAAACAGGCTGCAAACTTCAGACAGTGCAGGGAGAGAGAAAACTGGGCTGAAAAGTCAAATCACTGAACAGAATCAGTTCTGTTCTCAAACCGGGACACGAGAGACCAAGGTTCTTCACTTCAAGGTGCAAGTCGCTGCCGTGTGTTTGATCAGATGTGAGTCCAAACTCCCACGTGAATCTCTGAAATCTCTTGCTGGTGGAAGATGGGAGGACCCTGGCTAGGTGGTACAGAAGCAGGACTTGCTGGTAGCTCTGGTGTGGTTTGTCTTATGTCTTCATGCGCGGTTTCTTTTTTTGCCAAGGTTGTTTTGCACTGAACATCTGCTAAAATCTCTCTAAGGGCACCAAAGACAGTTTTGCCTTCTAAGTGCCACCAAACTGCATGCTTAGGGAAGCATGAGAGCTCTTCCTAGGAGCCGCCTCTAGCCTTCTCCAGCGGAATTAAGGCAAGAGTTTAAAATGACACATGCACTTCTGAAACCAGGACCAGGGAGGTTTTCAGTGAGCGTGCAGAATATGCCACCTTCTGCTGCCTTCATAAGCTGATTGAGGGGGGTAAGCCAAAGCTCCCTGAGTCCCCCTTGGTCACAGGTGGATTGTTAGAAGTCCTCAAATTCCAGCAATCTCTCAGAAGTCCTTCAGGCTTTGAAGATTCCTTCATCCTACGTGTAGGATGCTTTTGATGATCTGTCGGGGAGTTTTATGAATCTGATCTATTGGGCAGTGACCAAGTACTCTGTGGCTGTTATTCTGAGAGAAAACTTTATTTTGGCAGAGTCTGTTTTCTTCAAGTTTACCACCTGGGAAACTTTTCAGCAATAAACAGTCATGAGCTGCTATTCTGAATGAATACGGTTGGTTTCAGAGCCGTGTGACAAGGTTAAAAGCAAATAAAAATAACCTTTCATAGCAAAGATGGCTCTGATCTCTGCTGCCTTCCACCTATGGGACTTGCAGGAGAATAAACTCCTACAGACTTGATTTGCCTTAAAAGAACAGAGTTGCTAGACCTGGAAGAGAGGAATCTGCTCTGGTTTTTGTTTAGGTGGTTGCTATTGTTTGCTCTGCTCTTGTGCACAGGGATGAGTCACCACCTGAAATGGGAACGTTCCCAACACGCGTTCCCATTTGACCAAAAAGTCAACAAAATTCATTTCCAACCAACTGTAGACAACTTGTGACATCAAGTCTCATTTGTGGCAATAAGGAATATAAAAAAAAACCCCTTCTTCCTCTGCTCCCCCAACCAGAAGGAGTTGTAATTCATAAAGGAAATAAAGCAAATAAGAGAGCTTGAGCTAACACCACCAAACTGTAGGATAATCTGCTGGATTATCCTTTAGGTATTGATCTCAAGAAAAAGAGGAGCAGCTGCAGAATCCTGTCAGGGCAAAATAATTGTGTCTGAAAGCTTGTTTGCCAACTGATCTGTGTCCAGAGGAAAAGAATTATTTTGGCCTTTGGGGTGGGAGGTGTGGGGGGGGGGATGTCAGACATGATAATTTAGTTTGGTTTTGGGAAAGGCTGGCAGCGTGCTGAGCTCTCCTTACCTGTGCATAGCTGGGTTTCCTCACCAAAAAAAACCAACCAAACCAAAAAAACTCCATTATTTTATTATTTTGTTTTATCCCTGGGAAAAGTGATGCTGTCGTGTTCCCTCCTTAGCTGTTTCTTGGAGGAAACTGGTTTCACTCTGCAAAATCCTCCTGGCGCTGCTGGAAATGGCAGTGCTCACACCCCTCTGCTCCTGCAGGCAGCTGGGAGAGGGAGGAACATGTCCCATCCCCACAGTGGGGACACCAGAATGATACTGGGGGGAGTGACAGGCTGGGGGAAGCATGAACAATGCTCCAAGGCTGGGCTCAGAAGAATCAGGGCAGAGCATGGAAGTGGGTGATGCTATCTGTCTGGTTAAACTGAGCTGATATTTGGGCTGGAACTGGGAAACTGGTGTTTTATGCTGTGTGTAACTGGTGGGAGGAGAAGCAAAACAGGGTTGGGAACCGGGGCAGCTGGAGGAGGGCTGTGCTCAGTCACGCATCTGGGGGAGAAGTTGTGTGGTCCCTTTGTGCCATCCAACAAACCTGGCTCTGTTGTGGCCCCGGGGCTGGAGGAAGATGGGCAGGAAGGAATATCGCCTGTCCTGGAAGTGGGAGCACCACAAAGCCTGCATTCAGGGAGGGAGCTGAGCTAAGAGGGTCCTTTTTGTCCTTGGAAACCTTCCTGAGCAAGTCCAAGGCTCTTTGGAGTTGTCTTTGCAGGCTGAGGGATCCATTCATGGAGCTGACCTCATTTCCCCCGTAGCACACAGTAGTGTGTATCCTCTGGCTTATTAATCCCAAAGTGTTATCTCACCTTTGTTCAAAAAAGGTCCCCACAGACCTGTCCAAGGCAGGGGCTGCACCGCTCACTCTCCTCATGTGTCCTGAAAAGGAACCAGCTCAAAATTAACTTTGGAGTCATTTATTACTGTTCTTTTCACCCACATCACCTTTGAATTCAGAGCACAGGTCGGACCCCTGTGAGCACCACAGCTTCAGCCCTGCAGCACCAACCCTGTTGCCTGAAGCTTCTGGCAATCCTCACCTGGGTGGCAGCTCCTCCAGGAAGGTGAGGACCATGCTAAGCCACTGCTTGCTCTGGATCCTGCTGCATCCCTGGTCACCCGAGGTCTGTGTGACACCTTGTCATGGCTGCTTGGTTGGAACAGCTTTGCCCTGGCCTTTCAGGGTGGTTTGAATTCCTCTCTCCTGAAATGAATCTGCCTGGGGGAGCCTCTCCATCCATCCCACCACCCAAGGGGCTCAAGGAAGGAGGAACAGCAGATGCTAATTGAAAAGCCATCTGGGGAGGGGGAACATGAAACTTAACCATGCAGAGGAAGCCAAAGAGGCACAGAACAGAATTTTTTGACTCTATGCCATGAAGTTACTCAGCCATCCTCCTCCTCTCTCCTTTCCTGCTGTGAAAGCTCTGCTTGGTGCCCGAGGAGACGCAGATGTAGGGATTCATCCATCCGCCATCCACTAGTCCTGGAAGAGAATTTACACGAGGCTGAAAATGTCAGTGTTCCTGGAGGAGAAACATGGTTAAAATCCCACCCGGAGTCTGTAGAGCAGTGTTCAGATTCCAGGTAGTGGCACCAAGGTCCCTTTGTGTTGTCACATCTGATCAGAAGACCAGGGCAGGAGAGCTAGAGAAGAACATGGCTCAAAAACACCGTGTGTGAACGAGCTGGCAGCTCGGGGGGGAATTTTCTAGAGGAAAGGGGAAAGGCAAGAATCTGCCTGGACACCCAGCCCTGGATGCACATGTAGGAGTTGTCTCTGGCATGTTGGTGTGGCAGAGCTCTCTTCCACCAGAGCTTTGGGGAAAACTTCTGCCGGGGACACAAAAAAGCACATGGGTGTGGCAATGGGGACTGTGCTCACTGGGATTTATGGTTGTCCTTACTGAGGGGGAAAGGACTTTCTGCATCAACAAGTTAATGCTGTTTCCAGCTCAGGGAAGAATGGAGGCATCTGCCAGAAGGTGTTTCATCCGCTGTCCTCTACCTTCAGCCAGAGACACCACCAAGCAGGACATACTTTGCAGCATGTCAAGCCTGAGGACAGCTTTGGACCTCTTTTAAAAGTAAAGCCTTTTATAGCAGGGCCCAACCTGTGTGTCCCAAGCTCTCAGGTCTATGCAGCTCATCAGATCTCAAATGCCATGAAGTTATTTCCACCCTTTCTGACAGGCTGCTGCTGAGAGCATCCCTGTGCTGGACACCATGTCCCTGACATCAATAGATGGCAGCAACTTCCCGGGTGCTGGTGGAGGAGCCTTTGCTCAGAAGAGCTGCAATAGTTATCTGGAGTTCAGCCTTTCTCCTGCCTGCCTTTCCCCCTGGCTCCCAGCCCAGCCTCCCACTACAACCCAAACTGTAGATGGCAGCAGGAAAAAAGATTTTTCTATTTCTTCGTGCCTTCTGCCCTTGGAAGTATTTGCTCTCTGCTGGCTGAAGGGACCCCTTGGTTCTGGGTTTTCTGGCCAGCTCACAACCCTGTCTTGACTTCAGGCCAGGCTTTGCTGAAGCAGGTCGAGAGAGTTTTCTCTGTGTGCTCCATCCAGCTTGGAGTGACCTGCGTGGTACGTGCATGGGGGATGTCTCGTCTGCCAGGGAGCAGAGGGAGATGCTCCCACCAAACTTCACACCAGAGCAACCCAAAAGTTTTGCCACAAACTGGTGTAACACGGCCAGGATGGAAATGTGGTGGCTGTCTCCTGTTAAAGGAAACAGAGGAAGTTTGAGCAACAGTTGTGCTGGCAGAGAGGTTGTGGCATTTCTGTCCTTGGAGATCTTCCAAACTCAGCTGATCAAGGCTCTGACCTGAACTCTGACTAGTCCAGAGTTAACTTTGAACTTAGCCCTGGTTGGAGGAGGTTGCATTAGGGATCTCCAGAGGTTTTAGAGTTTTCTGGTTTTCTTGTCAGCCTGACTTCTGTCTTTCTGGTCTGCATGTGCTAGTCACACTCATCTGGGTTAATGTAACCTGTTCTTCTCTGTGTTGTGACCAATTGCACAGAGTTCGTCACCCCTTTTTTGAGCTGGGGCACATGAGTCTTCAGAAACACCATCCAGACTGTTTGACACCTTGCAAATAAGGGCCAGTGGGATCTAGATGTGTCAGCAGAACCCCGAGGCCATGTCCATACATGTCTCCCAGCTACAGACACATCGAGGCTTCCTAAAGTGTTCTCTTGAGGCTCTTCTTGGTGAATTGGTTTAAAGCTTCACTCTTGGTTGATGTAGGGGGAGTTTAACAGGCTGATATCCTGAGGAACATGGGTCATTTGAAGTATACACCGCTCAGTGGAGGAGGAAATTTTAACATGGGACATGCCAGCTAGGAATTAAAATCAAGATTAAGGTGAATCATAGAAAAAGCTGCCTCAAAATGAGAACTATTAGCTACTAAAGTAACTCGTGGAGACAGAATATTTAGGCTATTTAATGCACTGTAAATTACACGGGGAATTCTCACGCTTGAACTCAGTAGTCACTTGATTTAAATCTGCTTCTCTCCCTGCTTTGCCATCGTTACAGACACAGTATCAGCCCCAGCCACCTGCAGTCCCCGGTGAAAGACGCTCCCAGATGTTCGACACCTCTCGGCACCGGGTCCCACGTCTATGGGGTCTCTGTGGCAGAGCCACCCATCTCCGCTCCCACCCCGCCAGCGGCTCTCGAGCCGCCCGGCTGCTTTTCACACCACGGCTCTCTTTGTGGAGCTGGGAAAGGATCCAGAGCAGCTGCGTTAGGATCTGTCAATCTCAAACTGCAAAGTCATAAGGAGGGAAAATAATCGTCGTAATAATAATAATAAAGTCATCAACTTGTCTTACCCTCCAACAGAAAAAAAAAAAAAAAAAAGCTTTTGGTTGGAGGTTTGCATCAGTTATAATTTTCTCCAAGCTGATTTCTCCCTGTGCTGCCACTATACAGCCTATAAATGATGCTCAGGCAAAATCTCCTCTGACATTCATCTCTGTTTACAGAGCTCATCCAAAAACAAGAGGCCTTTTCTTCACTTTATTCCGCATCACCACGGCTCGGTTGCCAAGGCACCAGCCTTTGATTCCTGCAGTTTGGCTCTAACCAGTGATGCCCGACACCTCCCAGTCACCGAGAGCAACGAGCTTGGCCATCCCAGCATCGTGGCCCCAGGGTGGGACAGCCACCTCCACCGCCCAGCTTTGGTGGGCTCCTTCCCAAGCCTGACACAAGGACCTGCCTTCAAGTTTGATTTGTCAAGGGCAAAAAAAAATCAGGTGGAAAAGATGGGCAAAATGGAACTTGTACATACACGGCTGTTCAACCCAAATCACACCTCGTTCACCCTGCAAAACGGAAAGGGCTGGTCAAGAAGACCCTGAAGTGAGGGGTCATGAAGCCCTTGATGGGTCTGGAGCAAAGCTGAGGCTGTTGTTATGTCTCCTGCCTGTTCACTCACCAGCTGATGCCCTCTGCCCTCAAATACCCCGGGTTTTCTAAGGAGATCACTTCTAGCTGCAAAACCCACCACCCTGAGTCGATCACTCACACAAGGGCCGAGCTGTTCTGGGATGAGAGGTCTGGTAGCAGCACTGCCCAAGACCCCCATCCGTGCGTTGCTGCTAAAGCTGCCAACGTTTATAAATATCTCTGAATCCGAGTCTGACAAATGGAAAAAGCTGTTCCTCCTTTTCTGGTTTGCCATCAAAAAAAGAAAAAAGAGAAATATCAGCTAAGCTGCACAGCGTGCTACGGGAAAGGAGTGGAGAGAAGCGACTTGGGAAGGGGACAGACAGTGCATCTTGATGCCTTTAAGTCACTCAGATGAAGTTCATTTCTCCTTGTCTGTACAAGGTTGGACTCTTTGCATTTTCATGGTAAATTTGTTTACCGAGCCGTTGTTGAAATTCTGGAAGCAGAGAAAATGCATTTGCTCCATAACCTTTCCGGATCTGACAAGTCCTATAAAATCTATTAAAGCCTTTAATGAAATCCCCGCTCAGAGCCAGCTCCCATGAATGAATGTGGAATCGGAATTTAAATTAAAATGTTGTTTTTGTAGTCCGTGGGCTTTAGCCTTGACAGAAATTAAAGGGACAGTTCACATTCCGGAGGTTGCTGCGCTCTCACTGTAGTTTTGTACCACCACAAACCACCTCTCCTTGCAGAGGATGGGTGTTTCAGCCCCTTGCCATCTCACCCAGGCTGTGGCCAGTTGGGAGCACTCGGCTGCGAGCACAAAACCTGGTGTGCTGGATAATTTCAGTTAGAAAAGAGCAAATTGCTTAATAGGCAGCACTCTCCTTTAAATAGGATGCAGAACTCTTGTTAGCAAATGTAGGAACACGGGGGCTGACCCTCTCCTTTGAGCTGGTCAGGCATGAGCTGCTTTTGCTGCTGGGGTAACCGCGGTGCCAAGGGCACTGTGGTTAAGGGGCATCCTCAAGATTTTCCTTGTCCCTCTGCTATCAGCTGCACGGGGACAGGCTGTGGCTCAGCCTGTGAGTCTTGGTGCTATGGAGACACTTCTAAGCAAGCCTCGGTAAGGAGCCTGATGTAAATCCATTGGATGTGCTTCGCTTTGCATACCCGAGGATTTAATTTCCCTATGTAAATACAGGTCTGCATGTGCAGGGGGTGTGCAGGCAATTAATTATTTTTGATCTCTTCTGCACTGAGCAAAGCAGAATATCCCATGGTGAAACATGTGCATCTGAGCCTCGAAAAGTAAAGGCTGCTTGGTGTTTTGATTGCCTTCTCCTAAGCTTGGACCATGCACCAGCCTAACCCAGTGTGGTTTGGAGGTGTGCCAGGGTTATGTGGGTCTCTGATACCTCCTTCTCCTGGGGAAAACTTGATAGAATTTGCTAGGCTTTTGTTTCCCATGCAGTGATGCCACCAGCTGTCCCCATGGCCTCGTTGGGTGGGTGTTTTCCAACAAGAACTGACAAAGTCTGTGTTTGTTTCCTTATGCAGGTTTGCTTCCTTTTGCTATCGTTTGGTTTTACGCATTTACTCGCAACTGCATCAACTCTTGCCATCCCCTGCAAGGGGTCAGCCCTTCACCTGGAACGAGACCACCCATCCTTCTTTCCCAGAAGACAAAAGCTGCCCCAGCTCTGGCCAGCCCCAGCTGCTCATCCCTGGACCAGGAGCTGACCACAAGTGACTGCAAAAGGTACCTGACACGCTCCACTTTGGGGATTTGAGCTTTCACTTGGTATTTTTCACAGCTTGCAATACCTTCTGTTTGTGCTTCTCCCTTTGCAAGGGTTATTTTTACCCAGGCAGACCCTTGGCACCCGTGCTTCAGCCTGGATTTGTGCCGTGCGATGGGTTCCCCTTGCCCTGTGGCAGGCAGAGGAGTCCCACCCCGTGTCAGAAAATGTGTTGAGGTTGCCTGGTGTGCTATGGCCATGACCTGGGGCCGAGGGTTATTCAGCTTTTCGTTCTCTTTTGTGAAAGCTGCTTCCAGAAATGTGTCCCCAGCTCCCCAAACCGGCTCTGCTCAATGTTGGGCTACAGGGGCTCAGGATAAGAGGATGAGAACTGAGAGATGAGGATGAGAACTGTGATGAGCAAGGCATTACAAGAAGGGCTGCAGATCACAAATAACTGCATAATAAACACATGTAAACAGCCATTTGGTTCATGGCTGATAAACTTTCATGGTCTGTTTTATCACCGTGTATGCAAAGGGGGAGGGCTCGGGATTCAGGATGCTGCTGGTTGGCTCTGGACCAACCCTCTTCCCCTCTGCCCTGCCAGATGTTTGGGTGAGATCCTGAACCATGGACTCGTTTGATTCATGCACCAGTTCCTTCAGCCTGGGAGGACAGCTCTGCCTCCAAAGCGTGGCATGAGACCAAGGCAAAGGGCAATTTCTGGCACAGGTTATCCCACAGAGAGAGGCTTCATTCTGCAGGATGCTCAGCACACAAGCAACAGAGAAGTCTCCTCTTCCAAGTGGGAGAAAGCAATTGCTGCTTGTCTGAAATCCTCCCTGGGGTAGGAGAGCTTCAGTGGGCTGAGCATACCCCTGGGCACAGGGATTTTTTTTTCCCCCCCCCCCAGCTCCAAAGGAAGCTTTGCTCTTGCAGCAAGGCCAAGCTTGGGAAAGGCTGCTCCAGAAGGGAGGATCTTGGAAGCCAGGAGAAGGCAAGAGCCTGTTTTCAGTGCGGAGGAGCAGGGGAACTCATTAGTGCAATGTGAAGTGAAACAGAAAATGCTGAAATTTGTTGGCAAAATGGCAGGCAGGAAGGAAATGCTCTTTCCATGTCAACGCGTCGCTGCAAGGATGCTGAAAAGTTTGGTCTGGTGACCGCCGAGCCTTTGCGTTTTTCCTTTTTCTTTAGCTCTGGTGGTGACAAAAAAATCCGTGATGTTTCCAGGAAAAAAAAAAAAATCATTAAGTTTCATTTTGAAAATGTCAAAACAAAATGTTTTGGCATTTCTGAAGTGAAACATTTCATTAAAAATGCTGCATCTGAGTGTTTTGACATTTTTTAAATCCACTCTCCTCCTCCTCCTCCCATTTTCTCAACCTAAATTTGTTCATATATTTAGTCCTTCTAAAACTTAATTTTCCAGAAAACACAGTAGGTGTTTTTTTTTAAATTAACAAATTGCTGCCTTGTGTATTTTGAAAGCTCTGAGCAATGGGAAACCTGCTCAGCTGAGCCTGCAACTGTCTTGCTACCTCAGTTGTCATTTCCATGGTGCAAAAGGAAACGTGTAATTCTGTGATTTTTGTACGAAGAGCTTTATTTAGTCTTTATTCACTTAGAGTGGCGAGAGTTCCCCAAACAACAAAACCTGACCTGGTGGAGGGAAGCAAAACCAGAGCGGGTTGGGAGCTGGGTGATGATGCTGATGTCCTCTTGCTTTCATCCTCCACCTCCCTTGCTACACCCCTGGTTTGAACACTGGCTCCTCTGGAACACCCCAAGTCTGCAGGGGTTTGTCCTGCTGCTTCAGCCAGGGCAGGCTGGAGGGGGACGGGCAGCCCTGTGATGCCCCAGGGTGGGCTACTCGCATGCTGCTGGGTCTTTCTCACCTGCCAGCAGCAGCCACCACGTTTCAGAGCCTCCTGGCATGCCCTGGGCATGCGGTGGGACCCCCCCCAACTCCAGATGCTCGGAGGCTCTTTAAATATTGTCTGACTCGAAAGCAATGCAAAGCTGCCTTTAAAGGGATGCTTTTTGTGCAGGGGAGGGAATAGCCGGTGGGGCACATTGCTTGTGGCAGAGTGTGATAGTCACCTACAAAGGCTGGAAGTGTTTGTCAAAGGGGATGAGGAAGCCTCTGAAGGCAAGAGATGCTTTCAAGAGGAGAGCGAGTGAGTGCGGGGCTCCAGTCTGCGCCCCATCACTCGGAGATGAAGGGACTCTGCGAGGCTCTGCTGTACTGCACGCTTGTTGTCGCAGCCCCAGCACGCAGCAGCTGTGTCCCTGCCCCTGCCAGAGCCTTAGTGCCAGTCCAATTAAAATGAAAAAAAAAAGGTAAGAAAAGGAGTCTTTAGATTTGCTTTCAAATCACCTGACTCCAGGAGTCCAGGTCTCGGTGAGTGTAGCCAACACAGGCTCCAAATAGCTGGTGTCGCTGGATGGAAGAGAAATGGACTTCACACGCTGTTTACCCTCTTGTCTCGTCGCCTCCCAGTTATCTGCTGGCAGACAAACCAGCGCTCCCACCAAGAGGTCTGACCAGAGGAGAGGCTGAAACCACGCAACACCAGTTCTAGGTAATGGAATGAGGCAGTTTTGCTGCTGGAACACAGAGTCGGGCTGGATCCTGCCTTAGGCTGGGGCTGCCCCAGTCTTGAGCTCTGCCTTTGCTAGTCCCTGGTTAGTTTGGTGCCGTTTCAAGGGTTTGGATGAACCATGAGAGGCTGAGCAGGTTCAACTGGTGAGCATTTGTCTACTGGAAAAAGTACCCTCTAGGCTAATGAATGTCTGTCTGGGGGCTTTCCCAGGACTTCAGGGAGACCAGCAAGGTGCCTCAGCAGTAGGAAATACTGACAATAATCCAAATCTGCTAAAGAAAGAGCCAGGGTTTTAAAATCCAGATCAACCAGTTATCTTTGTGCAAACAAACCCATGCCCAGGCTTGCTGGGAAAACTCCTGGTGGCCTGACTTGCTTGAGGACTGTGGTCTTGGCATCCTTCAGGGAGACTGAGCAAGCAAAGCACCCACCACAGACCTCCTTTCAATGCTGGCTACCCATGACTAGACCTAGGCAAACGAGCAAAACAATTTTGATTTAGAAACAAACCCAACCTTTTTTTTTTTTTTCTCCCTATCCTATAGCTGGATGTTGAATTTCCACATGGTAGTAGATGATTTGGAGCATCAGAGAGCTCCCTGAACATACTCTCCACAACTGCTTTTGGGGGGGATGTGGTCATGCCCAAGGCTGAATTTTCCCAGCAAGCACAAACACAACCAGCTTGCAGTAGTGGTATCCAGTGGAAATCTTCAGGGAGATGAGAAATTGCTGGCATTTATAGGAGCAACCTCAGGTGTAGGGACAGATCCAGGCTGGGACAACCCAAAAGTTGGATTTATTCAAGGGCAGAAGGGGGTGATTGCAATTTTTGAACACAGCCTCTGGTGACTATTTGCCTTCTCAGGGATGCAGAGCCTTTGTCCCACATTGCTCTGCCCCAAACCTCTGGCTAGATGGCATTTAAAGGTCCCTTCCAACCCCAACCACTCTTTAGCTGTGCTCATTCAGAGCCCGCACATCTCTTCAGGGCTCTTCTCTGTTCTAAAGAAACATTAAGAAAAAAAGGGCGGAAGGGAGGTGGTGGTTCAGGAACATAAAGTCCCATGAAGAACATGATCTTCCTTTCACTTGAGTTTTTCTGAAAGCCGTGGGGTTACACTGGTGGTTCTGTTGATTGCAGTTTCAGTGCCTGATTATACAGTAATGGAAGCATCGGAAATCAAGCTTCCTTCCTCAATTGGAGTTTGCCCTCCATCCCGTGGTTTCAGGCTAAGGAGAAAATGGTCATTTGGAAGAGGAAGGGGAAGAAAAACACGATTTTGTTTATCTCCCTTAAAGTCGCAGCTCTTTATTCGCCATTCCCATTTTACAACTTGGCCATTTGAGAGATCAATTAACGAGCAATAAAACCTTTCAGAGGGAAACTTGCTGCGCAGCACTTTCCTGTCCTTCCTACAGGAAGAGGAAAGGCCAGGTGGCTCCTCAGACCAGGAATTCCCAGGTAAATAGATGACAGAGGCTATGAAGGGGCTTTCAGACCCCACTCAGAGGATGCCGTGCTGGGGGTTGGCATCAGTGAGCAAGAAATGAGAGGGTTTTTTGGGGGAAAAGTCAGCAGTTTGCTGCGCTTGGGATGTACCGAACTCTCTCCTGATCACAAGTTGCCAACAGAGGAGGGAAGTACCTCTGGCCGTGGGAGATTGAGATGAACTTGCCCATCCTCTCCCTTTCGCCGTGTTCATCCTCTCGTAGCTGGGATCACTTGGGAAGGGACTAACCAGTTAAAACAACTGCTTTAGAGTTACTCTGTCTGGGGGGGGAAAAAAGCACAGTCTTGATTTTGGTAAAGTTTTATCATACATATGCACATCGATATACCCAAAAGGATTTATAGGCGTCTGCGTAGCGAAAGCTGACCGAAAATTCACAAACCAGGGGCAAAATAACTGCAAGCCCCAGTTTTAAGGCATTGCAGCTAAGCAAAGCCTGGGATCTGGGGGGGGATCGGAGGTGCCGAGGGTGACTGTGGCCCCTCAGCACCTCATTTCTGGGGGAAAAGGCAAAACTTTGGCCAGCCTAATGTTCCCGGGATGCTGCTCCTGCTCTCGTGGTGCCCAGGGCAGCCGATGCGGCTGCACCTCTTGCAAGGGCTGAAGCACTTTTCTCTTTATCTTTTTTTAACTCCAATCTGTTTGCACTTCTCCCCCCTCCCCATCGCCATCCCTTAGGCCTTCTGGGGAAAGAAAGAAGCAGCCTCTCTGTTTTTAATCAACCTAATTAGTGTATCTTTAATACAATTAGAGGGAAATTTTACTGCTTCCCCCCCCCAACCCCCCCCTGCTTTCCCCGTGTATCAATTAAAGCCCCACAGTTGCAGGGTAAATTTCTAATCCATTTAAGACCGTTTCCCCCAGCCTCACATCCCACTCCTCCTCCTCCTCCTCCCGCCTGGCAGAGTGTTGCTTCCTCCTCCGTTTTCTTTAGGAGTCTGTTCAAACAGCACATTGTAAGGAGTAAATAAATTACTCTCTGCCCCCTTGCCCTCTCCTCCGTGGCAGCCGGCCCCGTTCCAGGCAGCTGCCCTGATTGTACGGGCAAGCACGGGGGGGACAGGGCTCACACAAAGCCAGGGCTGGGGGGCTGCACGCTCCGGGTCAGGGGCAGTCGTGCTGTTCATCCCTCCTTTCTTCTCTTCTTCATCCTCTCTCCTGAGTCGTGCCGGTTTGGTTGGGGTTTTTTCGGGTCGAAGGGGTTGTTTGGGGTGGTTGGGGGTTAGTGTCTGGTTTTGTGGCACGTTTGTGACTGGAGAGTCCCTCCGGGTGGGTTTTTCTCTGCTTCAGGGGTGATGCTGATGGGGTGATGGGTTATGGCCCCATGGCTGTGGATGCTGCGTGGGGTGCTGGGGGGTCCCGCTGTGCCCGGCTGCCTTCCCTTCAGATCACGACTGAAAAAGCCTTGGGCTTGCCTAAATGGGGAGGGGAACAGCCCTGCCCAGTTCCAGAATCCTACAGACCATCCAGGCTCAGCACCAGAGGGCCCAATCCTGCCCTACACAGGCCATAGCAGCTCGGGGCATGCAAGGTACCTGCTGGTGGAACAGCACCTAAATAGCAAGACAGTTTTCTTGGGGTTCAGGGTTTTTTTTTCCTTGTAGTCAAGACAGGCAGCTGCTGGATCTCCAAAACCTCACTGAACACCACAAAACAAACACCCAGCCTGGAAACCTGCTTAATTCATGCTTGGTCATTAGCAATGAACCTTCTCACTTCCTGAGAAGGGTTGAGGGCTCTGAGCTGGGATACCCAGAGTGTGGCACCCTGGAAGGATTGAAACTGGGAGGGAGCTGTGAAGGAGGAGGCAGAACCCGACCTTCTCCCCCTCTTTTTGCATGTGGGTGTAAGATTTTGCTCGCAGAGGCATAGAGCAAAGCAGTGGGGCTGGGTGGCAGGGTGATGGCACAGGACGATGCCCCAGGAACCCCACCACAGCCAACGACTGAGCTGCACTCCAAAAAGTCCTGCCAGTGGCTCATTATCATCAGTGCAAACACAATTAGTAGCTTTGCTGCTGCCTTTTGGAGGCAGTCGGACGAGGCTTCCCTTCTCTCCATTTCTCCCTGGCTGGCCCACGACTACAAGGTCCTGCCTTTATGGATCACCGAGTCCCTGAGCTTTCTTAATGAACCTGCATTTAATGCTTGACTTCTCCGTGTCATGTTTAATTACAGCAGCTGTAACTTCCTCATTGGTTGGCTTGAAATAATATCTAAGTGCTTCTGAGCTTTAGAGCCTTGTTATTCTTGTATAATTAGAGTTTTAAGGCTGGTGTGAGCCATCTCTGTAAAACAGGCAGCCATTTGCCCTGCACACTTATGGCAAGGCTTCGGGTTTCTCCAGGATGGGAAGGAGATGCTCCTAGTAAAAAACTGGCAGGTTTAGGTGGAAGGAAAGATTGGCCCAGGGTGTAAAAGGTGGCAGGTTTAGGTGGAAGGAAAAGATTGGCCCAGGGTGTAAAAGGTGGCAGCCGTGCTCTGCTGATTGATGGCAGTGGAACATCTCGCTAAATGCCTTAAAACTCAAGTATCACAAAGGAACAGGTACAAAAATGTTCCTTGGGGTATGTCTGATGCAGGGGTGTGGACTTTCTTTTGCTTAAGGTTGATTTTTGTCTCCTTTAATCTCTGAATATGCTGCTTCTCCCCCCAAGAAGGGCTGGAGTTGGGAGGATTTGGGGTCTTCTCTGCCTCTTTGCATCCCCTCTGCTTTGCTCTGTGCCTGGTGACCCTCCTGGGAAACGGAGAAAAAAGTGATATAAGGACAGGGATGAACATCGACCAGTGCGACTGGTCTTGGAAACCTGAGGTGACACTGTGCCTCCCCAGGAAACGAGGGGCCAGGCAGAAGCCAACTTCCAAAACAAGCGGCCTTTTAGGTCCTGCCAACTCGGGAGAGAAGGAGGCTTTGAAAGGGTAGAGATCACCCCATTTATATCACATCTGCACTCCCGGCAGAGGGGCTGCAAATGTTCCCTCCTCTCAATCTCCCCCTCTATAGTCGCTGCCCTTTAAAGGAAGGTTTTTATGCTGGCAGAAGCGAAGGGATTGATGCCTTTCTCTTAACTTTATGTTCGGGTACCTGCGTTGTTCAGGCAGCTGCAGTGGGAGCTCGAGCACAGGGACCCAGAGCCCAGCTGGAGGGGTCTGTGCCAGCCGTGGGGAGGGGGATTGAGCCGTGGTGACCCCCCCAGCTCTGCCCTTCCTCTGTGTGGGGGGTGGGAGGTGGGGACTACTCAGCTCTGGGATGGTTTCTGTCCATGTGGGTACGGTGGGTTCCCAGGCAATGGGGTTGCAGAGCCCGTGCCACCACCCGAGGCAAGGTGAGAAGAGCAGCAATAACATTTCTAGGTCTTATTAAACTCCTTAAATTCTCTACAGTTGGAGGGTCTCATTGCCCCAAAATAGGCAGAAAAAGCCACAGCCTGTGATGGAAGTTGAGCTGCTGCTGGAGTGTGGTCTCAGCCAGGGGTACACATGAGACTGAAGTCCCAGGGCAACCCAGACCCCATGGTAGGGGGCAAAAACCTGGGACCAGACTGGGCTGGAGGTGTCTGGGTAGTGCTGGGCTCACAGGGGCTGGGGCAGCTGGAGACAGGACACCCATGGGCCAAACTACAGCAGCTCCTCGGTGTGGCTTAGGGCCATCTCCTTGGCCCTTTGGAAAGCAGCCCCTCAGAAGAAAGCAGCAGCCTGCTGATCCATCCCTAAACTGGGATCCATCAAAACAGGCAGGGACAAAGTGCCCCGATACACCAATTTGTGCTGTAAACTCTTCCCTGAAGCATCTGCCATGGGCCACGTTTGGAGGCGAGATCCCAGAGCTCAGGCTGAGCCCAGGGTGTGGGGCTTGGCACTCGTGGCTGTGGAGAAGCTCCTCTCACTCGAGAGATCCCCACCACACCGCTTGCCCCCAGCATTAAGAGGGCTTTTTCCAGCGAGAAGGGGATGGCAGAGGAGTGACAGTCTCTGAATTGCAATTTGAAACGTTTACAGCCCAGTCAATCCTAATTCATTATTAGTTGTAATTGTTTCAAAGAAAGTGTCCACTGTTATGTAAAATGCAGTCCCAGATGCTCCTAATGGCTCAGGCTCTCTGATTGCTGTAATTTGCAAAGCTTTTGCCTCTTTTTTTTCTTTTTTTTTTTTCCTCTCCTTTCCCCTCCCTCTGTAGTTATGATGTGCCTTTTATGAGCCAGCGAGGAAGAAAGAGAGAAAAGCACACCATTAGAGGCAAATAAGAATAATAATGTTGTACCTGAAAGACTGTTAGTGGAAGTATCCACCTGGTTTGTGCCCAGCTCGGTCCGGATGCTCCCCAGCACCCAGACATGGCTTGGGGACACTTGGAAGGTGGGGATGGGGACACGGGGGGGCCTGGGGACAGCTCTGCTGGCAGAGAGAAGGGCTGGAACCTGGGTGTGCAGCCCAAAGTGCTCCTGCCCTAACCGAGACGTAAGGAGATGGACATAACCCACATGCTTTGCAATTAATTGTCATGATTAGACACGGGCTCTGCACGGACTGGAAATCAGCTGGGGTGGAGCAGCTTTTGGCTGGCAAAATTACTGGGGGGTGATTTTGCTGGGGGGGGGGGGGGGGGGGGGGCTTGTCTCTGTTTTGACATGAAGGAAACATCCATTTCCCACTTGCACCCTCTGAAGTTGCTTTGTATAAAGGCAGAGCTGCAGGGATGTGTCTCGCCAGGATACTCAAGCTGTGAATTACAGGGCATTTAGAAGTTCTTACTGGTTGCTGGTTTTCACCTCCACCTCTCTTTTTCAGCTCAGGTGGTTGTTTTAGCCTGTCTGTGTCGATCCTGTCACCAGAAGCTTCTTAAGTCCATAATATCAACCTAATTTAAGGAAGGCTTTACTTGATGAGACAGGTTTCAGCCCCTGCTGCGTGCAGAGGAAAGAAATGAAGGTTGGTTTGGTGTTTCCATCACACTCTGCCCAAGGCTGAGCTCCCACAGGATGAGGCATGATCCTCAAGCTGAGTTTCTTGGACCAGTTTGCCTGGCTGAACTGTGCTAGTCCTATGACTGGGATCAGATAAAGAGGTGCTTTTGGGGGTTCTTTTAGGCAAAACAAAATGGAATAGAAAATTTCAGTTGGAAGGGACCTACAATGACCATCTAGCCCAACTGCTTGAATAATACCCAAATGCATCGTGAGAGAGGACAGAGGACGTGCAAGCTGAGATCAAGTACAGTGTCCCTCATGTCCAGCAGATGCTGTGTCTGTAAATTATCTGGGAGTGAAATGCTCCATGAATGGCACTGGGATTTCCCCTCTTTCCAAGGCCAGGCTGGGGGGAGCAGCGAGACAGAGAAGCAAAGGCCAAGAGGGGCAAAGCAGGACGGTGGGGAGGGAGAGTGGTGGGGAGGGAGGGCTGCCCTTTCACCTCTGCTCTCCCGTTGCTCCTCCACAACTATCTGCCGTGCGACCCAGGCTCGCCGCTTCCCACCAGACAGCCCTGCCCTGGCCCCCTCCCCGGGACCCGCTCCCCTGGGACAGGCTTTGTCTGGGGAAGATTGAGAGGGCTGACGGAGCGGGGCGGCCGTGGACCCCTCACCTCCGAGGAGGGTGGTCCTTGGGGGTCATTGCCGGGGGCACGCAGGGCAGCGTGCGATGGTATTGTCTGCTCGGGAGCCTGGGGATGGGCTTTTAACGGGGGAGGAAGACACACAGCACCCATCCATTGCATTTGGCAGCACCCATCCCAGCCCTTTGCATTTGGCAGCTCCAAGCCCCATGCGTTTTGCATCTCACATCCCAGCCCCATGCATCTGGCAACTCCCAGCCCTTTGCGTTTGGCAGCATCCGTCCCAGCTCCGTGCATTTCTTCCTCTATCCTGGTGCTGGAGTTTTCCTGGTGTTGGGAATAGAGAGGAAAACTTATTCATAGGAAGGGTTTAATGTGGGTTAATTCAGGGACTGTGGGTCTAACTCTGGCAATTAGCAACATGCATGGGCTCGGAAGTGTCAATTAAGCTCTTGAGTCTCGTTTACTCATTTAGACAAAGTCTCTAATTACCCTGACCTGATGCTATGAGGGTGCTGAGGTTGGCTAATCAAACATATCCTTCAGAAGGAAGTTAGGGCTCAGGATTGAGGGATCATGCCCTTTCCACAGCTGAGACCGTGTTGTTTGGGGATGTACAGCAACATCCCACTGCCCATCCCTGCGGAGGGACAGGGAGGATGGAACGAGTGGCCAGGTTGCCCGGTTGTCTCTCACTTGCCAGGACCAGTATCGCTTTATTGCCTCCCGTGGGGGTGGCTGCGTGAGGCTGGCAGCCCTGGCTCCCATGGGATGTGTCCACACAGGTCATGGTGTGGATGGAATGGCTGGCCCTGGCATGGAGGGACTGGCTGGCCCTGGCAGGAGCAGGGACGGATGCGGTGCCAGCAGACAGGGCTGAGCGGGGAGACGTGGCCAGAGCTTTGCTTGGCAATCCACCGAAACGATGATTTTTGAGGGTGAGGTGAAACACTCTGAACTCCCCAAATCAGAGCTAGGAAGCGGATGCCACAATCATGGCCACAGAGGAACCAGAGCAGCCTTTCTTGTTTCGATTTTTTTTTTTTCTTCTTTTTTTTTTTCACTCCATCTCAATTAACTCTCTTTATTATTTCATCACGGAAATTGTTTGTGCCTTAACGAACGGGAGGAACATTTGCAAGTGCCTTTTTGTCTGAAGGCAAAGCTGCCTGGTGTTACTGAACTTCAAGGGATTGTTCAACTGTTTCCGTTTCTCTCCCTTTCTCTGCTGAGGCAGAACGTAGCATAACTTAAAAGTCAGTGATTCAGCCTGCAATTATAACCTAAAAGCACAAATAAAAGATAAGCTGGCATCCTACTGTTCTCCATTTGCATCTGTGTCACATGGGATGAAGGGAAAAATAAAATCTGCTTTTATAAAGTGTGGAGCCAGAGAATCTTGTCCAGCAGAAAGAAGAAAATAAACAGATCCCCTGAGGCACCGGCTGTTTGAGTTGCAAATGACAACTTGGTTGGGAGATGGTTCCATGAGAGAGGCACGTGGAGTTTGCACAGAGGTTTGCCACCCCGGCCACATAATATTGTCCTGATGCTGGTAAAAAGGCATCTTGGTGCTGGTTTTTGCATGTCCCATGAGCACCCTGAACCCCAGTGGGGGGGTTTCCCATTGCTCCCCCAATACTTGCTGTGATTTCTAATGGTGAGGAGGGGTGGGAGGAGCTGCTTGGGTATGGCAGGGCTTGGTGGGGCCGTGGGGCTGCCAGGGTGAGATCAGACAACCCTCCCCTGTGGCTCCTCAGGGCCAGCACCTCTGAAGTCATCCTGTGTTTTGAGGAGCTCATTTTAGCAGCAGTGGCAGAGATTTCTAGTGCACCTGTCTTGGTAGAGGGAAAAATCACCTCCCAGGGTGTTTCAGGTTTGTCTGTTTGTAGAGATGGTTGGGAACTCACTGGGGCCCTGCAAACACTTCTTGTGAAAGTAAACAGGGTTTTGAGACAATGGCATTTATTTATTTATTTATTGTCCCTGCAACATGATGGGTTTCTAACAGGAAAAAAAACAAACCAAAAGGCAGAAGGAGGAGGATTTTGGCTGAGATACTGATGGGTTTTGGGCTGTGCTTTGTGCTTCTTGGGCTGGAAGGGAACTGAAGTGCTGCAGCTAAGACTCAGCTATGAGAATTTGTCTTCCAGGCTGGGACCAGATTGTTTCCCAGCCAGATGCTGAGCTGGACACAGGAAGCTGCATCAATAGAAAAAATGCTTTACTTTGGTCTCCCAAACTTGGCTTTGTTACCTGCTGCTTCCCCAGAAACCTACCCCAATGCTGTATAAAAGCAGATTTGATTTTCCTCTGCCTCTCTCCAAGACCCTTCAGTGCCGTGTATACTCGTGGCTGTGGGACGGGCAGCACTTGGGGTCTTTCTCTAAAATTGTGTGATGTTTTACTCGGCATTTCCGTGTCTCAAGCCCCACGGCGTGGCTGGCTGGAGGTGCTCCTGCCCAGCCCCAGGAAGCAGAGCAGCTGTGCTGGGGATGCTCGGAACAAAGTGCCTCTCTCAGTGCCGGCAGCCTGCGATTTGCATACAGATGCGTAGGAAATCCTGGCAGGTCCTGGTGTCGAGGGGGAAGGGGACCACTGGTGTGGGCCAAGAGGTGAGGCTGGTCGATGTGCAGCCTGTGAAATCTCCACCTCATCGTGGCAGGCTCGGGGGGGCCATCAGTGAGGTTGTCCCCATGGCCACCCCGGTGTGTGCTCGATCAGGAGCAGCCTCCATCCCAGAGAGCCAGGGGGATGGGGATATTCCCTCTGATGCAGCACTATCCCACCCTGGTTTTCCTTTCCTTGCCCCCATTCCTTCTCAGCCTATTCTCATATGTTTCCACACCTACAGTTTTACATTGGAGCCTCTGCGTAATACTTTAAAGCCGTGTTTAGATCCTGCTCTTTTGTTGGCCAACAGGTCTGGCTACTCTGCATTATCTCACCCAGAGCACAGCCCTGTCCAAGTGTGGAAATGGTGTAAAAGCCCGTCCCTACCACTCTCGTACCTTAAGTCCCTGTCCTGTGCCAAAGGTGGGCATTCACCATAAGCAGTGGATTTTGCAGGCTAAGGAGGGTTGAACAAACCCTCCATCAATAAGAGGGGGGGGAACTACAGCCTGTGATCCCCTCACCCCCACTCCACAGAGGAACTCCGACTGGAGACTGACAGAGTCCGTAAGCAGTCTGTTTGCTTTATTTTAAAGAAAAGTTATCCATCAAATCTGTTTGAATAGCAAATAGATGCAAGGAAGCTGTGAGCGGCCGTGGAGGGTCCTTGGGCAGAAGGGGAGGATGAATTTGTCAAACCTGCTGTTTGTACAGCTGGATCTGTGAGCGTTCTGCAGCATTGAGAAAGCCAAGGTTGCATTTGAATGAAATGCTGAATTCATCACCCACTTTTTGCATGCCCTTCCCCAGATACCAATGGGGCTGTGTTGCTTTTGCTGTTGGACTCCAAACCCCACTTGACTGGAGGCTGGTGATGGAGGGGCACACGGCAATGACTTCCCAAGTTCTGCAAAGGGCTCAGAGAGGTAAAACCCTGGAGCCCTAAGCATTATTTCTGAACGAGGAGCTCAGCAATCCCCTTTCCTACCTAACACGCAATTAAAGAGAACAAAACCCCACCGCCGTGGAGGCGTTGGAAATGAGGCGGCTTCCTTGCCGTCCTTGTAGCTCCCGTTACCAAATCTTGGCCAGGGCATCCCAAATGCGCGACCTCGGCAAACAGCAAATTGAGTCTGTTCATCACGTGGCTCCTGAAGAGGTGCTTGCCTGGTGAATGGCCTTGGCATACACGGAGTGAATAAACCGCCCCATTGTTCAGCTCCTTCAGCCGCTCTGCTCAGTTGACCCATTCAATAACTGTTTGTTTGCACAGATTTCCCTGTACAAGTGCAACAAGCTGAACCCTGGATCTGAGCAGATGTGTTTGGAGTAGGCTCTCTCTCATCGCTTCCTTCCCATCAAGGTGTATTGTTGCGTCTTTTGAAAGCTCAAGCTCTCACCAGCGTGACTCAGTCAGGCAAAAATTTCTGTGCTGTTTTCAGGGTTCCCAGGCGTGATTTACCTCTGCCATGGACATATTTTGAGCCTCAAACTAATCCAAAACTTCCTTCCGAGAGATTTCTTTGTTTTATCACAGAATACCTGCACAGGTGAAGACAGGAAACGGGGCATGGGAAAGGTGTGTGATTGCTGTTTGACGCTAGAATTGCATCAGACCTGTCAGCATCTCCTCCGAGGCTGCTTAGCTCTGGAGAAGGTGAAGTCCTCTGGGACTGTGTCCATCACGGATATCCTTTGCCTTGGCCTCGCAGCACTGTGCATCCCAGCTCTTCCTGGCAGCCTGGAGCTCTGCCTGGACTTAGAGACAGGGAAGCCCCAGCCTGTACTTTGAGGTGCTGGGAGGCCAAACTGTCCTTGCAGTTTGAACTTCTAATTGGCAGAAAGAGAAATGCTGTTTAAACCTTTATGGTTAAACCCTTGAGCTGAGGCAGATCCCTGCAAGCACCTTTGTTTCAGGAGGTCCATTTTTTCAGATATGGGAGCTGGAGGATTTTCACAAAGATAGCACTTCTCCACTTCAAAACCATAGTTTGGCCCCTAAATTGTTTGATAGACAGAACCCACTGTTTGTAGCTTGTGTCTTCTACCCAGACGTAGCAAAGCTTTGTGTAAATGTCATGAGATCGGGTTGATCAGGAACAATCTCACCTTGATGCAGAGATCCAATGGCTGAAAGAGTAGTGGAAAAAAAAGTAGTTTTCAGCAGTAAAATTGAAGGCATGTCCCTGTGTATTTTAAAAAGGTGGGTAACTTCATGTCTGGAGTAAGGGCACATCCCTCAAAACAAAGGGATGGTGGCAAGCTCTGGAGTGTGTGATGCTGCTGCCTGAAAGCAAAGTCAGCTTGAGGTTAGCTAAAAATACAGCAGGCACGTTCTGTGGAACTGTGGATGCCAAGACCCGATAAGCTATTAAAAGTTCTGGAGATTTTAAATCCTTCTTTCCATTGATGTATCACATGAATCACAAATACCCTCAAATGAGCCATTTGTGCGTCTCCCTCCAGACGGAGCTGACAGGGGGATAAACCAAACGCATGCAAATATTATTTCAGGGCAGGCTGAGACTGGATGGGGTGAAAGAGAAAAGTTAAACATAGAAGCATATTTATTTCTGCATAATTTTCAGCGGCTTTCTGCTGGCGGCGAGAGACTAAACTTTGGAGGAGCCTGACCTGCGGCTTAGCCGGGGGAAGACATGGGATCGCTGTTCCAGAGTCACCATCTGCGAGGGAGATTTCGGGGACCGGAGACGCGTGGCAGGGAGGCGGCTGCAGCGGGACCGCCGAGACCCTCAATTCCTGAGCATCCTCCCAGCCCTGCCCGTGCATTTATCACCGCAACGAGTTTCTGCTTGACAAGAGGGGGGTGGGGGGAGGCTCTTCAGCTTTTTTCTTTTTTCTTCCCCACCAACCCTCCAGCCCAGCTTCGGGGGTCTTTCCCCCCTCCCCCCCCCCCCGCAATCAGCCCCGGCGGGTCCATTTGCTTTTGTCTCCCATTAATTGCTTGCTACTTTTCACTGCCTGCTCCTCCCCCTTTTAAAGATAAATTTTAAAGCCCGAGCAGGGTGGAGAATGGCTGAGCCCGCTGTTATTTTTGACATTCGCCCCAGTGACAGCTGGACCTTGCAAGGCTGGGGCCGTTCGCACACAAAGCCTATTAGCTGTGCCCACTCACTTAATGAGCCCTGAAGTCTGGAAGGAAAATTTCCTCCCCGAAGTGTGGCAGAGCCCTTTGTCATTGTAAACAGGCGCTGCTCGCCGAGCCCTGCCTCGCTTTTCTCCTCCCTGCCACCGCGGCTTTTCTATTTACTCAGGAAACAAAAGCGAAGCCGTGTCAGCGTGCGGGGAAGGGAACGCGCCCGGCTCCCCGGGTTCGCACGCCCGCACCCGCCCGCACCCGCCGCTGCCACCCACCGACCTCGGCCAAGGCTCCCCGGTGTCACCCACGCGAAGGGGACACCCGGACACGCGTAGTGGGATGGGGAAGGGGGGGGAAGGCTCTTGGGATCTGCGGATCCAGAAGAACTGCTCCCGATGGGAACCAGCTGAACGGCAGCGGGCAGGAGACGGGGCGGGGGGGATGCTTCCTCCAAAATCCTTTACTGAGCTGCAGTGATTTGGTGCTCCAGAAATTCCTGCGTGAGCCACAAAGTCCGTTTTGAGGGATATTTTCTTCCATGAGTTTCTCTAGTTGTCTTCAGAATTTTATTTGACTTTATTATTTTTTTTTTTCTTGAGTGAGGAGCTTCCTTCCCAGCTCTGCAAAGGAATAATTCCTTCTGCCTGCTTTGAACTTGCAGCTCACCTGGGTTTGTTGCACTGTAAGCCCTGACGTGTCCCATTTTATGCCCCTTTATGATGGGAGTCACCACCCAGCAGAATAAACCCATAAAGCATTTTAGAAAGGGAAACTTTCTCAAACAGTGCAACAGTGCATGTGTTTCTTGAGACCGTTAGCGATACGCAAGCAAAGAGCAAGGGAAAAAAAAGCCCAACTGCTTCCCTTGAGCAAGGCCACCTCACAGATGGTCCTTCCTTGGGCTGAGGGTGACCAGCCACTTGACATACATTCTGTCACCAAGGGTTACTCGTTTGGAACATAGGTCTTGATTTCTTTAAGATGAAATCACCAGGTCTCACAATTTGCAGCAAAACCTTCAGTGCCAGCCAGGGGTAAAGAAGAGCTGGAATACCTGCCTGGTTTTCACCCAGGTTGGGGAAGAGCTGAAAGGTCTGAGCTGTCCTTTCTTTGTAGTGTGGCTACCAAATCATTTCAATACCCTGCTCTGGACGTGTCCGAGGGCAGGCTGGGGTTCTGCCACCATTGTGCAGCCGTGATTTTGTGGTTCAAGTGGGCAGAGGGTGGCTTGAGAGCCGGACCTCGGAGGGTGTCCTTGTGCTCTTGCTTTCCCCGGGCTGCCCCTGGAGAAAGCTTCCAAGAGTCTTCAGAAAAAGCAGTTCCCAGCCCGCAATGTCTGTGTATCTGCTGGCACCCCCCCTTCCCCCGCTTCTTTTTTGTTCCTTCTTCTCCAGGGATTTGCTCGCTAGTTTTTAAATATTTGCATATTTCAGCGCTTGCTTTCTGTTGGTAACCAAGGCTGTTTGGGAAAAGCTGAGACATGCTCTAAATGTAAGTCAGGCAAAAAATTACCTTTTTTTTTTTTTTTTTGTGTGTGTGTGTGCTTTGCAATTATCACAGCAAAATGATTCCTTTCTTCCTTCTGTAGTCAGTAATTTATTTTTTAACAGAAAAAAAACCCTAAAACGTTAAACTTCAAGAACACTGGGTTAATGCCGTTCTTGTTTTCCCTGTGAAGTGAAGCTGGCTTTGTGACTGAAGTGTTTGTCTTCAATTTATCAAATTGCTTGTGGGTATGTCCCACTTTGGGAAGACACAAGAGACATTTGCAAGCAAGAAAATCTCAGGTTCAAAATTGGTTGTTTAGTAACAAAGGGAGGGAAAAGACCAATCTTTATCCTGTGTTTTAAATTTGCTTTTGCCAGTGTTTCTAAAGTGGCTTTCCCCTGTTTTGCTTCATAAACCCTCATATGTAAAACCAGCTGTCTCAGGAAATACACAGTGATCTTCCATCACCAATCTCAGCATCTCCTGCTTCTCCTTGAGTTCCCTGTACTGATGCCAGCCCATGAACTGGAGTCCTCATGGACTCCTGAACCCATCTTGGGGTAGCCTCTCCTGAGCAGTGCTTTGTCAAGGGATGATGGAGAGAGAAGTGGAATAAATAATGTTGATGAGAAGTCAACAGGTCCTATCCTTCCCTTCCCACAATCAAAGCCATGATTGCCCTTTTGAAGTTCAGCCTGTTCTGGGGATCAGAGAGAGAGATTTTTCTATTCCTCTCACTCAGCTTTGTGTGAGCATGGACTGCAGCAGTGTTGGTAGAACTCCCCATCTCCTGCCAGCTTGGGCCGAGACCACCTTTTTGCAGCAGCTTAGTCTATCTGATGGGTAGCCAGGTCTTGAGAGACCATGATGGTTTGACAATCCAAGTCTCCCAGTTTAGCAAGTGCCCAGTTTAGGGAAATGTGTGTACATGCTGGTTGTGGGGTAGGAATGTGAAGGCCTGGGCTGTAAAAGCGATGCTAAAGTGCAGCTTTACCAACTGCTCGAGTAAACTTTCCAGATACTGTTTGATGACAATTGCATGGCCAGCACACATGAAAGCCTCTCAGCCACATCTCTCCATAAATCCTTGAAAATTTTCCCTAGTGGCAATGGAGAGCCTTCCTGCTGCAGACAGTCTCCTGGCGTAGGGCTGCTTTGGAGAGCAAGGAGCCCGCTGGGATCCCCTTTTCTTCCCGTAGCTCTGTGTAATTTGGGGGCTGGGTTTTGACATGGAGACGTCGCCAGAAGCCCCTCTTCCCTCTGCTGTCAGCTTATCCCTGAGCAAGGGGATTAGGACACGGCAAAGGAGCCGCAGAGGTCAGGGAGGAGGTTGTGCTACAAACCAAGGTGGGGGCCAGGAGCCTTTCTCCGTCGCCGTGGCCTCTTCATCTCAATGTCCTTCTAATATCTGCTAATCGGCTTTTCATTTGTAGGCTCTGTTTTAATTCGCCGGTGTTCGTACCTCCGACATTAAGTTGGCAAGCTCACGTCTGTGTAAAAGCTGTAAGTCAGGTCTGGGCAAATGGCTCCAGGAGCGCCTGCGAGTTTGGCGTGTGTCAAGGGGATTTGCATTTTGAAGACGGAGCTAATCCCTTCTCTATGGTCCGCACTCGTAGGCAGCTGCCCCAGGAGGGGTTCTGCCCGTCCTCTCCTCCACCCTCCCTTATCGACAGGGATTTCAGAACAAAGAGGGCGGTGGGTCAGGGGTGGGAGCACTAACCTGGTGCACAGGAGGACTGGCTCCATCTCCCGGCTCTCTCACAGCCTCCCAAGGCGACCCTTGATAAGTCCCATCTACACAGGCACCAGGGCAGGCTCACTCAGGCTCACCCCCGACCCATGCGTGGAGCTGGCCTCCAGCCCAGCTCTGTTGGCCAGCCCAGCTCGAGAGAGCTGCTGGGGAACCCAACTGGAAACGAGCAAAATGCATCAACACCTTACCAGTTCTTCCAACCAGCATCATGAATTCTGAATTGCATCTACTCTCTGCTGATGGGGTGGTATTTTGAGAGCTCTGTGAAAATCTGGGCACGTGATTCTGCTCCTCTGGTCTGCAGAGCCTTCTAAAGAGCTGATATGGAGGGAGGATGAGATTCCAGATCATCTCAGCTCAAAGATGCACATACTGCTGAAGTTGCTCCGAGGCCAGCAGCTGACAGGGGAGATGTCCAGAGTTGCTGGATGAGACCACAATGTTCAAAGCCAGCTGGAGGATGTAGATACTCAGCACTCACCAAAAATGAATAGGAGTGAAATCTAAATATACACCTGGCTTTGCCAAGTGAACAAAAGTCTTGTGACCATCCCTTTTGCCACTATTTCATTAAGAATATTAACATCATGATGAAGAAAGACAAGAAATGTGGCTGGATTTGACTTTTGTGCTTCATTTGCAGAGTCCAGGATGATCTTTCCAAAGCACGGGTGATTATTTGCACCAAGCCTGTGCAATGTCTCTATTTTACGCAGTTGTGATGAAGGGTTTGGAAGACAAGGAGGATGTCTTAGACCACTTCCAGCCCCTTCTGTGTCACTCTGCAGTTACCTGCCAAGATGCCCTAAGACTCAAAGAGGCCAAACTCCCTGGAAGAAGGAACACCTGCAACTCCAACTTCTGGTCTGTGAATTCTTCCCTTTGAACAAATCAACACTTTCTGGTGAGGGAGGGGGGGTGTGTGTGAATATTTCCCTTAGAAAATCCACCACCAACTTTACAACTACGGACCACACCAAGTCCATCTCCAAGCTTGGAGAGCAACAGATCTCCAAGGTCACAGAGGTATTCGCAGGAGTGGGAAGGACTTGCACCAAAGCAAGGGGTCCTCACCTCCATGTCTAGTCCTAGGGAAGAAAAATCCACTGCTGACCATCTCTGGTGTGATTATTTCCTATCACAAGGTTGGCTGAGCAGGTGGATGCTGCCAGAGCAGGGAAACCACCCAGCACATCTCAGGCAGGTGGCTTTTGTCGGCCACGTCAGAATGCAGATTCCCCCCCCAAGCAGGGAAGAAAATAGAGTAGGGTTGCATTTGAAATAAGGCTCGTGCAAAAATTTGCATAATAACATGTAAAAAAGTGTGATGTGAAACTAAATATAGTGCAGTGCTATTTTACCAACCCCTGGTTAATCAAATTTAAGTACATTATAATGTACCACGCTGTCTCCTTGGAATGGAAACAAGAATGTTTCCATTCTTCCAAACCATCGGGGTGTTTCCGGAAGGTGGGTCTACAAAATACAGCAGAAGGCAGAATCCCAACAGTTCTACCCCTCAGATCGGCAGTAAATTTGCTTTTATACCGATAAGAAAGTTTTCATCCTTTAGTTTAAGCCTTGCCACATCCTTTGAAGCAAACCTGGGTGGAAGGGGGAGCAGAAGGAAATGCCCTTCGCCAGTGCTCTGGAAACAGCCAGATTTGTCTGTCACGTTGGGAACGGGAATATCAATATTCACTTGACTCCAAACCTACAGTTTTCTGTAGGAAGAATGAATGTTTTCAGGCAAAGCGCTTCGGCTTTGCTCTACTCAATCTACAATGTCTAGAGTATTTCAGAGGAGCCTTGTCCCTGGGTGAGCGTTGGCCAAGACTGGTCTAAAAGAAATCAGCACCAATCTTAGCTTTGATTTTTTTTGTTCCTTTCTCTATTTTTTTAAGAAACTTGTCCTCTAAACTGAATTTTTTTTTTTTCCATTTCCTCCTCCTGCAATTTCCATCACGAACACGGCCTTCGTCTTACCAAGTTCTTCCTGCAGTTCCAAGGCAGTATCATACACACTTCTACATCACCTCGATTTAAAAAGCAGAGGTTATCCTACAAATCAGCCGTGGGACCGTTACCCCGTGCGAGCCTGGTTGGCCCAGTAAGTCCCAACCCCTTCTTAATATTCATACGGGTGCTAACGGCAGCGTTGGAGGCTCCGATGGGCTCCGTTGCGTTCAATCCTCTACGGGAACGTGCAGGTCCCCGCGTGCCAAGAGAAACTCTCCCCTTTTTGAGGTGGCAGCCGGGAGGGGGGTTACACGGCGAGGACGGCCGACGTTCAGCACGTTCCTGGGAACACCCCGCGTTCCCCGTTCAAAGCCCCTGCGGGTTGAGCTCCTCCGCGGCTGCTGTTAATAGGTTAATGAGACCCTCGTCTGGCGGAGTTAGAGTGCCTGGCTTTCCAAGATAAAACTATCCAGTGACGTTAGGAGGTTGGGCCTCTTTATGAGTGAACGCCATTCATCCTGAGTACACAAGAGCTCGCAAATTTAATAAGCAGAATCCATTTCAGCCCCGTGGCCTGCCATGGCAACAGGAGAGAGGGGCTCCAGCCTCCGCTGCTCAGGCATCATTATCTCCAGGGCCATCTGCTCCAGAGAAGCACAATCCCAAACTCATTTAAATAGAGCAAGCCTGAAATATGTGACGATTTTTCCCAGTCTCTCCCTCCCCGCTGGCTTCCCCCACCCCAACTCCCCCCAGCCCCATCTCCCCCCATGCAGCTACACCTCGGCACACAGGCGGGAGGAGATGTAATATTCAAAGGGTGAGGAGAGGGTACGGGAGATAAGATTATAGCGATAATGAACTGAGGGAAGGCGAAGGGGGGAGGGAGGAACTTCCCTCCTTTGGCTGCCATTCCCCGAGAAAGCAAGAGGTTGCAATAAATTATAAATGTATTTTTCAGATCATCTTCTTGGAAGAAATATTTCATAAACAATGATTCATCACCCTCCCCAGAACTCAGCCTCGCTGGAACAATTAAGCGGTGAAGAAAACTAACCCAACTAATTCATTTCTCTCCCTGCTTTCTGACTGATGAGGCACTGTCCTCATCATACAAGGATATAACAAATTACCATGTCCCTAAACATGTTCCCCCCTGCTAACTGGGAACATTTTGAGAGCAAATGGGAGGGGTTAGGGAGAAAGGGGCTTAGTTTTTGTGGGGCTCAGGCTATTTGCACCCATTCACGTGCTGCCTCATGTTTAGGGGCTCCCAAGCCAGGATTTGGGACAGGGATCCGTAACAGCTTGCCGAGATGAGTGCCCTTAAATGCATCTCCATAGAGGATAGAAGGGCTTTGACAGAGGGACATAAACAAGAGCGTGCAGTCGCACCATGCCTCCGCTTCACCAAGAAGTCATTTTTAAAGCATCTGTTTTATTCCGGGCGTAACTCACCCCTCCCAGGTGCAGTGGCTGTGGGAGCTGCGAGGAGCAGCCTGAGCCAAAGCAGGGCCAACGGGAGATGCCAGCAGCTGGTTTTACAAGCCATCGCCCCAGCAGAGTGTAAAGCTTGAGGAGCACTTCAGGCTGTAGCTGGGAGGAGATGGCCAAGAGCAATCACTGGGGAGCTCTGGGGAGACATCCCAGTTGTCACCCAAGCTGGGAAGGGTGTTTCTCTGCCTGGCCCCTCCACCACGGCTCTGCATGGTGGGAGAGATGAGATGTTGTGGACAGAGGGGAAAGAAGTTACTGCAGGAATTTCTGAAAGATGTCATTTCTCATTTTTTTCCTGTCAGGGTCTTCTGACCTCTGCTCACTGGGTCACAAGAATAAATCCATCATGGGCTGAAAGATGGGTTTCCTCTGCTGAGGTGGAGGCAGCATCCGTCTGCTGAGTGTCCCTGACCCTTCCAAGAGCCCATAAATGTCCCTGGAAACACTTGCCCTGCCTGTTCTCAGGTTTCTGTGTCAGCATCCATGCAGCAGACATGGACCACACTGCATGAACACACGCATGCATTCATGGAGATGTCGAGGCTGTGGATGGGAGGGGATGGGATGGAATGTGATGCTTCATCCCCATTAACTTTCAAGGCAGATGTGCAGCAGAACGTATGACTTTGCCAGCTCCACATCCATGCATATGTGTTTTGGGGGATCTCTTGCACCTGAAGCTCCTACCTGCCAAGTGTTCTGGCTCCACTCCAAGGTATGTGGAGTTCGTGTGGATTTTACGGAGCAAGGCTTCAGTATGGCAACAAGATCACGTGCAAGTGTAGAAATGCATCTGGGGGGAATGAAATGAAATCATACATATTCATTACATTTTTTTTTTTAGTGATGTTAAGCCTCCCAGTGCCCGTAACACCCTGTGTATGCCGTCATCATTCACCTACAGCAAAGGCAGCCACCTCTGGGAGACAGCGTGGCAGATGGCCAGAAAGCCAACACAGCGTCGCTGAGGTGGGGATGTAGTGAATGCCTGCAAGGATGGACATCTCTGCCCTGGTCCTGGGGAGAGCTGAAGGAGGCAGAATGGAATCATACATCTTGGAAACCGGAGGTTTTCCACCATCACTTGAGTCCTGGGGTATATCAGTGTCTGCTTCTGAGAAGTTTTGCAAGAGCAGTGTTTGCCCAGGTGAGGAAATTGGGGTTAGCGGGGGTGCCCATCCCTGGGCAGTGCAACCACACATGCTCAAGACATCTTGGGTGACCAGGGTGCCCAGTGTCCTCTCCTGGAGGCTGAAACTGCTTTGGTTGCATCCCTTTCGTCACATGGGTATAATCTTTAAGTGTTCACTAACTCAAGTTGTCAAGTCATTGATTAAGAATGCAGAGTCAGCAAAGCACGGGTGATAAATAGCGTATGACATATTAACTTATATAGAAGGCTCTACTGCTTTGAAATCTTTTTAGGTTGATAAATTGGAGGATCTACCACAAAATCCATAATAATGTGTTTTTCTCTGTAGCTCAGTTCGAAATGATAAGGTACCAAGTGTTATCAGAGATGAATAAGCTTCAAAGTATTTGCAGAAGTGTTTTAATTTATTAAATCTGCAGAATAGCTGAAAAATTCATAAGAACGGTTTCACTGCAAGTTTTTCAGCTTTTTCTTTTCCTGGACTGGCTGAGTCCATGTGAAGACCTGAACATAACCAGGCCTTTGAGTTCTCATCCTAGACAGAAATTTGGCCAGCAAAGAAACGAACAAAAACCCCTTATGAAGGCAGAAGTTCAGATCCTGGGTTTTTTTTTTTTTATTTAGAAGAAAAACTATTCCTCTAGAGAAACTTCAGACCTTTTCTGATCTCCTCATGCAAAGCCTTGTCAGAAATGTCCCAGGAACTGATATCCACAGTAACATGTAGCGTCTGCTCCAGATGGAAGGAAAACCAGATGTCTCTGTAGACAGACTGATGCCACAAACTCCATCTGATCCTCTGTGAAATCTCAGCCTGGAGTTTCATGGACCTCCTCTCACCAGCCAGCCTCGACTCTTGCCTTAAGCTCACGCATTCAATTATTTAGCAAGGAAAACAGGCTCCTGTAACTACTAAAATATCTGATTTAGGCCCTTAATCTCATTCTAACGTGCTTAAACCAGTGCCAACACAGGTGAGACCTCTGGGAGAGGAAAGCAAAATATTGCTCTCTGCCTGGTGGCTTGCTTTCAAACGTCCGTTTCGTTCCATCTCTGTTGTTCAGAATTAATGTTGCAAGGAGCGAGGCAAAGAGCTTTTCTAGGAAAGCATGGCAAGTGCCCAGCTCCAGCAGGAACCAGCCTACCACCGTGTGCAGATCTGCTGGAACATGGGTAATTCATCCTGGATGGGAAATCCTGGGCTTGGGGGGTTTTTATTGTTGTTGGTTAGGTTGGGTTTTTTGTTTGAAACGCTCAGCTGTTAGAAACACAAGAAAACCAACTCGTGGGTCAAAGCTCTTGGAGCAAATCTTTCTGCTTTGTTTTTTTTCAGGTTTTAAGTGATAAAGCCCAGCAGGTGGGCAGGAGGAGATTGAACAGGGCAATTTTTCATTCTTCCATAAGCAAATTCTTGGCCGCACAATCTCTCCAGCTCCTGGTGCAGTGGCCTAACGTAACTAGACAGCACAGCCCGAAATCCTCCCCACATCACTGTGTGCTTCACTGGGCTGATACCAGGAAGGAATTTAGCTCACCCGAAGCTCAGCTGGAGATGGGGTGGCTTTCGAAGAGCTTACGCTTCGTCCCGGCACGTCACCCCTCATTGATTGATCACCTTCTCTGCCGACTCTGACAAGAGGTATGAAATTATCATTAAAGATGCCTCTCAGAAAGGCTTTAAGCTGGTTTTGGATCAGATTTACACGGTACTGGGAGGAGTGAGGCAATTGACATCTTCCCAGTTGATTCCTGCGGCTGGTGGATCTAGCTGGGGCTAAAGGGGTGGCACGGGGGAAAACCTGTGCTGTGAACCAGTGCTGGGCAAGGCCAGGAGACAAGCAGATTCCAGTGATTTTGCTTCAGTCTAGTACAACTCAGCTCTAAATTTTGATCACATTAGTAAGAGTTAAAAAAAACCATCAGGAAAACGTGGCATTTTCTGTCAAAAAAAAAAAAAACCCAAAACAACAATCCCACATTTGGATTGCTTGTAGTGAAGAGGCATCGCATTAAAAGTCCAGAAAAATTTGGAGCAGGCTGCATATAAATGTACCTACATCCTTCCTGGCATCTATTTCATAGGCAGCCTCGTTTTCTTGCCTATTTTCTATTTTTATTTTCTTTAATGGGTTTCAGCCGTGATATTTTTAAGAGCGCTTCTCGGTGTGTAGCAGCTGCCACCGCCGTGCTGACAGCCCCGTTGCCATGGCTGATACACAGGGGCTTGTGCCAGAGTTTTGTTGGTCAACACACTGCTGTCAGCGTGGTTGGGCAGCGTGTTCCCATAGCTAGGGGTGGAGAGGGGCATCCTTGGGTGAGGCGACGCCGAATCTCCTTTTCAAAGGGCTCGGCCTCCACGCGCTCGCAGGGCTGTAGTTTTTAATGTGCCTATTTAGCACCCTAACAGCTAAACTCTCTCCAAATTAGCCGTGAGAGAGCGCGATGATTTTCAACGCCGCAGTGATAGAGCAGCTCATTTGTGCTAATCAAAAGGGAGCGATCAGCTTGAGAATGTCCCTTCTTAATTTAATTCATGGACTTCAAAAATAAGTTTCTTCAGAGGCAGGTGCCTTGAGAACATCCGTTTTTAACTCACTTGAAGTCGTGAATTCCTCTCACTGGACTTAATTAGGGACAGGTATTAAAACAAATCGAGGAAGAAGATCATAGAAGAAAAGTGGTTTTATTAGGGAAGGACTGTAGGGCTTTTTAATTAATGCCAGAACAGCTGTCCTTAAACTGTTTCTCTCTTCTGAGCAGATTATCCCAGCGAAAGCTAAGAGGCCATGGCAAATAAGGAGCGAGTTCTGTTCGGAGCTTCTGGTCCCCGTCTGCACCGCTGTCATCAGAAACCACAGAGCATTTGTCTCATCCTCCCTTGGATTGCAGCGTTCTTCTGTTTTCTTACAATACAGACTCATCCCCGTTTGTTTCGGAGTGAATGGCTTTTTTTGTTCATGCTGCATATTCCCCAAGCAGTCGTATTAGTGGTGACAGCATGTCATTTTGATGGTGTTATGACAGTGTGACGCCAAACTAGTATTAACATAACATTTCTTTCTAAATCTTGTCTGAAAACATATTGTTCGCCCTTGCCAGCACTTCTCTGCTTCTCTCACCCTTTACCATGGGCTCTGGCTTGTCTTGTTTGGTTTCACTCAGTTGTTGCAGGCGGGCGGATAACGCAGCCTATACGAAGGCATTTTGCTGATGATTCAGGTGATGAGCTGGAGGGAGAGAAGAACAAACCCGTTTGCCCAAGTCCCTCCAGAATTCTCTGCTGGGGAAAAACCCCAAGCCCGCATTCCCCTGGCTAACATCCTCCTTTCTCTTACCCTTTACTTTGCTCAGGTTTATTGAGTTTAGGTTTATGAAGTTTAGATTTCAAGATCTCCATTGCTACCATGGAATGATGATATTTATTATTATTATTATTATTATTATTATTATTATTATTATTATTATTTTGGCAGTGCTGGGTTAACTGTTGGACTCGATGATCTTAAAGTTCTTTTCCAACCAAAATGTTTCTATGATTCTATATTTCTTCTACATTTCCTCCTACAGCCTCAATTAAAGGGGGACTCTGATGTCTCCCAAATAGTGAAGTCTGTCTTAAAATTCAGAAGGCTGATGAAGTGGGGAGAGACGGAACTCAGGGGATGAGGAGCTCTCTGTGTGCTCAGGGGAGATGAGCAGATGTTCTTTTTTGAATGTCCTGCTTTTCTGGTGTGAGGTCTGTGGGATGCTCTCTCAGAGATTGAGATAGTTTGTCTGGGAAATCAAGATTGTCTGCTAAATAACAGACATTTTGTAGAAGGAAAGTAGAATAGAGTGCTTTCTTTTTTTTTTTTCTGAGAAAGTTTTCTGTGTTCAAAGTGAACAGCAGGAGATACACGCTCCTGAGCAAACACCTGTATCAAGGGAGCCCAAATTGCCAAGGAGGAGCCTGTTGAGCAAAGTGCTTTTCCCTTCCTGGTCCAGAGGATGGGGAGCAGGGGACACTCTGAGCTGCAGCTCTGCACCCAGGCTGCCAGGGAGACCCGTGGCCGGAGGCATTGCTCAGCCTCCACATTTGAGCTGGCAAAACCTGGGGATATCTTTGGCCAACTCCTCTCACCTCCCCAGGATGGGTGCAAATACGGTCTGGTCCAGCTTGGCTTATTGCTGGCCACCTCCTTGTCCCCAGCTCCTTCCTCACAGCAAACCTTTGCTCAGGTTTTGGTTTTGCTGGTTTGCTTTCCCATCCCTCCTTCTGCTCCCTGACCTGACAAGCACTCCTTTTAGCATTGTATTAATTACCATCACAGTGCTGGGACTAGTAATTATCCCTCCCTTGTGCTTTATGGGCTTCCCAGCATGGCTTGCAACGAGGACAGGGTGAAGCTGCTCAGCTGGCAAGGGGCTTGTGGTGTGCGTGTCTCGGAGCTGTGGTAATTGTCCTGTGCCAGGGAGGAGGGAATGAGGGGAAGAAGGGAGAAAAGGAGGAAATTGTCTCTTTGGAGTCAACGGTGAATCGGAAAATTCAACTTGTAGCCTTTAACCGGGGTGGTTTTTTTTTTCCCAGTAGCTCCCAGAGTTTATAACAGAGAAGAAAAATAGGAGTAACCTTAGGCTACCCACCAGGAAATGGAGAAGCCCAGGAGGGCTGAGAGGATGATAATGACATCTGCCAGTGCTGAGAAACTCCCTTGTAACAAGAACCATGAGAGAAAACTCCCGATAGAGGTCTATGGAGAGGTCCCTGGGAGAAGATTTCAAGGGTGTGGGTACATCTGCATGTTCCTCCGAGGGCATCTGTGTGGGGCTTTGCTTTTGTTGGGGGATGGCTCATGTTTCCTCACAGGGCTCACATGGGCTGGACAGGCACAGCAGCACCCATTTAGCTACCTCACAGATATTAACTACCACGTTAGTGTCCTGTCTACAAGGTCTGTCCAAAATAATTCATACTCATGCAGCATGTTGCATTTCACCAAGCATTTTAAATGAAAAGCTCTGTATTTAACTCTGCCCCCTCGTACCAGCCGAGTACTTCTGTGGTATCTTGCTGCACTTCTGTGCCAAAATTACCTGGTGACCAGCCAGCCAAGGCTGCTTCTCTGAGATGCCCATCATCAGCTGATGGGACCTGCCTTGGGGGCGATGGCCATGGTGAGCCCAGCAGGGAGGGACCATGAGCCAGAACATCAAGGTGGGGGCCTGGGTGCCTTCCAAGGTGTCGCTGCCAGAAACACACCAGCTCTCTGTTGTGACTAGGGAAAGAAAAATAAGAAGAAAAGGAAAAGAAGAAAAAAAAGGAGAAAGAGAAAGAGAAAGAGAAAGAGAAAGAGAAAGAGAAAGAGAAAGAGAGAAAAAAAGAAAAAGAAGAAAAAGAAAAAAAAAAAAGAAAAAGAAAAAACACTCTCTGGACAAAACTGTGACTTTTTCATCTGCAAAATGACAACACTCTGCTAGTGAAAATTGCCTTTCCTTGCAGCAGGGAGGGGAAAGGGAGATAAAAGTGAAATGAGCTGTTCTTTTCTTCCCTTTATGTCATTCTTGCAAACCTATGAGGATTATTTCTGTCTTCTTCCCCCTACTTTCCTTGGGCAGTGAGAAGTTTTATTACAATTTATTGTGTGTTTTTGTAGGAATTTAGGAATCTCAAGCAAATCACAGCCCCAGCCTGTCAAATATAGGTGTCCTGAGAAACTTAATCCACAAACACATGAGTGTTGCCTCTCTGCCTTTGCAGAGAGGGGGCTTGGAGCATCTTCTCTGATAGCATGGAACCCGTTGGGCTTTTGGATTCTGGTCTAAGGAAGATGATACTTCTCTCTTAGCTCTGCCAGTGACTCTCTCTGTAACCTCGGTCAAATCACTTGCAAAGGGTGGAAGGAGATAGAGTGCAGCAGCTCCTGAGGGTGGGCAGCCCCTGCTCACTGTGTGCTCAGCAGAGGGGAGGAGCTGCAGCACCAAACCAAGCTGCTGAGAGTGCTTCAGCCAGGAGCCCCACGGGTGCTTTGGGGAAGCCCCGGGTGACAGGCAGTCTGCACCGACTGTCACTTCCCTGGCTGTTTCCAATCCAGTTTAGCAAAGACAGTCCAAATATGATCCCGAATCACCACATGCCTCAGTTTCCTCATCTGATAAACAAGGCTAATCAGCGCTTTTGGTTTTGCATCCTCAGCAATCCAGTGCCACCCAGAACCTCCCAGCAAAGGGCTTTCTCAGTGAGGGTGAGCAGCACCCTGGAGCTGAGCAGCTCTCCTGGTCAGGCTTCCCCCATCCACGGTGGCTCTGCTCATTTTTGGGCGCGTGTGTGTCCCTCCCGCACCCCAGATAACGAACTGGCTCAGGAAACCACATCCATCCTCCATCTCATCTGAAGGCAGATTGCTCACGGGCGGAGAAAATCTCCTGGAGAGTGAACCTTGTCAGCAAAAATGCAAATATTTGGAGACAAAGTGTTCATTACAGCAGAACTTGATTTCAGGGTCAACCCTTTTTGCAGCAAATTGTTAGCCAGCGAAAATGTTTATTGTCACCACACTCTGGCAGTTTTGACAGTACCTATCAAGTTGAGCTTGACAATATCTGCATACTGCTTCTTCGGCTTTCCTGGCGATGAGAGAGGTGCTGGAGGAAGAGATTTGAGGCAGAAGCAGACAGTCGATGGAGAATTGGAACTATCCCTTTCTTTGTGAAAAAACCCAGGCTTCTGTTTAAGAGGAGGGAAGTATAATATGGGCTGTTGGGAAGATATGGTGGGGGGGGGCGGGGGATGCAGAGAAATGTCTCCACGATTCGTTTTTCTTGTTCAGATGCAAAACTGCCCACGTGGAACAATAAACTCCCCCCCCACTCTGGCAGCGCATCAGCAGAAATCACAGACCATAAAAGGATGGCATTTCCTTTGGTCTTTTTCTATGCCAGCCATGTGGCTTCCTGGGACCCACGGCAGGAACCATCCAGATATCAGTGGAGTTTGTGTGATTTTTTTTCCGTTCCCATCTGTGCTCTCCTCTGCTCCCCTTAACGCCTGCACGGGACCAAGGCCAGCAGTCCCCGGGAGGATGATCACGCCGCTGGCAAGCTCAGAGCCCAAAGGAGAAGCTCTTTGCACTGTGCTCCATCAGCAGAGGATGGAGGGAGCCAGGGGAAGGGGAGGTAGCAGCAGGAATTTGGGGGAAAATAAGAGCCAAGGTGAGATGCTGATGAAAACACAGAGAAGGAAAGGACAAGACAGCTGCAGCCACAAGGCCTTCTAACAACATTTCAGGGCTCTGTTAGACTCAAGAATGGACTGATTTTTCTCTGCTTTTTTTTCTCCGCCACGTCTTTACCTTTTCCCCCAGCTCGTGCACAGGGGAGGTGGGCCAGTCTGGAGGCTCTGTTAATGGGTTTCATTTCCTTGCTTGCTGGAGCTGAGTGGAGGCTGTTTCATCTCAACAGGCTGCTCCCAACACCCCTTAATTTGAGATCTCCTGCATGCAGGAAGCAATGGAGTTGAGTGACCTTGCTGAGTCCCAGCCACTGCAGATGCAGGGGAACAGGGGAAGAAAAGAGAAGAGGGGAGGAGGAAGAGGCACTTTGCTGTCTCCCATTAAAGCCCCCAGAGGCTGAAGATGAGAGAGTGAAAGTTTCAAATTGCCAGAACATAATTCTGAAAGTCATTTTCCAAGAGCTGAGCTCTCTGCAATGTCACCTCTCATCTTCCAAGGTGGGGATTGAAGGGACAATAAAGCACAGAATATTCTGCAAAGACAGAGCTGCTAATTCAAAGATGGGAGAGGTGCGAGTCCCCAAACAGGCTGTCTCACACCCCCTTCTGCCATGAGAGCTGTGCAGTCAGATGTGGTTGTACAGGGTGAAGTTCCAGCTCCTTTCCTGAACGTATCCAGCTCATCTTTTTCCTTTCCCTATCCAGCCCGGACGAGTGATCTGGCTGAGTCAGGCGTGGCTTACTCAGGTCCTTCGAAGAGTCAGGATCTCAGAAAAAAAACCAAACAAAAAACCCCCATCTATTCAACAGTTATGCTTTTAATATAGCTCAGACTCCTGACTTTCAATTCAATCTAATGACGATGATAACGATTATTACTATTACTATTTCCTTATCCCTCCCTGAGACCAGCAGAAGGCTATGATGGATGTGCAGAAGAAAAGGGGCACTTTGATATTCACATACCCAGCCAAGCTGTTCCTCCCTGCTCCCCCTTCCAGCTCTCTGCCTTCAAACAAATCTGGATTAAGGAGTTAAATGTATTCAACAAATTTTTCGGCCCTGGATCTTGCACCAAAGAGTGAATTAGCTGCTTGTTCTATGTTCTTTGCTGACCTTTATGCCAACTCTGTCCCCCTTTATGTTGATAAAATAAAAAATTACCCAAATATACAGGCGTATCCTGCTGAGATAAATTGCATTCAACTCTCCTCCAGTTAATATCAGCGTTATCCCAGGCTCCTTATTACTGGTGCCACCTGTCCCTCCAAGCACAGGCTTTTCCCCTTTCCCATTCACAAATTACCCAAGCCAAGGCTTGGGTGGGCTTGTCCTCTCTCTGCAAATGCACTTATTTGCCCACCCAGCTCAGGGTGCTGAGTTTTTACACTGCCAGTCAGGCTTTTTGCTAGGAAATCCCTCCTCTCTCCCACTTGGAGCACTTTCCCCTTGCTGCAGGCCAGGGCTGGCCCACAGAAAGAGCTGGCATTGGTTTTATCTGGGGTAACGAGCAGAGCACAGTGGGTCACACAGCCTGGAGAAGGCACTTTGCCCTCCAAGCCAATGGGGTTGCAAAGTTCAATGCTATCATATGTATTAACCACAATCCTGGTTAGTTTTCTATTATTATTATTATTAATAATAATAATAAATTTTTTTCCTGGTAACTATTTCCCTGCTTTTCCATCTGGGAGGCCAGTGAGAGTTCTCTTCACTGGACTGTAGCCAGTTTTCTCCAGCTGGGATCAGTTGAGTCCAACATTGCCATCTGTCCTTGAGGCAGAGGGACATCCTCTTCCATTTCGGATCTCTCCCAGAACCAATTCCCCCTTTCCCTTCCCCCATCCAGCCTGGACTCAGCCAAAGCATCCAGCGAGCTGTGTGTGGCCATCATTAGACTCGTGCATTTCTAAACTGACTTGGATGTGCAAGAGGTCCAGGGCCCTAACCACTGTCTTCCCAGAGTCCTACCAGCCTGTTGATTCCCCTACCCGTAGGGCTGAGGACGTGTCTCTCTGCCCAGCACCAGCATGTTCTTGGGGGAACTGCCCTAGTGAGGCCACATCTGAAGTACTATGTCCAGTTCTGGGGTCAAGAGAGAAAAGGAGCTACTGGAGAGACTCCAGCAGAGGATATGAAGATGCTGAGGGGCTGGAGCATCTCTGTGCTGGGGCCAGGCTGAGAGCCCTGGGGCTGTGCAGCTGGAGAAGAGCAGCCTGAGAGGGGAGCTGAGCAATGCTGAGCAAGAGATAAAGGGCCCTGGGGGGCAAGAGGATGGGGACAGACTCTGCTCAGTGGTGCCCAGGGACAGGACAAGGGGCACTGGGCACAAACTGGAACCCAGGAGTTTCCAGCTGAGCAGGAGGAGAAAGTTTTTTGGTGTGAGGGTGTGGGAGCCTGTGCCAGGCTGCCCAGAGAGGCTGTGGAGTCTCCTTGTCTGGAGAGATTCCCACCCCGGCTGGACCCTGTGCTGCTGGGCCCCTGCTCTGGGTGCCCCTGCTGGATGGAGCAGGGGGTGGCACCAGATCAGCTCCAGAGGGCCCTTCCAGCCCCCTCCATGCTGGGATTCTGTGATCATTAGGATTGTGAATTTCTAAACAGGCACAGATATGAAAGAAGAGGTCCAGAGCCCTGCCAGCCCCTGGACTGTTCACAGGGCTGTCCGCAGGTTACGTGTCCCCCTGCCCAGCCCTAGGGTGAGCTGGGGGGACTGTCACTCTGTAAGCAGATACAATGTCTTTTGGGGTCTCCCTGACAGAGTGGATGGCACTCCCTGGGGATGCTTCCCCTTGAAGTGGGGGGGTGGGGTGTCCCATCCCCCCACTGGGACTGTGCATGCTGTGAGTTCACCTGTCTCCTCATTAAAGACAGAAGGGAGGGGGTTGAGTCACCATCCCTGAATGTGTTTAAACATCGCTTGGATGTGGTGCTGGGGGACATGGTCTAGGGGTGAACTTGTAGACGAGGGCTAATGGTTGGAAACGGTGATCCCAGTGGTCTTTTCCAACCTGAGTGACTCTGTGATTCTGAGACCCTGACTGCTGGGGAGATGAGTCCTCTTCCCCAGCTCCCCCCTCCGCGCCCAGCCGAGCAGGGGTGGGTGGGTGATGGTGGTGCTGCTGTGAATGCACATCCCCGGGTCGGGGTCGGGAGGGGGGGGGGGGGGGGGGGGGGAGGCCCCCCCCGGGGGGGGGGGGGGGGGGGGGGGGGGGGGGGGGTGGTAGAACACCCACCCGAGCCATTGTGCAGGGACCCCGCGGATTGGTCGCCGAGTGCGCTGCAGTGATTTTGCGGCGAGGTCCCATTGGCCGCTTCCGCGCATAAGTTTTTGCTCCGGACGGCAACTTTTCCCAGGGATGATGGAGTAACCCTGCGGAGGCTCCGCTCCCTCCCGCTGCCCGGCTCCGCACCGCCCCTTCCCCGCAGCGCCCCGGGCGAAGGCAGCCTCCGCTACCCGGCAAGGATGAAGCTCTGCGGGACTTTCCTCGGTTCGTAGCCGTTTGCCGGCGAATTGCAGGGAAGGGGGGGGGGGGGGGGGGCTTGGTGTGTGTTTTGTGGGTGTCTAAGTCTGTGTGTCCGTCGTCGTCCTATCCTCCCCCAACCCCCCCCCTCCTGTTTCTTCTCTAAAGCAGCTTAATTCTCCCTAAGCCACGCCTTGACAAAGGGGCTCGGTCGGCTGAGGTTGGGGGGTGGGTGGGAGGTGCGGACCCACAAATTATCCCCTTGTTTCAGGATGGTTTTTTTTTTTTTTTTTGTTTTTTTTTTTTGTTTTATTTTTATTTTCTTCGCGGTGCAAAGAAGTTCCCCGAGCGCAGGTTTCCCGTGTTTGCTTTTAGCCTTAGGTGCCGGTCTCATTCCCTCCCCCCTCTCGGCTTTGCTTCGGGCTCAGCTGTAAAAGGCTACAGGTGCTGGGGGGGGGAAGAGGGGGGAGAACGCTCGGCCCCCAGTGCTGCTGCTCCGAGGCACCGCCGGGGCTTTGTCCCCGCTGCCGAGGGTTTCCCCTTAATTACAAAGGACAAGGAGGAGGAGGGGGAGAAAATCCTGTTTTCTGCCACTTCTGGTCACAATTCCGCCGGGGGGGTGTGTGTGTTTGTTTTGCTTTTGTTTGGTTTTTGGTTGTTTGGGGTTTTTTTTCTCTTGCACGTTGCTCGGTAATAAAGAGGGGGTGTGTTACGAAGTAAAAAGTTCGTGCCTGTTCGGCTGGGTGCGCTTCAGCGCCTGCGTTAGCTCGGGCACAAAGGAGAAAGTTTTGAGGTAACGCGAGGTGCCTTTTGCTAAAGACGGCGATTCCTCCATTTATTTGCTCTTCAGGGACGAAAAAAAAAAGCTCTAGGTTCTGGTTAGACAAAGGCATTGCCCCTTCGGGTAGGAGCAGCTCAAACTGGGGAGAAGGGGCGCGCTGGAGAGAGAGCAGAGGGTTATTAAAAGTTGTGGGTTGTTTGGTTTGGCTTTTTTTTTTTTTTTTTTGTGCGCCTGTGCGTGTTGTTCCATCTGCCAGGGGCCTGTAGTGGGCAGGTTTCTTCGCAACCCTTCAGCTGTTCCATATACAATATTAATGCTGGCCATTTCTATTCGGCATACAACAGCACTAATTGTAGTCTAAGGCATTAAGGCAGCCAGCCCATCTGCATAGAAGCTTTCAGAAAGAAACAAGGAGGGGAAGAAAAAAAAAAATCTTTCACCCCCAGCTGGTAACTGGAGGAGTTGGTGCCAATTACAAATGCATAAAGTTTGTGATCTAATTTTCTTTGAAACAGACTCGGAGAAGCCAACGAAACATAGCGTGGAGTCTTTATGTCTGTATTTGCACAAGCTGATGCAGTTTTGCTTTAAATAAATCTTACACTTGAAATGCTTCATCTGAAAACATGAACATAGTCACACTTGAAAATAAATTAATAAACTAATTCCACGGGGGGGGTGGTGGTGAAGGGAATCTACTTTAAAAGATCCGTTTGGCTTTCTGCAGGCGACAGGAAGACAGCGACCCACGAAGTGTGTGTGTGTGTGTCATAATATGGTCTGAAAGTGAAAATAGGGGAATATTTTATTTTATACCTCTCTCCCTACAGCTCCCTTCAGCGAAGCAGCAGCTCCTTCAGCCCTGGAGGCACACAATAATGACCTTTTCCCTGAAAACAGCTGTAAGGCGGCTCTGTAGAGCTTGAGGGGGCACAAAACCAAAACCCTAAACAACCCTAAAGAGGTTGGAAGATGTTTAAAAGGGTCGAAACTGCCCTAAAAAGCAGGCGGCGGGAGCTGTCCGCCGCCGTGGTGCTGACCGGCCGCCGCTCCGCCCCGCAGCCCACGCCCGGCAGCGCTTCCTCCCCGCGGGCTCCTCCAGCGTGGGGCTGTGGTGGGAAAGCTGCTGGCCGGCCAGACTCGGAGATCTTCAGAGGGTCAAGGAAGGATTGGGGGGGCTGTGAGCTGGGAATTCCTGCCAGCTGCTGAAGTTGGTGGGAACTGGCAAGCCTGGAAAAGGCGCTGTTTGTCTGCAGCGTTTTGGGAGGGTTTTGAGAGGAGGGGAGAAGGGGAAGTCTGGCGAGTTTGGGAACAAAGAAAAGCCAAACACCGTCTCGTAATTCAGAGCTTAGTAGAATGGTATCAAAGCTGTCAGCTGCCTTAGGGCTCCTAGGTCCGTTGCGTGTTAATAAATGCAACAACAGCAAGAATGAAAATTAATCTGTGCGAGCACTCGGAGGCCCAGGAATGTTTGTGTGTCTGTGCGTTCATATCCCTGCCGTGTGTGTGGACACAAATTGTTGTAAATTTACAAAAAGCGTGGAAACGTGCGCAAGCAAATGTGCTCCCCTCCTGCCTTCCAGCCTATCTATTGTGCTTTTGTTTCTCAAGTTTTAGCTTTACGTCTCTAAACGAAACAGCGGCGGGGAGGACCAGGCAGCATTGTGAGCAGAGAGGAGCTGAGTCCACCCAGCCCTCCCTTTGATTCTATCGCGGGTGCAGAACAATGGAGATGCAGTGTAGCACCAGGCCTGCTGCCTGCAGATAAGAGTTTAATAGAATTTCTGAATGCCAAAGGTTTAGGATGTAAAATATCCCTGTCTTCGCGGTGTGTCCAAAGGAGATAGAAAACGGCTTTTCAGGAGTACTCTCTGCTGAATAGCTCCTTTATGTTAATGGTTTAGGAGCACCCCAGGCTTGCAAGCCATGGAAATGGCCATCATAAGAATCTGCAAAGTGGCTTCAACAGTTTAAAATTAGTATTTGTCACCTTCTCCTCAATAAAATGCCCCAAAATGGGAAATCAAATCACTCTCCCCTGCTATATGCCCGGTAATGGTGTCGGGGGGAGATGGGACTTGCATCCAGCACTCCCTCAAGCCCATGCTGCCAGGAAGGTGTCCGGCAGAGCTAATAACAGGCATGGGCTGAAACCTCGGACAGGTTGAGAGGCATTTCCTTCTCCTGCCTGTCCCTAACCTGCCCAGGGTGTTGAGGAGCTAGAGAGGGATTCTTGGAGCTCCTGCAGCTCTGGAGCTGAAGTTTTCCACAGGAGAGCACATCCCCAGCAGGATTCAACTTTCCCTGCCAGGCTCTGCCTCTGCTCGCTCAGCTCTTTAAGGGCTCCTGGGGTTTCTGTCCATTTGTGAGCTCTCGCCTCTTTTCAGCAATCTTCATTAAGAGCACAGTAAAGTCTTAATCATCTCAGCAATGCTGGGGATGGTGTGAGGGTGCAGGAAAAAGTGCTGGGTAGCACCCAGGCACACAAAGTTCTGGGTAGAAAGACCTCGCCCCCACACACACACCACGCCCCCCCCTCCCCATCCCGGCGCCGCAGCCCTCCTGTGTTTCCCTCCCCATACTATTCCCAAAAAAGTTGCAATCCAAGTGCTAATGGTCCCGTCTGGAGCAGTGGGGATGTGCTAATGTCCTTCCTGCCGCACGATGCGGGAGGGGGGGGGGGGGGGGGGGGGCTGTCTCTCCCCAGAGCATCCCTCCCCTCCAGCTCAGCGAGGACTTTCTCCTCCCGGGGCAGCCAGATCTCCACCAAACAGGAGCATTTTCAAAGAAAGATGATGCTACTTCCTGGGAAGCGTGTCTCTTTCGGGGAGGAAAAGATGCGTAATGGAAAAACACGCACTTTTCTCAGTTAGAAACAATCCCCAAACTATTTTAGTCACCGTTTTCTTTTAGGACTTGTGTTATTCACCTTCCCATCGTGAAGCCCAAAACGTAACTGCCTGAGCCACGATCTGTCCTTCCCGGGCGGTGAGGTGATGTCTGCTGGGAATAAGTTGTGTCATTTTTTTTATTTTTTTAAGGGGAGGAAAAAAAAATATTTATATACCTTTTAACCAGTCGCTTTTGAATATGTATATCAGCTAATATGCAATACTTCCAGGTTCATAGAGGCGATAAATTTCCCAGTCTGTTCTTTATGGTGATAGGTCATCTTCCTAACCACCAATAAATATTGTAAAGTACTTTCGCTGGAGCTGTGCTAACCCAGGGCATCTGTCACTCGCTGCTTGCTGCTATTAGGAATTATTGGGCCGTACCACGCGTTGGGATGCGCGGGGGGGGACCCGGCACGGTGCTCGTCGCGCTCGCCGTCCTTTTGTGTTGCTGCTATCAAAGGAGCCCCGAGCCTCGTGCATATTAATTATGAATCAGCTCGGGTAAAATCACTCACCTTCTGCTGGGTCTCGGGGAGGGGGGAGTGCGAGGCGAGAGGGGCTGGCGGGGCTGGGAGAGCCCCAACTCTCTGTGCACTCAAGTCAGTGGCTCCATCTCTCTCTCTCTCTCTCTCTCTCTCTTTTTGATGCTATACTGTAAATTTATTTCACCTCAGAGAGTAAACAGATATATTGCAACCCCAAGGGTTCATGGGTAGTGTATTTACAAAGGGAAGGCGCAGCAAGCCCCCTCTGTGCCATTTCCATTAATGAGAGCGGTCATTAAGTAAATGAGACATTGCCTTTAGCAGGCTTAAGAGTTCACACACTAAGGAGTATCAGATATTTAATTGAAACCAACAACCCGTCTTACACGCGTGTTACTGGTGTAGGGAAGTGGGCTGCCCTCCAAGAACTCTCCCCCCACAACCTCCCCCATGCAAATTTCATGATTGGTTTCCGTGATGTCATTTTGCAAAGGGGCAGACAATAGCTGTGGGGAAAGGTAAGTCAATATTATGTTCTTTCGCTGACAAAGGCAGATAATGCTGGCTTTTTTTTTTTTCTATTTTTTTTTTCCTTCTTCTATTCCCCTTTTTTTTTTTTCTTTTTTTTTTCTTTCTCTCTCTCTCTCCCTCTCCCCTCCCTTGGATCGAGACAGAGGGGGAAAGGCTTTCGGAGCACACAGTTGATGTAAACAGACGCAGGCGTTTCGCCTTTAGAGCACGAAGGCTGGGTTGTTGTTTTGAAAATTGCACTGGAGGAGAACCGAGGGGATTTTTATGATGATCATCATGCTCCTAGGTCCATCTTTGCTCGCTCTCTCCGAGATGCTAGTGGACATGTTCTGCTTCTGACTGAAAAGAGGTTGAATAGGACGAAAAAAGAGGAGATTTAATTAAAAAAAAAAAACAAAACAAAACACCAAACCAACCAACAAACAAACACAACATCGCATTCAGCCGGGAAACTTTCTGAATATTTCTGGAAGAGGATGCTTGCCGGGTTTGTGGACCGCGAGATCGGTGGATGTTTATCCGGAGGGAAGCGTGCGCGGTGTTAGCAGAAGACGCTCCCGGGTGCCGGGAGGAGTTTGCTCCGCGGCCGCGGAGCTCTCGGAGGTGCTGATGGCGATGCGCGCCCGCGGTGCGGGGACCGGGGCTCCGCGCGTCCCTCTCCGGGCTCAACCCCCTCCTCTACTCCCCCACCTCCCCCACCCCCAGCCCCCCTTACTACAAAAACTCCAACCCAAGTCTGCAGTTTCCTACTCCTCGAGGGGCTCCGCGCTTTGCTTGCCGATGGGCGCGGGTGCGGAGGGCTGGCGTTTGTCCCCTCAGGTCGCCTGCCTGGTGTTCGCTCTTGCCACTACTTTTCTTTTTCCGTCTTTTTTTTTTTTTTTCCTTTCCCTCCCCTCCTCTTCCCGAATATCGACTACTTCAGAGTTCTCTATTTATAGCAGCGAGGAACAAGGGAAGTGTTGCCATGTTTGTGGATGTCTCTGTACATTGACCACGACAGAAATCTGCGGGTTCTTATTTTTAGCTAGCTCGGAAGAGGCTTTTCTTGTCTAATCTCTTTATCAATTTTAGCAAAGTTTGTCTGGTTTGTTTTTGGTTTTGCGTTTGGTTTGTTGTTTTATTTTTTTCCTGTTGTTGTTTTGCGGGTAATCTGGGGGGAGACTGAAAGGAAGGGGGCTGGTGCTTGAGGATATTCTTGTGCTGCGATCGATCCCGGCGAGTTAGGCTGAGTTTGGGGCACAGTTTGCTGGCGGGTAGGACCGACCGTCCCCAGGGAAGCAGCCCCAAAGAGGGGGCTCAGCACCCTCCGAAGCTCTCCCACACACGAAGAGGCGGGTCGTGGGGCTCAGCCCCATGGGAGCAGGAGGTCTGGACTCTGCTCCACTCTCCTCCTGCTATTGTTGAGCCCCCTCGCTCCGAGCAGCCGCTGGAAACAAGTGCAGAAAGCCCAGGCTAAATCCTCGCCATCGCCCTGCCGCTACTTTTAGTTATTTTCCTCTTTTCTTTCCTTTTTCCCCCACTCTCTCGTTGGCTCATCTGCTATTATTATCAGCCTTTTCCATATGGGCACTTTAATTAATGGCAGACAAAAGGGGGTTTGGGGAGGAAGGGGCGGGGGGGGGGGAGGGAGGAGGAATCCAGGAATTAGAGTTTATAGTTGATTTGTCTCTGATGCTGTCATAGAAACCAGAAGCAAAGATGCCGCCTTTCCACTTCTTTGTATGATCCTGTTTATTGTTCCCGAGCGGCGCAGATTGGAGCAGGCGCATGTTGTAAAAGCGCAAAGCATCGCCTGCTGCCGCTGCTGCGGCCCGAGCAACCCGGGTGCAACTTGTCCCCTTCCGCTTCTTCTCTCCCCAAAACCTCCTGCCCTCTCCCCTTCCTTCCCCTCTTTCTTCTGCCTCGGGAATACCAAGCAGAAATTACTTTTGCTTTATTAATTTAATTTTTTGTTTGTTTGTTTGTTGTTTTGCAATTGGTTTAGGGATCTATAGGATCCCAAAGGCGAGAAGAGTAGAAAAACTCCAGGAAGTTGGGTTTATCCCTTCCCAGAAAGCAAACGGGAGTTGCCCTGGCCAAGCTGGGGTCCCTGTATCCCCAAGTGGCGGGTCTGGATCTGTCCCGGAGGCACTGTCCCGCCGGGGGTGGCAAGTTCCCGGGGGTCCCGTCGAGGAGGGGTCTGGGCGGGTAGAGCCTCTTGTCCCCCGTACTCAGAGCAAGGGTCCGCGAATCCATTTCCCCCTCCCCAGGATCGGTGTCGCTCAGCCCTCGGGAAGGTTAAAATGCAGTCAGTGTCGTCCCCCCCCCCCCAGCCCCGTCCTGAAAGGGACATCCCCGGGCTTGGCTCGGCTGGAGGGGGCGTCCCGCTGAGGGACGGTGCTGAAGCCACTGCCAAGGTTGATGTTGGTGGCTTTGGGACAGGGAGGTCCCTTTGGGCAAACCCTGGGCTGAAAAGTGAGCGAGAACCCCCCTCCCCTGAAGAACCCAAACCTCCCCTTTTTGTGTCCCAATCCCTGCCGGTGAGTGCTTGGTGCCCGGTCCCTTTTCCCTTGGGTTCATCCTTGTCCGCAAAGCAAGGGGAAGAGCATCTCGGGGGCGATGTGCGGCGGACCCCCACCTCCCCCGGCTTTTGTTTGGTAAAGCCGGGCTGTGTCGGTTAATGCCCCCGGGCTGGGGTGGAAGAGGAGGGAGGAGGAGGAGGAGGAGGGGGGAAGGACGGGACACAGCCAGCCCAGGTGCCCTCCAACCGGGGACTGGGGAAAGTCACGAGGCTGGCGACTTAACCCAGCTGTGCTGGGACTTTTCCCAGTAGCCAGAAGCCGCAAACTGGAAAGGCCAGGAGCAGGCGAAGCTCCGGCTCTGAGCCTTCCACCCTTCCCCGCCTCGTCCCGCCGAGCCCCGGGGGCCGCTCCGCTGCCGGCTCCCCCGGTTCCCGGCAGTCAGATGATGAGGGCAGGGCTGACTTTGCAAGACGTAGCTCGGCGTCAGAGCAGCAGCTGCCATTTTAGCAGACAGTACTAAATCCTCCCCCAACTCCCCCCCCCCCCCCCCCCCCCCCCCCCCCCTTCTCGGAAACCTCAGCTTTGTGGTGCTGCTTCCAAACTTGGCTTCTTGATGGGGCATGTTCTTCCTGGGCTTTGGGGAGAGCGGTGCACCCGAAGTCAGCAATACGCCCTAAACGGGCTGAATTACACAGGTTTTGGGGCTCGGAAATACAAACCCTTCTCCCTCCCCCCCAAATCCCAAGGAGGGAAGGGGAGTTTATTCTCCCGAGCCCTCAAAAATCAGTCGGTGCAATGCAAAACGGTCCCTTGTTCCCTGTCCGGTGAGGGATGGAACCCTCCTTTTGCAACCTCACGGTGCTTATTTTGCCAGGGGTGCTGGCATCTGCCGCACTCGAAAGTTTGGGGAGACCCTGTGCCCCCCGAGAGACGAGCGAGAAGGGGGAAGCGGCAGGTTTACAGTAAAGGCTGGAGTGTGTCTGGGGGGTGGAAATCGGCTGGGCTGGGCTTCCCAGAAGACATGAAATCAGCTGTGGGAAGGGGAGGGAGACGGGGGGGGGAAGCATCGTGTTATCGCTCGGAAGGCAGACATGAGAGTTTAATGGCAAAGTGGGGGGCAAGCCCCCGTTTTCCCTTCGCTTTGTGTGTGTGTGTCTGTAAATGGCAGGACTTATTTTTGCAGCTGTAAACTGCACGGCTTAGCTGCTAGAGCCCTTAATGACAAAGGACATCTCCTGTTGTCACTTTATAGCTGCTCCGCTTGTACACAGAAGGATCCAGCTGTAGACTCCCAGAGCAGGGGATACTCCACTCTGCGTTGCTCTTCTCCCCGCAGCAAATCCCCGCTTGGAGTAATTTGTTGTGCAAACGCTGTTTATTCCCTGGCTGCGCGCACAAGGCTGCGGACACCTGAGAGAGAGGCTGAGGTGGCCCCCACGTTCCAGGTTTATTTGTCTTTCGGGGAGACAGCAGCTGTGGGAAAGGGGTTATCAGGCTGGGATTAACTCCCACCCATCCTCTCCATTCCCAGGTATTTCTAGAGTTTGGACAGGGCAGAAGTTGCTGTCAGGAAAACTCACTCTTTCCACTTTTTTTAAAAATTATTTATCTGCCTTTTCCATCTTCCTTCTGGTTTCTACAAAGAATAACTCCCCTACCTACCTACCAGTGCTGATCTCCCTGGGTGCATGATGCAGAGTCTCCTGGTGTCTCTGGCATCCTTAAGACTGGCTTGTGTGAAACCTCCCATCTTAAAATATTCTGTATTGCTTCTGAGGCTGTTTACCTTTGCAAAGTAGATACTTGATCCTCCGTCTAGTCCTTAGTGAGGAGACTCTGGTGTGACTAGAGAAGTAGGGTGATAAGCACAGGCTGTGAGAAGTTTCTGGGGGTTGAGAAATGCCCCCAAAAGACTTTGTTCCTAGAGTCAAATGAAGTAACATGAGATTTCTGGTCTGGGAGGTAGGTCATGAATAATGGCAAAGAGCAGGGCTGGGGTGGCATTTCTGTTCCCTTCAGAGGAGGGAGGGAGATCTGTCTCCTCCCCACTCCCTGTAAATATTTTCACCGTGGAGGAAAGGGCTGTGTGCGTGTACGTTTGGAGGAAGCAAGTTTCCCCTCCTCGGCAGGTTAATCCGCCAAAGGGAATTTTTGCAAGTGCAGCGTTTGCCCTTGGGAGCTGCTTTTGCTGGGAGCAGCTGCGCGGTGGTTCTGCCCTTTGGGACAGGACCGAGGCACAGAAGGTGAAGAGCAACTTCCAAGTGTTTCCTCCCTGTGCAAGTTGGCTGGGCTTCCCCCTCCTGAGAGCAGGCAGCGCAGGAGGGCATCCCCCAGCTTCTTGGAGCTGCTTTGCTGCATCTTGTGTGTGTGTGTGTGCGGTTGTTTCTGCCCTGGGAGTAGCTGGAGGGTGGGACTGAGGTGACTGTTATCTGAGGCATGAAGTTGTGCTGAATGCTTACACTTACAGAATGTAAATGTTAAAAATCACCTGAACGGAGCAGCTCCTCAAGAACTTGAAATGTTTTGTGGGTTTTTTTTTTTTTTTTTTGTGGCCTCATAGAAGGCACAAGCTGGAATATAAGGAAAAATGGATAAATATTCAACATAAAGCTGGTGTTTTACTATTGCTGGGGTTATTTATCCCTAGCAGGCTTCTGTGAGGCCTTGCTGTGGTTCTGCAGGTGGGGATGGGGAGGCAGAGAAGGTTTCTGGGCCAGCAAGGTCTGGACTTACAGCCTGGGATCTTAGTGTGATATCTCAGTCCCTTTAAGCAGGAGTTTGCCCTTTGCGGGGTGGGGGGGGGGGGGGGGGGACTGTATTTTCAACATCACTGGCTGCTTTTTAAAGCGACATCTCTGTCCAGTGCTTGTATGGCACTGGTCCAGCAGTGCCCTGGAGGAACTTGGTGCTGGGAGCTGTGGCTGTTCTCGGGCAGACACAAAAAGGTAAAGCCACATCTGGCTCTGGCTTGTTTACAGAGGAGTGTGGGGAGAAGGTAGGGGCTGTGAGCATGGCCAGGGTCTCCATCCCATCACCCCGTCTCCTCTGCTTACCTGATCAGAGCTTCCCAGTGTAGCGATGGCCACGCACATCTTCAGAAGTGCTTCAGATGCCCAGTGTGGTTTATAGCAGCAAGGAAATGAAGTTATCACTGGAAGCTTGCCCGTGGAAGGGTGGTCTGGTGTGAAAGGAGGTCAGGAAAGGGAACCAGGGAATTTCCAGGCACAGTTTGGTTGAGGAAAGGGTGCCTGAGATCAGTTTGTCCTACCATCCAGGCTGTTCTCAGCAGAAATCAGTCTTACAGCAGAATAATGAAGCAACACACTCTGCAAAATTCTGCTTTTTCATTTTGTGGGGTTTTTTTTTGTTGTTAAAAAAAAAGATAAAATATCATTTTCACCTGAATTAAAATACTTTTGATCTTTGTCTTTCATTGAACTTTTTGCTTCAGAGAGAATAGATTAATAAACACTTTCAAATGGAAAAACATAGTTTGGAAAGGTCCCCCTTTTATCTTTAACACAGAGCTTTAATGCTAACCTGGCTATGGGCCGG
>JANVCC010000271.1:9619910-9654535 GCA_025345505.1 Todiramphus chloris collaris | reverse complement strand
AACCTGGCTATGGGCCGGCTGTCCCTCGGTTCCTTTTTGTCTTGTGGTGGGTTTTTTTTTTATCTTAACAACAATAAATCTGCTTTTATTGTGATCATGCTGGCCTTTACTGGTCACTTTTTAGTCTTTCCTTTTTTATTTTTGAAGTCGGCACATTAAAAAAAAAAAAGGAAAATAAATTGCAATGTTATTTTAATCAGACCAAATGAAAGAGCAAATCAGAGCGAGAGTTTTTAATCTGCCCCAAGCAAAACTGCCTTGTACATCTGTCATGTTGGGATTAGTGGAACTCTTTAAAGAAGCTGAAGACTTTTTAAACAAAGTATTAAACATTTGTGACCTGATTTCCATTCTTACAATATTCTCATTAATAAGAGTGCAGGCTGAAAGACATCTGTTAGGTCCTATTTGTTTTAAGAATATTAAAGAATAATAAGAATATTGGGGGGGGGGGGGGTGTGTGTGGAAGCGGGGAGGAAATCTAAATGTAATATTTGGAGTCAAATCTCCAAGTTGCAATTTTCCCAAGCAATTCTGTGTCTAACTTGGGGTGAGGGGGAACACAAGTCTTGGTAAAGCCCTTTACAGGTGTTCTGTGTCTTGCTTGGCCAGTTTAGGCTGTTAAAGCTTGGGTGAGAATTCCCCAGGGGCTGGGAGCTTTGCCTGATGCTCCATCCCTGCTTTGGTAGCAGAGAAGAGGCAACTCCACCTTCCTGAGATCAGATCCAGTCTGAAATGGAAAATGAGCACTGATGCAGCCTTAAATTGTGCACAGACACAGCTTGTGTGTGTGTGTGTGTGTGTGGCACCTGCGAGCATCCTCTGCTGCCTTGGACCAGCCAGAGAATGGGGTAGGAAGGCAGGGAAAACGTCCTTCTTGGGTTTGTTGCTTGTGTTTTTTGTTTGATGCTAAGGCAGTTAAGTAAATGGCCCAGCTTGGACTCTTAAGGAGAGGAAAAAAAACCCCAAAGCAACTAAAAACCCAAGCTGGGCATGTGATTGGTAAACTACTTGCTGAAAGAAGCCTTCGCTATTAACACGGGTATACGGTTTAAGAGAAGGTTGCTGTCGCCTGCAATCTTTGCATCTTGTTTATGCTTGCTGGGTAAAATATTAACTAAAGCATCTGAACATAAAGTTCTGGTGTGAAAGAATATCAGCAGGGGAGAGCCATATGGTGCCAGCCTGCTAACAAAATACCAAACGCTGGAGATTCCTTTTTGCAGAAGACTGAAAACTCTCGTTCCCATACATAATACATGAGTTCACGCCTTTGATTACTCTAAACATTAGTCCAAGCTGTACGGGCGGCTCTTTGGAGCTGACACAACTTAGGGCACGCAGCACTCTTCCCTCCCTCCCCAGCCCCCCCCCACCTTTCTTCTTTTACATAAAAGAAATCGATGTCGAGCTGTTAAGATACAAATATCCAATATGCTGTAAGACAATATGTTTCCGAAAGTGCTGCGTAAGCTGCTTTTCCTCTAATTAAATATAAACTGCAGTAGAGACTCAGCTTCCTTCGCTCAAAACCATTTGGCGAGCGCGTGGCTCTCCCTAGGACAGCATCTGCGAGCCGGGGCTGTGCGTGTTATTTGGGGAGCCTCTTGTCACTCCTGGGTGCCATCGGAGCTTCCTGAGCGATGCTGAGGAACGTAATTGTCCCCGAGCAGCAGCTCCCGTTGACCTGAATGCTCCCCGCGAGCCGAGGACTCGGGTGTGTTCAACAGCAGTGGATTCAAACCTTGCATTAGGAGGATCCCCTGGTGAATATTATTATAAGGTACAAGAGATGGCTCAGGGGGAGCTTTCATGCACATGGTATTTAAAAACCAAGGTATTGCTGTCAAAATCTGTAGGTGACACTCTGAGTGCTTTTGAATTTTTTTCTTTTTTTTTTTTTTTTTTTTTAAACAATCCCTTGAAACCAACAATTTGATGCTGAATAACTCTGCCTTGTGCTTGTCTCCGGGCTCCCTGAGTGCAGCTTGTTAAGTTTTTGTGACGAGTACCCAATTACCTGTGCATAGAAACACCCACGTAGCGCGGAGAAACCTCCCCAGCAGCTGCCTTTGGTTAACTTGTGTTTCAGAGCCAGGATCTTTCCATGCCCCTGATGCTATGCAGGCTGGGAGAGGCATCTCTGGGCAGGGGGGTGGAAGGTGATGTCTGTCTGTCAGCCATGGGTTTAGGGCCAAAGCTTGCATTTGAGCCACCTGTTTCAGCTCTTGGCCATCCAAACTCTTGTGGAAGAACTTCAGGTTTAGCACCTAAACGCAGAGTTTAGCTTGCCTCTTTTGGCACTGGCTTTTCCCATCCTGCCCCTACGGTCATGTGGGGTCATGGGATGGAAATTAAGTCTTTGACTTCAAAATTGGATGAATGTTGGGGCAGGGCTAGGTCTGGTCTACACAGCTATGATCCAAGGGGAAGCTGATAAGTGAAGATGTTAGATGGGCTTGGAGAGAAGCCCCCTGATTTCAGGCAAGAGTTTTTGGAAATGTTCACGTAATGGGGCTTGAAGCCTAAGACAGCAGGAGACTTCCTGGGTGATATGTGTCCAGTCCTTACTCTAAACCTAAAACCCAAGTGCCTGTGCAGGAATTAGAGAAAATAAATTATTCCCTTCCCTGGTAAAGGCAAAAAATCTTTATTTGTAAGAACTCAAAAGCCTTGGGTGGGAGATCTGGGTGGTTTTGGGCAAAGTTAATCCAACTTGAGTGTCTCTGCAGAGAGGAAGGAAAGTTCATGCCTTTGAAAGCTGATGTGGCCATGAGTGTGTCCCAGATTCTCCTGCTGTTGCGTACATTTCCCCTCTGTAGGTTTGAAGCTGTGCATCTAGCGAGCTTCTGGCAAGTGGAGTTAAAGGTTTGTTTGTTGCCCTTGATATTTTGATATCATTAGTCAGCGAGCAACTCGCTGCTTTAGCCCAGAGAAATGCTCTCTCCAAGAACACGAGTGACAGGAGAGGATTAATAGCCTTCTGGAGAGAGCTGCTCTGCTTTTTTTTGTTTGTTAAAAAAAAAAGGAAAAGTAAAAGTGCCTGGGAGCAATGTTGTTGCTTTCCAAAAAAAAAAAAAAAAAAGCCAGTCTAAACAGTTAACTTTGCCTGCAGTGTCTCAGAGGAGCATGGAGTTGTCAGCTCATCTCCTGCATCTCCTAGAAACTTTTGGCTTCCTCCGGTTCCTGGCTGCTGGGGAGGCCGGTTGCAAAGTGGCTCTGGCAGGTTGGCTGCTTCCCCACCAACCTGTGAGCCCTGGAGAGAGTAAGGACACCTTGTCGGGAAGGGGAGGATTGAGTTTGGAGGAGACCAACTTCACACATAGAGGAGATGAGCTGATCTTTGGCTGTGGGGTCTGGGGAGCAAACTCATCGCTGGCATCTCGGGTTTTCCCTGCTCCCGACTCCGTGTCGGGACAACACGGACACAGAGCAGGGGCTCAGCCCGTGCTGGAGGGGGTGGTGGGGGAAGGTTCTGGGAGAGCACTGCCCATGGGCACCCAGCTGCCGCCCCATCTCTCCTCCCCGTTGTCCCCACCGTGCAAGCAAGTGCAGGGACAGGGAGGTATCGCATCGCTCGCCAATTTTGAATCCTGATTACACGGGGTCCGCAGGAGCGCTCCGAGCTGTGCCAGCAGGGCTATAAACTTCCCATATTCCACAATCTTCCTTCTTTTCCAACAAGCTATGTGCAGAGACCACCCCAGTCAGCAACCATGATCCTGGCTGCTGTGCGGGCTCTGCTTTATTAAACCCAATTTGAAGGGGCAGCTTAATTGCCTCGTTTCCCGGCGGGCAGCATGGCACCCTGTGTGTGTCCCCCTGGTCCGGGGAGGGGTTTCGTGTGGAAAAGGGTTTTGGTTTGAGTGTGCTGAGCCTGTGCCATGGGAGGGGATGCTGGGAATGGGGCTGAGAGCCAACGCTGCCTCTTGCCCCGGGGGAGTTGTGGCTGCATGATGATCTCACCTCCTTTTACGCCTTATTGCTTCTGTCTCTCTGACTCCATATGACACACGCTTACGTGTCAACTTTTCACTTCTTATATGGCAGCAGAGAGGAAAGGCTTAGTATCATAAAGACAAGCTGGCAGCTGGGAACTAGCCCCACTTAGTCATCTAACTTTGCGTCAGAGGCACTGCCAGCCTCTCCCCCGGCTCCTCCTGGCAGCTTTTCCCTCCTCTGCCTGACCTGGAGTCAGTCACACACGGTAGAAATCTCCAGCTGGAAAATCAGCATCCTTTGCTCAAGTGGGTGGTGGACCCCAGTCTCGTGCTGAGGGCATAAAGGGTTTGTCCCTCAAACACCTCGGTGTGTCCAGCTCGGGGTGGCAGCAGTGTGGAGTTTGTTTTGATTTAATTTTTTTGGGGTTTTTTTTTAAGCTTTTATTCCCAGAACTCCCAGGACTGGGGGTAAGGACCCAGAGCAGATGCAAATTCACTTGAGCTGTGACAGTCAACGCTGAGGCATCTCTGGAGGTTTGAAGACGAGAAGGAGCTAGACTCATTGACAGCTAAATCCATAGATGACTAAAATGAATAAGTTTATACCTGATGTGTTTCTTTTACTCTCTCCTTGCACACTGGGGAAATCTGTACCTGCTGCTCAGAAGCCAGCACTGAGCTGAATGAGCACTGCCCTGTAGCCAGCTTTTCTCACTTGCTCTTTCTGTATGTGAAGAACCTCATTTATTACCTTTGCTTTTAACATCTGGCTTCCCTGCAGCACGCAGCCTCGTGTCCCCCTCTGTAAACCCAGGCTTGTTCTTCTCTCTTGATTTCCAAATGGATGATGGAACTGCTTGGTCACAAGGTGTCAGATACCAGAGCTAAGCCAATGCATCCAACTCGCTCTGTTTGACATCCATCCATCCACCCTGGCAGTACCCCTCTGTGTGGGTGTAGAGCAGCCAGGAGAAGGGCAACACTCTACTTGCAGCAATTGCTGATGCTTCCTTTCACCCCTCAACCTGCTGGGGTGGGCTTGTGCTCCTTGTGCCCGGGGACAACGCTGTCTCCATCTCCATAGATAAGGAAATGTAAGCTGAGGGCTGTCTGGCACATGGCTGATGGTGCTGGGACCAGTGCCACGGTGGAAGTGGAAGCATCACTGCACTGCTCTCCCCAGAGGTTAACACTTCTCTCAACAGCTGGGAGGAGAGGTGAACTAGGGGTGGGTCCTGGAGCTGAAATTCCCTAATCTGGTTTCTTCCTCTGCATCCAGCATCTCATTGTGGCTGCTTCTCCACTGGCCTCATGTTCAACCACCCTTCTTCCTATTCATCTTCAGTCCCAGGAATCCTAAAGCTGCCCCAGAGCCCCTTCGTGCAGCACAGATACACCGTGCGTGCACACCCAGCCTCGGGTGAGCAAGGACATCCATGTCCAACACCAGCAGTGCCGGTGGACATGCTCCTTAGCTCAACCCTCACAAATCTCCCCAGCTCACTCAGGTGGGTTTTCCCTTCCCGAGAGCTCCTGTGTGTCAGCAGCACCATGGGAAGGGTTTTACAAGCCTTGTGACCTCACCCTGAGCCACTGGGTCATCCCCTTTGGCAGCAAGGTATCTTGGAGCTGCTTCCATCCCCCTGACCCAAGACGTGCTTCTCCAAACCCACCTCTAAAAATTCATCTGCGCCGAATTCTCCTGCTGGTGTTTCGACACCTCGGCTCCACGGAGGCTTTCAATTTGGTATGAAAAGTAATTATTACCCGTGTGCAGTTTAGCAGTTGTGTTTTACAGTGCTGGTAAGGTTAAAAGAAATAATAATAATAATATAAGAAAGCCTCAGCCAGAGTAACTGCTTGCAAGGTGCTATTTGCATTTTTAAGGAAATACTTCTTTGAGACAGCTTGGGTGAAAGGTCGGCATTTGCATATAAATGGAAAAGAAAGTGTGTGATGCTGGAAGTTACATCTATATTATTTTCTCAGCAGTGAGCTGCTGTTTCGGAGATGAAGGGACACGGTTTGCATTTGGCTTTTATTGAATAGAGAAGGTACCGGGAAAGCCAAATTAGAACAAAATAATGAGGGAAATGTGCAAGAAGAAAGAAGCCCCATCCTGTCTCCCGGAGATGCTGTCCTGCGTGCCTGGCGCATTACACGCCTGTTTGCACACACGCCGGGCACGAGCAGATGAGCATTGCTGAGCAGGGCACCCTCTGCGTGCACAAAAGGATGGAGGCTGCAGACGAAGGCCACGGTAGAGCTGTCCGTGGTGTGGATGAGCCTGGCAGAGGAGGGGTCATTGGCACTCATGATAACTCAGGGCTTGCTTGGTCATTCTTTTAAAAACTGGGTGTTTCTTTTTTTGGTTGTTTTCTTTTTGGTTGTTTTGCTTGTTTTGTTCAGGCTTAGGTATGTTTGGAGAGGAGGCTCGTACGGAGCTCCTGCTGTTGCAGTAGGAAGATCGACACTTTGGGCAGCTCTTAGTGGTTGGCAGGGGGAAGGCAAGAGGCAGGGATGCCCCCGGCTCAGGTCTTGCTTTCATCTTGGATGGGGTCAGCATTGGCTGAGAGCTTTTTCAGACCCTGCTGTTGTCACAGAATCACAGGGGTTGGAAGGTTGCTCTGGAGCTGCTCTGGTGCCACCCCCTGCTCCATCCAGCAGGGGCACCCAGAGCAGGGGCCCAGCAGCGCAGGGTCCAGCCAGGGTGGGAATCTCTCCAGAGAAGGAGACTCCACAGCCTCTCTGGGCAGCCTGGCACAGGCTCCCACACCCTCACACCAAAGAAGTTTTTCCTTGTGTTTAGGTTGTCCTGAGCATTAGAAACCCCAAAGGGGCTCTCCAGTGGAGAACTTCATCACTTGGTTTTTGCTCTTGGTGGCCTTGCTTGCCATGCTCAGAGCAGCTTTAGGCTTTCCATTTGACAGCTCCCCAAGGAGCTGGGGGAAGATGGGATGTTGACCAGTGTTCACTCTTTATTCTTTTTGACCAGTGTACTTCAGAACAATGCAGACAGCAGTGCTACTGTGGGCACGTGGCATTTCTTCCTCTCTTGAAAAGCACACAAGTGATACAAGGATGATGGAAGGTGAAAACCACCCTTCTCTTCTGTCTTCTGCAGCTCTGGGTAGTGTGCTTCTGCTGCTTTGTAGGAAAAGAAAAAAGACTCTAATAAAAAGTCTTATTAACTGGCCATGAACACTGGAGCATGAATATTACTCTTAATGAGGAGAGTCTGTAGCCTTTTTGGCTTCCTTTGCATTGTAGGTACACTGAAGACTTCGGCTCCTGTAGTGCTGGGTGGTACAGAGAAACGGGGTGAAACGTTGGTCCTTGAGCTCTTCATGGCTCGGTGTGCAGAGCTGCTGGGCAGGGGTGGAGAGAAGTTGAAGTGTGAAGGATGGCAACGCAGCCATCACGGGGGCCTGGGGATGTCAGGTCCCATGGTGAAGTGATGTCCATACCTTGCTCCTGGTGGATCTTTAACCCCCTACTGAGGACTTTATCCACTTTCTAAGGAGGGGTGTTTGGTGTTTCTTCCTTTTCTATCACAACATGTCCTCATCCTCTGGGAAACATGAATTTTCTTGTGATTAAGCCAGTTTCTCTGTGTCCTGTCCCAGGGCCATGGGAAAAGGGATGATTCCCTTTACCCATCAAGGACCTGGCAAAGAGAGCTCCAAAGCATCCGAAGGTACCAGGTATCAAAGGGCAGAGCATGAGCTGGCTTAGACAAGGTGGTCACAGAGGCTGACACAGCTGCCTGGGCAGAGGTGACAGCTGATGACATCAAAAGCAGGATGAGCCAAGAGGTTGAGGTGACATGGGGCTGGCAAGGAGGACATGAGGCACTCTCCAGCAGTGCTGGAGAAGGGTGTTGAGGTAAAGGATGGTCCCTGGGCTGCTGGCTGGCCCCTGGGCACTGCAGAAATTGCTAGAAGGAGGGTGGTATTATCTTGTGGCAGGAGGTGAAGAAACATCAGCATCATGCTAGCAATGACCTGTCCTCTTCCCCTGTGAATAGCCAGATGAGAACCTTAGTGCTCCCCTACTCTGTGTCCCCAAGACCCACAGACTGAGGACCTCCAGACCCCGGACTGAGCAGGGCTGTCCTGGGCCATTGGCAGCAAACACCTCTGAGCTGTGCTGGTGCTGAGCTGGTTGCTAACTGGGTTAGCAATGTGTGCCATGCTGCAAGCATCCAGCGCACAGTGAAAGCATGAGAAAGGCTTGATCCTACTGAAATCAAACCCCTTCCTTTCCTTTGGGTAAGAGGAAAATAAAAGATCAGAGCACACATCACAGATCTCATAACCTTTGGTGTTGCAGCGTGGGGTTTGGTAGTGGATGAAGCTGGTGTTCCATGTTCATCGGGGCCACGGGATCAAAAATTCAGCTCATGGGCAGGATGAGCTGTTGGGTCTCTCAGTGGCAGAGTGACACTGTCTGGCTCAGCGTGTTGGTGAGGGGAGGGATGGGGGGGATGAGGAGCAGCGAGCCCTGGGGCTGCAAGAGTGGTCAGTGCAATGATGGAGCGAGGGGATGGGAGCACTGGGAGGTGGAGCACTCCAGTGAAGCACCCTGGAGAACAGCCCAGGGCATGTGGGTTGGGATATATGTACCCCCTGTCAAGGGCAATGGGGTTTGTCAACTTGCTTTAAATAAGACTTAGAAAGTACAGGGTGGTTGGGACTCTTGCACACTGTTGAAAGGATCTCCCAGCTGCTGGGGTAGGAAGACCATAATCCACTGACTGCTTCCCGTTCACCAGGGTTTGTCAGTTCCTTGCTTTACTGGTGGTGCAAACACAGTCATGGGGTCTGGTCCCTGCAGCTCAGCACCAGGTTTATAAGGGGGAGACTGCTTCTGGCTGCCCTACTCCTCCTGTTATAGAGATTATAAACTCCTTGGGGCTTGTCCAGGTAAGATCCCCAGGTGAAAGTAACAAAGCTCAGCATCTGCTCAGTTCTGGGCTCCCCAGTTCAAGAGAGACAAAGAGATACTAAAGAGAGTCCAGCAGAGGCTGGGAAGATGCTGAGGGGCTGGAGCATCTCTGTGCTGGGGCCAGGCTGAGAGCCCTGGGGCTGTGCAGCTGGAGAAGAGCAGCCTGAGAGGGGAGCTGAGCAATGCTGAGCAAGAGATAAAGGGCCCCGGGGGGCAAGAGGATGGGGACAGACTCTGCTCAGTGGTGCCCAGCCACAGGACAAGGGGCACTGGGCACAAACTGGAAGCCAGGAGGTTCCAGCTGAGCAGGAGGAGAAAGTTCTTTGTTGTGAGGGTGTGGGAGTCTGTGCCAGGCTGCCCAGAGAGGCTGTGGAGTCTCCTTGTCTGGAGAGATTCCCACCCCGGCTGGACCCTGTGCTGCTGGGCCCCTGCTCTGGGTGCCCCTGCTGGATGGAGCAGGGGGTGGCACCAGAGCATCTCCAGAGGGCCCTCCAACCCTCACCATGCTGGGATGCCGTGACTGACAGTTTTTTCCAAACATGCTAAGGAAAGTATCTTCAGGTCGGCAAATGAACTTCAACGACCCGCCCCCAATCTATCTGGCTGTGCTACATCTCCCATCCATACATCCCATCCTAACTGATTATTAAATCATATTTGCTGATAAGTATGAGATGTAATATCTATTACACAGCTGTTAAACCTCAATTATTATGTTTTAATGATCAGTCATTTGCTGTGCAATATACAATTAACATCCGGTATTAGATCTTAAATTAAATGCATGTTTGGGAAGCTAAATTTGCAGCCCTGAACGTAGCCACGCCGCAGTAAACAGCGATAATTGCATTGAATAGACGGGATCTCTGTGCCCTGAGAGGGGCTTAAGCCACCACTCCTGGCATCAGAAGAATGGAAAAGAATTGTGAAAGTCACTGGGTTCTACTTTTCTGGTGTGTTTTGATCCCGGTGGAGGTGTTAATACATTTCTCATAGGGAAAAAAAAAAAAAAGCACCCCAATGTATAGCTGCTGAGGTCCTGCTTGTGTGGAGGGGTGTTGTCTGGGTGTTGTCCAGGTAGTGGCCAGCAGCCATAGAGAGCGTTGCGTGTGGGTGATGTGCTGCAGAACCCATGGGTGTCAGGCAGCAAGAGTGCAGAGGGCTGGAGGGACGCAGGGCTGGCTTCTGCAGCTTGGAGAATGTACAATTTGGATTTGAGACTTTCCTTTCTGGTGTTTTTTAATTCGAGTGCAAGGTGGGGTCCAAAGGGCACCCTCAGATCCTTTACTTGCTGTAAGAAGTGAGCCCGCGTTGTCTGGTGGGACACTGAAGGACCCAGCCTGTTCTCAGCACGTTGCTGCCTTGTTAACACAGGGTTCACCTTTCCCCTGAACAAGGATGAGGAAAAATCTTACTCTTTCCCTTTTCTTTTCTTGCACTTGAGGGGAGCAAATGAAGACGAATATGTTTTTCTTCTAGTCTTTCAGTTTAACTAAGCAGTCATGCATCTTAGGAGGAAACGAAGCCTTCACCCCCATGGTTTCTCTAAGGAGCCCATCTCTCACCCCATCACTTGGCCATAGCACATGTAACCTCTGTGTAGATCTGGGGACAGGGTGGTGCTGCTGGATGGGGCTCCCCTGGCACCATAAGGACATGTGCGGGAGCTGGCAGCCCCATCCTGCAGTCTCCTACCCCATTGTCTCTTCACCTTCTCCACTCCAAACCTCCCTGTGAGGTTTGCTAGGTTTATTTGGGGGGGAAATTTCTGCCATTCTTTGGAGAGTTTCTTTTTTTTTTTTTTCCCTCTCTGGTCTATCAATATTTTCTTCCCTTTTTGGGAAGGGAAAGTAAAATGCACCCAAGTCTGATAAACACCCTCAATTGTGCACGGTCTCCCATCCAAGTTTCTAGTTCTTCTTGTCTGGAATCAATAAGGGTGACCCAAAGGTTTCACAGAACTTTCTCTTTTGTGCTAGGATTCCGCACAACTCCCAATGCTTCGGTTCCCAGTGGACCTTTCTCTGTTTCTCCTCTTCTGGAGGAGAGAAGGGGACAAATAGATTCAAGGTTTGGGAAAGAACCTCATTTAGAAGAGGACACACTGATGTTTTGGTGGTGGGTTGCCATAAATGCTGATGGGGAAAAGCAGCCTGTCTGATGGAGCCCAGTGTGTGATCCAGTCCTGACTGGGTGGTAGGTACCGTGGATGGAGCGGGTGGGGGGAAAGCTGTCGAATTCCTTTGGGATCTGAAGCTCAGGCAGTGATCTACCAGATCATCTGAGCATCTAGGTTATCTTTTAAGAGGTACTGGATGGAAGTGCTCCCAGCTGTGAGCTTTGGCTGTGCCAACCTGGTGCCAGGAGGGGACCCCAGAATGTGCTGTTTCCTCCTGGATCTACTTCCCATGGGCAAAATCTCACATTTAAGGCAATATCCCACGTGTCCTCTTGGGTGCTCCAGGTAGGGGTTAAAAGAAGTGTCCTTCACATGACCAGTGAGCTGCATTTCTGCTGAACCCAGGGTCCGGAGGAGAGGTGGAAAGGGCAGAGCCAGCAGTGCAAGCTGATCCTCTCCAGAGACCAGATGCGATGAAGCAGCACAGAGTAGAGGAAATGTGATTCGTGTGGTGATGGAGCTGCCTTGGCCATCTGAGCAGGGCTGGGCAGAGGGATGTGAGCGGGCAGGAAAGTGCTGACCTGCTGTGGCCAACACACCTTCAGCCTGGCCGAGGCTCCTCGCCCCAACACGCAGTCCCTTCCCCATCCCCAGGGATGAAGGCATGGGGGGCTGAGACGGGGTCCCAGGAAAAATTGGCATCTTGGGCCAGATTTACTGTGGGAGCTTCCAGAGCTCACCCTTAGCCTGTGACTTAAGCAGACATGAGCAAAACGAGCTCACCTTTAGCCTGTGACTTAAGCAGACGTGAGCAAAACGGGCCCAAAGAGGATAAGTGTGTGTGTGTGTATGTTTTGCTATTTTTTTTTCCTCCTTGGGGCTGAATCTCAGTAACTCTCAATGTTTTGAAGATCTTCCAAGCTATCTTTAGCATTTTCTTACACCCAGGATCCATTGTTTCTACTGTTTAACCTGCTCTCTGGTTCTGCCCCCACTGCATCCCAGTGAGGATACTCCTGCTTTAAAACATGCTGCTTGGGAGAAGGATGCTCAGGGAAATGCTTCAGATAAGCAGGCAGGCTCTCCTCTCCTATGAATGTGCTATAGAAGCATCTTTATTTCTTCTTATTTGATGCTTTGGTTGTTTTTTCCTCTCTTCTGTCCATTTCTATTTTTTTTCCCCATATTTTGCTTGCTTTTCGTCATCAGCATGACCATCTGCCTCCCTGCTTCCTTTACTCGGAACAGAATAATGTTTCAGCAACTCTTGGATTTAGTTTCCAAATCCTGTGCCTTCTGTGTGGGTCCAGGCTGGACCACGGTGCTTCAGACAGGGTTTGGAGCAGAGCCTCCAACACAGATGTTTCTCCTGTGATACCTAGAGAAGTGCCCCCAGCTGCCCTCCTGGCTTCAGGACAGCTCTGGTTTAGGACAAATGCATGAAGGTGACTTTCACGGTCATCTATCTTAAGCACAAACTTGGATTGTACATCACCATAGGATCAAATTATCCCGGTCTTTCAAAGTAATCGTTCTTGCAAGAGCACTGTGGGGCATATTGGTTATTCTGCAATGTCTTGTAGGTAGAGAACAGACACAGGCAGGGGAGGAATAAATTCCTTTGCTACTTTCTGTGCATTCCTAAATGCTGCTTTGGGGCAGAGCAGATCCAGAGTTGCTCAGCTGGTGTCCTCCACGCTCAGCAAGTTATCCAGTGCTGGAAACACCCCCCTTCCACAGGTTGCCTTTAGCACGTGGGAGCCTTCTCCTGGCTTTCCCTGTCTGAGATCACCCCAAGAATAGAAACATCAACTCAAGAATGTACAGGATCCTGTAAGGCAGAGGAAACAAAGTCCCTGCCCAGTGTGTAGCTCCTCAGGTGCTTTCTTCTCAGGGATGCTCTCCTTGTTCCTTTGCATCGGTGGTAGAGAATGAACGGAAGAAGATGCAGAGACCAGGCAGTAAATTATTCAGTGCCAGAGGGAGCTGCAATTAAAGATGAGAGGGGGAGGTTCATGGCGGCAGCTTTGCCAGGGTGAGCTGTGACACTGGGGACTCGGAGGCTGAAGTCTGGGGACAAACGCTCCTCATCTCATTGCCATGAGCAATAACTGCACGGTGGGGGAAGCTGTGCCATGCAAGTTCTACTCCACAGCGGCTCCTCCACACTGGCCCCGTTGCTGCGGATCCTTCTGTGTGTGGCAGGGCTGGTGCTGGCCCCTTGAAGATGTTTAAAATTGTGTTAGATGAAGGGAAAGTGCCAGGAATCTGCTTGTGAAGTGTAGACTTCCCATAGTCTTTTTCTTCTGATGGAGGCTACTCTCTGCCAGCTCTCCCTTGCTCCCAAAGCGGCTCTGTCTGGGAGCTTGAACTTCAAGACCCTTGGTTTGCGCCCTTCGCTGTGTGTCACCATAGTGACCCACTCCCAACATGCCTGTGTCACTGGGGGTTCTCATGGAAACCTATGTGGGGACCCTGCTCTGCTCTCAGTGATGCCCAGCTAGTGGCTCCCATCCATGCCTGCAGTTGTACGAATTTCTGTGAAAGAGTAAAAATTAACTTCATCTCTGGAAAGAGAAGAGGGTGTAAGGGAGGAACCCTTTGACAGCTTTCATGGGCACCGTGAAGCTCACGAGCCAGCGCTGGAAGCTGCCTTGCCCAGCCCACCAGTGACACTCAGTGTTCATACTGTGTTTTCCAACTAAGGACCAAGCTGAGCATCACTGTTGTTCTTGGGGTAGGCCAAGGGTGAAATTCTTCATGGCTGGGGCTCTTGGTCGTGGCGTGGCACCCCGGCTTCTTGCTGATGGCATGGAGACCCTTCAGCAGGATTTATATGTCCATTAAAGCAAGCAGGCAGGGAATAAATAGAGCATTTTCATCTCCACTTGGTGCTGCCGATGGGGTGCTGGGCTAGCTCTGTGTCCTGACCCTGTGTTCCTCTTGCCCTCCCCAGAAAATGAATTTCGGGGTGAGCTGCTGAATCAGAGGTGGACCTGCGGAGAGAAGATCAGCAGCTGCGAGGGAGCCGCCAGCCTGCACGGCACACACATCAAGGTGAGCAGAAGGCTCCTGGTCCTCTACAAGCGTGTAGTTTTTCGGTATAGTGCCCTCCCACCCCCTGCCCTGGCCACAGGATGAGGGCCACGTGCTGCTCCAGCCCGAATGGACCAGGTGCTCCTGGGGGGATGGAGCCTTTCCGGTACCCAAAGTGATGGCCAGGGCTTGGAAATGTCTGTCTCCTTGCTACAGCCAAACCTTCTGCATGGTGAATCCGGGCAGAGAGGGCTTCCAGCTGTCAAGATTTGGCTTTGTGTCCAGATATTTAAATCCTCGCCTTCCTCTCCAGCCCTTTCCCTCAAGGATGGCTCAGATCTGGGTATTTAGGTCAGTCCCCAGCCTGTTAAAATAGCCCCTTTCTCCAAGGCGACGGCTGCTCGGAAGAAGCCCCTCAGACGCCAGGTGAAGCCCTGGTGTCTTTGGAGGAGACAAGCGAGTTATTCATCCCCACCGGGACCCTGGGCGGCTCGTGGGGGGTTCAACAGAGCCACCCATTTACTGCTGCAGCTGTGGCTGCTGAAAGAGGTCCAGCCGAGGCTGTCAGCCCTCCTGGCACGTTCCCTGCCAGCAGATTCGGAAGCTTTAACAAAGCACAGAACCGGGCTGCTCGTTACACAAATGGCACATCCTGGCGGGACGGAGGCGCCGTGGACCCACCTGGGCGGTGGAGGAAGCTCTCCTGGGGTGACTGATGTTAACCAACGCTTCCTGCGTCCCCGAGCTCTGGAAAAACCCCAAGTGGGCAAAAATCCACCCTTTACAAACCATCCTTCTTCCCTAACAAGCCATCAGCAGCGGGTGTCACCGGGAAAGCTCGCACCTTCTTAGAAAGCAGAGTAAGCAGTTGTTGCTATATTTAAAACAAGCTCAATTACGGCTTTTCTATTGAACCTGCCAAATAAGCACTTAGATTAGATTTAATAAGACTGTCGTATGTTAATAAAGCAATGATTACAAAAGGTAATATTCCTGCTACCTGGTGCTCCTCCAGCGCTCTGCCCCTGCTGAGCACTGTGCTAATAGGAACTGTTTCTTGCAACCCTTAGCTCTGCTTATCCGTGTTTGTATGAGCGACCGGTCCGAGGGCAAAAGGAGGAGGTGGGGAAGGGGACACGTGACGTGGGAGCAGGGCCTGGGGAGCTTTTGGAGGTGGCGGTGCTGGTCTTGCAAAGCCAGGCTAGCGAAGAGTGATGCTGAGGGCACTCAAGGGCCTGATCCCGCGCATCTCGGGCTGCGAGATGGAGCCTGTCAGCCTGAGGTGTGTGAGTGATGGATGAGTTCTGGTCTTTTGTTAGCGAATCCGAATTAAACTCGCATGGAACAGGGGAGGAGGATGTTGCCTGTTGCTGGCTCTTCGTGAGCAGTTTTCCCCATGCCTTGTTTTAAATCCGTTTAGGACAATCGGAAAAGTGTTTGCATAGCAGAAAATAAAAATGCCTCCACACTGATAGGTTTTCCTAAAACCTGGGTAGAATGTAGGATAGCTTAGGCCTGGGTAACTGCGTGTCTGTGCAGCCCTCTTACCTCATGGAAAGAGGGAGGTCTCAGTCCCCCCAAACCCTCTGCGTGCGCTTGTGCTCATCAACGTGTGTTGCCTTTGAATGTTGTTTCTTGTGGCAGTTACAGCTCGTAATCCGCGGGGTGCACGGCGCTGAAGGACAATGGGATGTGGGGCACGTTTACTTTTTTTTTTTTTTTTGCTTCTAAGGAAGTCCAGGCGTGGGATAAAATTTCCCTTGACAGGTCTGAAATGAGATCTCTGAAGAGCGCTGGGGAGAGGTGCTCTCGGTGCGGAGCCAGCCGAGACCGTCAGACCACGGGGGCTGGTGGAGAAATGCGTTTTGCTCTCCAAATCTTCTCTGCTCTCTTGTGCTGAGGTAGCTGAGGGTCCTGCCGAGTAGCAGGCAGGCTGTTGCTGAAGGTTGGCTGCTGTTAGGACAGGTAGGGCTGGTGTTGATGGGGCCACCAGAGCCCATCCCCTGCCACGAGCCTTCCGAGAAGTGCACGTAGCTCACTTCAGCGATCTCCTCGCGTTGTGCCATTTGAGGATAATCTCATGAAAAAAAGCAGCTTATTACCGAGCTTCAAAACAATGAGCTTGAACTGCAATTTTATTTTTTAATGTTGGTTTTTTTTTCCTCCTCCTCTCCTAAGAGCCATTTGCGCTTCCAGAGGATGCTGTCGCTGCTGAGCGTTAGCGCTTGGGAAGCGCTTGGTGTGTGGCACTGGAGGGCTTTTTTTCTTGGTGGGGGGGGTGGCAGGGGGGGTTGGACCCTCTGGCAAATGCAAACTGACAGCGTGGCTTCAGGAGGCTGCTTGTGACACAGCTGTAGTTTTTAATGTGAGGTCGGTACAAGCTGTGATTCTTTTTTTTTTTTTTTTTTTTTTTCTAAAAATGTTGAGGCAAAATTCTCCTCCCCCCCTCCTCCTCCTCCTCCTCCTCTCTGACTCCCAGCCTGAGAACACAGCACAGGGTGTCCTTTCCTGGAAGCAGTCAGAGAGCAAAAGGCAGGCGGTGGTTTAGTCACATGAGGACAGGACTCACAATAGGTGGAACGTCAGGAAGATTTAAATCAAGCTGCAAGGAAGACCCTAAAGGAAGAAGGGAAAAAAACCCAAACCCTAACAAACCCCATCCTCAGCGTGAGGTTATAAAATAGCAGCTGGGAGCCACTGTTGAGCCTTTTTTTTGTTTTGTTTTTGGTTGGGTTTTTTTGGTTTGGTTGGTTTTGTTTTTGAAAGTAAATGCAGGCTCTTGATCAAGGGTATTTTTCTCCTCCATCACCCTTATTTATTATTTATTTTTTTAAAATTAACATCTAGAGGAGATCCAGTGGGATGAAACCCGTTTCCTTTTTTTCTGCAATGACCAATGATGTCATGACACAGTGCAGAGGGCAAGCAGGAGAGATTTGGAGACCCAAGTCCAGGTCTTTCCACCCATGTTCAGCCTACAGCAGCCAAGGGGGGGGATTCATCATGGGGTGGGGAAAAACCCTTCAAAAAAACCCCCCAAAACAAACAAAGTAAAACCAGAGGGAGAAGAAATCAGGACAGGACCTTCAAACCCATCCTCATCAGTTGGGGGGGTGCCAAGGGGCTGCTTGGCTGTGATTTGCCCCATAGTCTACACTCAGATGGACCTTGGGGTTTGCTCCTTTCATTGGCTCGTGCTGATGAAGTGATCCCTGGGTATGAAGGGAGCAGCATCTTCCCTGCTGAAAGCTTGAAGGAGTTTGCTGGCACAAGGCTGCTGATGGTGGAGGTGTCCCACACAGCATCTTTCTCCCCTCTCTTTCCTGGCTTTGAACCTCACCCTGAAAAGAGGTTGCAGGAGCTTGGACCATCATCTGACTTCATGGCCAGGGTAGAGTGAGGTGTGGTGGGGTCCTACCTCATTAGGGTGGGCAGTGCTGCTTTTTCCCTTGAGGGGCTAAAAGAAGGGGCTCTTTGGACCTAGAAGAGGGGAAGGACCAAGTAGAAAACCACTTTTCTACAATTCTGTAGGAAAAATGTCACTTCTCCTGGCATTTTCCTCCTCCTGTTTTACCTACTTCTAGGTAAATGTAGTTGTTTGTTGGGTTTTTTAAACTAAAAATAGAGGCTCCATCGCTTTTGAGCTCAGACACAGCTTCTTGCAAATGGCATTTCACTATATCCACAAATAAGCACTGATGGAAGCTCTGCGGCTTTCAGCGTAAAATAAATATTCCTGCTGAATCCTCACCTCCCTTTGTCCAGCTGAAGGCTTTTTCAGCATGTTTATTTTCTCTGAGCTCCGTGGTGCTCTTGAATACATCTAAAGTATTACTGCTGACCGTGGGGAATTTCAGCACGGCCCTTAATGGTGTATTTGCATCGAGCTGTGGAAGCCCCGGCACACCTGGGCATCAGGGAGGCTCCAGTGGTTTTATGTTAGCACCTCGGTCTTCCATCAGAAGAGACATGTGTGTTAAGATGGGAAAGAAGAAGAAGAGAAAAATATCAACCCTGTGGGTACTCGATAAAATTAAACTTCATCTCCGCGCTGTTGGTCCCACGGCTGCGATGCTGTAGCCTCGGCGGCAGAGCAAGCTGGTTGGAGCAGAAGTAAGCTGTGAAAATTCACGTTGTACTCGGGTTAAGCTGTCTTCTGTGTTTACCTGGCTGAACCTCCTTGATTTAGATTTGCAGATCCAGGACATCACTGGGATAGTTGGTACTGTGGTCCTGGCGGGAGGCTCCTTAGCGCGGGGCAAACGCACGGTGAAGAAATTGCCCTGAAACCAAAGCACCTTTAGGGAGAAGATATAAAAAATGAATGGGCATCAAAAACCACCAGGCATCTAGAGCTGAAGTGATGTTCTCAAGGTTACCCCGACTGTCAGTGGCAGAGCATGGAGATGAATCCTGAAGCGAGTCCCCTGAGACCCAGCACAGGGTCCTTTCCAGTGCGTTGTCCTGTGGTACTGGGTTAAGAAACCTGCTAGGTGCTTATTTTCACAGGATCACGGAGTGGTGGGGGTTGGAAGGGACCTTAGGAGATCATCTCATTCAACCCACCCTCCCCCCTCGACTAATTGTGGTTTAACGTGAGAGATAATCCAGCAATAAGGTGAGGAGGAGATGAATCCACCTCTGTCTTTTCTAGATGCACTAACACGCTCCGAGACTGGCATCCGGTAGCAGCAATTTATTTGCAGGTCTCCTTTCTGATTGCTTTGTTTTCCATTCAGAGTTAAAATAATAAGAGTGAAATCTGGATAGCTTCTCAGCCTGGCTATTATGCGAGCGCGCGCGAGAGAGAGAGAGAGAACAAATGAAAATACCCCGTCAGTCTCCAAGACTGCAAACATGCACTATGTGACCTGAAATTTCGCGTTTAAAACGATCTGTCTGGAGGGCTCCTCGCCGCGGAGACGAACAATAAAGGACAGTGGTTTCATGTAACCTTCATGCATCTGAGCCCGATAACCACAGAGGCTCCAGAAGTGCAGTAATGGCCACGTCAGTTAATTTAAGTTGCCGGGGAGGAGCAGAGGCTGAGCTCAGAAATGGATTTTTTTTTTTTTTTTCCTCTCTCTCTTTTTCTTTCCCTGGTGTTTCTGCGCTTTGGTAGGAAAAGATATTTATTTATTTATTAATATTCTTTTGGAGGGTGATGCTTCTGTTAATTTAAGCTGAGAAAAGGAGCTTGGTGATAGAAATCAGTCTGGATGTGCAGAGTCCGTCCCATCCCTCTGGGGCTATAAAGGAAATGTTTCAAATACACCGTGGTGGGGACTGCGTCAAGTTCTCTAACCAAGTAATGGGTTCTTCCCTATGGGTGGAGAAAAACCCTAATATTGTAGTTTTGGGGGGTGTTTTGTTTGTTTTTAAAGGCTGCCTTATACAGTAGGCTGGGCAAGGCAGCCCCTTTGGCTTTTCCATCCTTTGGTCCTCAGCAAGGTTGGGTCTGTCCCTGCTTTATGTGGCTCCTGTCCCCTTTGCCCATATGGTGACCAAGTGTGCTCCTCTCTTCCTGAGCTATTTGATCCTGGCTTGAAAGTGGAGTCAAAAGCAACGGGAGGAATCATTTTAGGAGGTGCTGGATCTTAGCTCAGATGTGATACCTGATTTTTTTTGCAGACAAACGGGATGTGAAATGGGATCTTCTCCATTTATAGGCAAGCAGCTTGAGCCCTTCTCACCTGTCTGTCCTTGGAGGGCAGGTTGCAGATAGTTGAAGTTTTGCTCTGTCTTTTCCTTACTGTCCCCCACAGGGGGAGGGAAGGGAGGGAGTTTTTTGGGGTGGTTTTTTTGGCCAGAGCTGGCACAGTGCCCATTACCCTCCCCGCAGCCCACCCTCCTCTTGCCGCCTTGAATAATTTATCCGCAGGAAACCCATATTGCCAAGGCACCGGCCCAACACGTTTCAATTCCCTGGGAAAACTGTCAAAATAAAAAAAAAAAATTTAAAAAAAAAAGGAAGCAAGCAAAAAGCCCTCTCTGAAATTCATTTTGGTTGGAGGCAGGCTCCCAGCGACCGCGGGTATCAGTCGGCTCGTCGGCGCGCGCGGCGGCATTAACTCCCTGGCTCAGCGCGCGCCGACGTTGAAAGGCTCATAAATGTAATGAAGTCCCTTTGACACCTGCTCCTCTCCACACTTTAAACGTGAGCCATTGGTCCACAGGGAACCGGGGCTTTAAAAATAGAAATTATAGTAATTGTCTGCTGTGTTATTGGGAAGATTGTAATAAGCGCGGAGCACAACACCGCGGTGCCACGAGCGGAATGCTGACAGGGTGCATAAATTGCTCCAGGTTTTGATTTTCTTTTTCTGGGGTTTTTTTTTCCTTTTTCTTTTTTTTTTTTAATCCCCTCTCCACTCTCCCCATCTAACAAGTCACATAAATCATCGTGTGTTAATGCTGCCTTCCTTGAAGGGTGGCAGTGGGAGGGAGAGAGGCGTTTGAGGAGATTTCATTCCTCCCCTTTGAGATGTTTTTAGCTACGGTGCCCCGTGGGCTGGGCACATCCATCCCCTCTCCCTGTCTGCCCAGCTGCCTCCCTCGCTCCCTCCTTGCCACCCCAAAACATCATGGGGGCTTAAGAGAGGCCCAAAACAAGTAGTATGTTCTTTGAGGATGATGGATGAAGACCTCTGGCCCCTTCTGCTGGGGGCTGTGAGCAGCAGCCATCAGGAAGGAGTTTGAAGGTGTATGTGGGGCTGTAGTGGCACGTACCATGTAAGCATCTTCCACACTGACAGTGGAGCTCTGCATGTCTGTGCTTTCCTGCTCCTCAACCTCTAGGAGCAGCCCCTTTTCTTTCAGGGGTGCCAGGGGGTTAGCTGTGGAGCTTCCCTCCTCCTTTCAGGATGGCACAGTAGTAGCTGGTTGCACCCCTCTCCAACTGGGACTTGTAGAGGATGCTCTAAAGTGAATTTGGTTTTATTATGTCAAATCCCACTTAGAAATTGTTCTAATGAGGTGGGGGGGAGTCTCTTCTCCCAAGAAACAAGTGATAGGGCAAGAGGAATTGTCCTCATGTTGCCCCAGGGGAGGTTTAGGTTGGAGCTGAGGAATAATTTCTTCCTCACAAGTGTTGTCAAGGACTGTCCCAGGCTGCCCAGGGCAGTGGTGGAGTCCCCGTGATCCCTGGAGGGGTTTCCAAGCCCCCTGTGGAGCTGTGGTGCTGAGGGACAGGGGTCAGTGGTGCCCTGGCAGTGCTGGGAGAACGGGTGGACTCAATGAGCTTAAAGGTTTTTTCTGACTACAATGATTCTGTGATTCTATGAAATGATCCTTTCCCCCCCTTTCTTTCTTTCTCCTTGTCCCAGGAGGAAATGTCCTGGAAGGTAACACTGCAATAAAGCCCCAATCATCTTGTCCTCAACCTACCAGGCTAGAACCCATCTCCCTGCTCACTCCTCAATCCTTGGCAGTTACTGCCAAGGGCACCTGGCTGCAGAGAGAGCATCTGTGTCCAAGGGCAAGGCATAAAACAGCCTCTTTGACCATTTCCCCAACTTCGCTGACAACTTTAATGAATTTCCCTCTCTGTTATTCTGGCTGCATCTTCTTGCCCCACCGTGGAGGTTCCTCCAGTTTCGCTGCCCAGCCCAATCCAGGCACAGCCTGATTTCAAAGCTGCCCCCGATGCCGGGACGCGGAGCCTGCGCTGCACCCCAGAGGTGGCTGCACTTCAGCCTTCTGCTACCTTGTGGCATGTTGTGATGTTTAATTAATATCAAGCACTTTGAAGTCCCTGATGTTACTAATTCATGGCCGTATTCCCTGCAGACCCTCCCGTTTGATGTCCACATTTCAGGGGTTATTTAGATGCAACCCTCTTTGTGTCAAACTTAAGCAGAGGGGAGACGTTGCTCTTTAGGGCACTACATGAGAAATTGCCCTTCCTGGGTGCAATATCAGCTCGGCTGCCTCTTCGGAGATTTCTGAATGTGGGACGGGTGCTCACCTCAGTGCTCACAGCACTTCCCTGGTGTAGAACCAGAGAAATCAGTTCTGCTCTTAACAAAGGATCTCCCCGATGCAGCCGTTTGCCATCGTGGGCCATGGCACCTGAGTGTTTTCCCCTGGGTGGTACCCACCCAGCAGAGAGTCCTCCTTGTGCCCCAGGATGTGGAGATGGATTTAAGGCTGCTCAGTGTGGGCGCTGTGGGTTGAACAATAAAATCGACGCAAGAAACCTGTCTCAAAGACACAGAAAAGCTTTCCCTGCCACCCGGGTATTTACACTGAGCAACAGCCACGTGTGAGATTGTTCTTTTAACAGTGGGGGTTTTTTTTTTTCTCTTCTTGTTATCTTTCAACAATTATCTTTTTCTTTCCCTTCCAGATGAGTTTAGAAAATGACGATAAGAGAGCACGCACGCGATCGAAGGCTATCAGAGGTGAGCTGCGGCGCGGGGATGTATAGACCTGAGCTGCCTGCACTTTGCTTGTTCTCAGTAGGCTTTGATTTTTCAGGTCTGTGCTTAACTCTTTCAGTTAAGCTCACTGTGTCCCCCGCCCCCGTGGAATCATAGAATGGTAAGGGTTGGAAGGGACCTCTAGAGATCATCTCATCCAACCCCACCAAAATTTGCCTCCAAACCTGGGAAACTCCCAACCACGAACCTTTACAGGTCCTTGTAGTATTTAACCCTCATCCCTGACACCCGGGGGAAGAAAAAATAATGAAAAAAAAAAAGCCCCTTTCCCTGCTTCGCTTTAGGGGTCTCGCAGTTGCTGGAGCTTCAGATCAGCTCCCGGGGCTTTCATCATGTGCACTCTGTCAGCGGCTTTGAAGTCTCAGATCTGAGAGTGCCTGGCAGGAGTAGTGCACGCTGGAGAAGCAACCGGGGCCATCTCCTGGCAGGGACGTGAGGACAAATGACTTGTTAATACAAAGCTTGGTGACTATTTATTTTCTGCCTTGAAAAAAAAACCAAACCCTCAGACCATGCAGGTCTGTCTGTTTTCTGTCTGGGAGAAGGTGAGGAGCTCTGGTACAGAGCACAGGGGGTCACCTTGGCTGCTGCCGTAGCCACGGGGGATGGTTCCAGTTCAGCCTCTCCAACTTGGTCCCTTTTTTTGTGGCTGAAGAATTGCAAAAGTGCCTGGAAGTGAGGAGGAACGAGCAGGGCTGGCTGAAAAAGCCTGATAACAGCAGCTTCACCCACCCAGGGACGCTGGGCCACCTTTCTTTGTCCTCACCCACCTCCCTCCTCGTTCTTCTCATCTTTTGCAAACCAAAGGCGAACCCAGAAGCTGCCAATTGCGCCGACTCGAGCTGGGATATTTGGGTTTCATTGCTCTGCTGCACGTACTCGGAGGTGCTCGCTCAGGTTCCTAATGAGAGCGCCCTGATTCTATTTATTTTTCTCGCACCCTGCCTTCCCCACACTGGAATCTGGGTTTCTCGATGTGAAAAGGTAATTTATTGCGTACACCCTGGGACTTGCCACTGCCTCCAGTTTGTAGAAGCTTGTGAGTCATCCCACCGGGAGCTGGATCCCAGGAAACCCAATTAGCTCAAACAAATTGAGCAAATGTGTTATGGTTTTTTAGCCTGGGCAAATTTAGACTTGTGTTGTGGGTTTTTTTTTTTTTTTGTTTTGGGGTTTGGTTTTTTTTTCTCCACTCCTGATTATTTGGTTTCCTGGCTGGATGTGAGGGTTCAGCAGCGACGTGATGTATGTTGTTATTGTAAGCAGTGGGATGCCCTCTTATTGGCAAGTGGGGAATAATCCCTGGAAACCTCTACAGACTATGGTAGCGAGCTGTGCAAAGAGTGACTGAAGAGCATATTTTAAAGGCAAACGCTGGGTTTTCTCATGCCTCCTTCTCTGTCTTTAGTTAGAAGTGTTTGAGTTATGTGGTTGTTTGTCAGAATAGCTCCACTGACTTTGAAGTCCTCATGTATTCAGAGAGAGGTGGTCCCTGATGCTGCAAACTCATGGGCTTGAAATGAAGCACAGGCATGAGGATTTTCAAGGCAGGATTATGATTTGGTACAGGCTGGCATGCAGTAAATGATGGCAGGATGGCTTTGCCCTTTCTTTCCCAAACGAGATGGCTGAAGAAGCAATAAAAACCCAACTGCAGGCAGGAGAGGATCCCCTTGGGAAGGAAGATCTCTCAGTGGGGGGGGGGGGGGCAGGCACCCTGTTGTGATTTTGACCTCGTGTTTGTTTCCATTGCTGCGTCCTTCGCCCAGTGCCCACGGAGCTCATCGGCCAGGAGGTGAGGTAAGGACCCTGCTCCTCCTTGCTGGTGGGAGGGAGGGAAGGAGGGGAGACCCCTTGCTGGGACTGGCTTGGGTGAAGCCCCACAACTCCTTGCAGGCTTAGGAACCTGGGTGAGAAGAGCAAACCCAGGGGACTAATGAGGTGGAGGTCTTGCTGGGGAGGGCTTATATTGGAGGGCACGTCGTACTGCCCAAGTACTTGGGGCACCACCTGACAACACACATTAGAGGAACCACAGGAGTTAAAGGGATGGAAACATGAGCTCTGGACAGGTCATGTCAGACTGAGGACCCTCCAGCCATCCTCTGTCCCACCCCAGCAAAACCTGATGCCCACTCTTTTTTTCTGCAGGATCATTAGGGACAACTTCGTACTGACCAGAGTTTCTTTCCCAGATACTTTACATCCTTTTGTTGCCCCTAAACAGTGTCGTGTCACATCACTTCTCATGCCAGATGCTCCTCCTTTGGCCCCGTGTCCCCAGTTCGGTCACCAAGGTCCTCTTGTCGCTCGTTCATCGGTGCTGGCATGCGAATAGCAGCAGCCAAAAGAGCCAGAGTGAGCCTCTGCAGCCCCACAGAGCTTCTCATTATAAATAACAGCCTCCCCCATCCCTAAGCTCCCTTTAAACCTTGCACAAGGGCTTACACAAGAGGTAGGAGTCTTTAACCTGGACGGGCGCTAATAGCAGGGGCTGCGTTTGCTGGCAGACTCCGTTAGGAAGCCGTGTGCGTGTCAAAGAGTAATTGGACCTCAACCAACCCAATTTCAGAGCATTTCTGCTTCTCCGCTCTCCTATTCCTCTGGAGAGACAGGAGGGGCGAGCGGCGGGCGGGCCCCTTCTCCAACTTTTATTGCTGAACACTTGAGTGGAGGTGGTAATTGGAGCAGGTGACATATATAAGGGGCAGGACAGAGTGCTCCACAAAGCCATCTCTGCAGCTGTCACCTAATTGCCTGAATAACTGGACGATTAATCGACTAATTGGAAGCAGGGCATCATCTGCATAACAATAAGAGGCCCTTTTGTCAAGCATATGAAGGCTGAGGAGAGGGGGAGAGCAGGTCGGTGTGGTGGCTCTTGCAGGGAAGGAGAGCGGCTTTAATAGACCTCGAAGAACCTTTTCCCCTTTTGGGACTCTTGCCAAAACACACGAAACCTCCCCGGAGGAGAGAGGGGATGGGAAAGGCTGGCCCAGAGTGTGCCGAGCATCACCTCTGCGCCGGTGGTTTCCAAAGGGATTAAATCGATGTGCTGAAGGCAATGACATCCCAAATCACCACCATCCATTGGCAGTGGCATCCCAAATCACCACCTGCTCGATGCTGAACCACTTGGCTCTTTCCTGCTTACTTTGTACTGCAGGCTTCATTTCACCACATCAAAAAATGAGGTGGGGGTGGGAAGCGGCTTTAATTGATTCAGGAAAGCTTATAAAAGCCTGTAACATCTTCATCAGAGCTGCTCTTGTTTCCCACTGAATAAGGCCTTTTGCAGGCAAGTCACTGGTAACATAAACACCGCTCTGTCTTTCATCGTGGAGTCACTTAAAGTGTGTCTGGGGCTGCTCGGGACAGAGATGACTGAGGGCAATTAAAATTGAATAGACTTTCAGATCATCAGCAGAGGGAGCAGCGAAGCGGGGAGCTCCCTCTTCTGATTACACACGTTAGTGGCTCGAGATCTTTTTATAGATGACCCCAAGCGTTTTGCTTGGGAAGCCAATGTCCTGCTGGCAGATGAGGACCCCTCTGCCCAAAAAAGAGCTGGAAGCCATTCCCCAAGGCACGGTATTGGAGGATCTTTAGCATCTTGGGTTGAAATGGGGCCACAAGCAAAGGGGACAGTCAAAAGGAGGGACTTGGTCTTGGAGGGGTCAGAAAGTGCAGCTTTCATCCATACCTCATCTAGAAAGCCACGTCCCCTTAGGGGATGTGCTGCCATCATCTGCCCTCTTAGCGTTGGCTTTGCTAAACTAAAGCAAGCCAGTTGCCCTGAAGGAAGGATTCCTGCTCTCCTGGCCACTCAGCAGCCTTTTCCTGTCCTGGTTTTGGGTTGAATTATATTCCTTGAACGCAGGGATCTGACTTGTGCACAGTGTTCCGGGCAGCTGAGCCATTAATAACCCGCCAGTGCACCCAGAGCTGCTGCATCCATTAGTGCACTCGGATCTTCCCGATCCTGAGCTTTCTGCCAGGGCTGAGCTCTCTGCTGACAGCAGGAATTCCGAGTCCCTGAAGCCTGACTTGGCACTTGCTCCCATTTAATGTTGTCCTGTGTCTTTTACTCTGAGAATAACAGGCTGGCCAGATCCCCTCTGGGCTGGCGATGCCTCCTCCCTTTGCGCTGTCATCAAGAGATTTCATTAGCGCTTCCAACTTCCCCGGCTCAGGGTGATACGGTGCTAAATGAGGTTATTAATCCTACACGACTCCGGAATTCCTCAGATGTCAGGCAAGTCACTTGGGCATCCTATAATCAATGCCTTAATCTGGTTTTGCCAGAAAATGTTTGCTTTAATGCTTCTTATCTGGAGCCCTTATAGCTCCTGGAGCTGGGACTAATTACCCCTTCAGGGGAGGTGTTCAGCCCGGTGCTGAGGGATGCTGCAGCCCATGGCAAGGGCTGCCTAGAGCTTCCTGGAAGTCTTTAACTCATCCTCTTCTCAAGAGCTGCAGGAAGAAATGCAGGGATGTTGGAGATGCGGTCACCTAAAAAGTGAGGCTCTGAGGATTTTTGTCCTGGTGATCCCCACCCAACTTACTCCGGCTATAACCTCCTTGATCCACTCCCAGCTTGCTCTTTCCAAAGAGCCACCCATTTCTTACTGCAAGGGGACCCCATTTCTCTGATAAGCCATTAAATAATCCTAAAAAAAGCTCCCGTGTCTTCCTCCCGCAAACGGAACAGTGGCAGTGGGGAGGCAGAGAGCAGTTGTTCTCTGCTCTTTAAAAGCGTGCTCTTACACGTGCAAATCTGTAATTAAACATCATCATAAAACTATAATGAACCGTTCATCTAATTAAATGGGGGTGAGTCATTTCATTAATTTTTAGCAGCCTGCAAGGCTGCTCTCCTGCCCTCCCCCCTTGGAACTCAAAGGGACAAGCTGAACCATTTGAGGGGAATGATCTTCCCTTTTTTGGGGGGGGGTTATTTGTTCCTCGTGCCCAAGACCTGTTCAACTGACCATAGTTTATACACTTCTAATTAAAAATGAATTCTCTGAGTCCTTTTACTGTTCATGATGGTTGCTCCTTTCCCTCTCCAGCTGTCCAACCCCAGGCTGTAATGGCTCAGGACACATCCGTGGAAAGTATGCAAGACACAGAAGGTGAGGCTGGCTCAGAGGTAGTGGGCGTGGAAAAATGCCAGCCAAAAAAACCCCAAAAACAGATGTTCACTGGAGAGGGGCTGGTTCAGAGCAGCACCCCAACATGCCTGCCCCAAATCTGTCTACCAAGAAGCCTATTTCTGCCTCTCCATCAGTCTGTGATGGATCCTGGGGGATCTGCCTCACCAGGCTGACAGTCAAACCCAAAGAACTTCCCATAGAACTTAGAAGTGCCTCGTTCACGTGCCTGGGGTTGATGGGAACTGTTGGCAGGTCCCATTTTGATCTGCTCGGTTTGTCTATGGACGGGGAGGGGAAATGAGAACTTGCTGGCTGCCTCTGAGGCCATGCCAGCTTTCACTGATGGCTTTCATCACCCCGTAGTGGTGCAATCAGAGCAGGTGGTGGACATGTCCCAGTTCTGGGACATCCCCTGTCTGGGTTCATGGTGGCACTGGTGGCCATAACCAACAGTGGTGCTGGGAGCTGTTGGTCCTGCTGCTCCCTGGGCAACAGCTACCCATGGGCCAGACTGTGAGAAAAGTTGATGTAGTTGCACAAAGTCAAGGTCTGAGAACAGACCTTCTGGTTACAAAGGGCTAAACCAGCTAAAAAATCTGGGCTGATGGATGGGCTGGGTTGGGTTTTTTTTGGTATTTGTGTATTTGTCCCACTTCCCTTTGCCTAACTGGTTCAGATGCCATGGCCATGCCTTTCTCACTGGGCAACGCCTCTTCTCTGCTCCTTGATCCCACCCGCAGTTTACAAAGCTGCCCTCTAGCAAAGAAGAGGAAACTTCAGGATGCGGAGGCCGAGCACCTGGTGTCAAAGAGAAAATCCCACCCGCTCAAGCTGGCCTTGGATGAAGGCTACAATATCGACAGCGACGGCAGCGAGGAGGCCGAGGCGAAGGAGGAGTCCGGCTCCGACGAGTCGGAGGAGACGCTGGAGGAGGACGAGGCGGAGGCGGTGGAGCAGGAGGAGACCCGCAGCCCCGAGCCGGCAGAAGGTACTTTGTCATTATTGATTGCAGAGCTGTGTTCTGCAGAGGAAGAAAAGGGCAGGGTGTGTTAATAACCAGGAGTTATAGCTCCTCTGAATTATGTACAGGATGGGTCCTTCAATTATTCCGTTCGGTGGAAGCACGACGGCCAAGCTCTGGTTAAGCTGGGAGGGGATGCGCACAGATTGTCTCCAGCGTCTTCACAGAATCATAGAATCATCAGGGTTGGAAGGGACCTTAAAGCTCATCCAGTTCCAACCCCTATGGCAGGGACACCTCCCACTAGAGCAGGTTGCTCCCCCAGCCAGCCTGGGCTTGAACACTTCCAAGGATGGGGCTTCCACCACCTCTCTGGGCAGCCTGGTCCAGTGCCTCACCACCCTCATGGGGAAGAAATTCTTCCTAATGTCCAACCTGAACCGACCCCTCTCTAGTTTTAATCCATTCCCTCCAGTCCTATCACTGCCCCACAGCCTAAAAAGTCCCTCCCCGGCTTTCTTGTAGCCCCCTTCAGATACTGGAAGGCCACAATAAGGTCTCCCCAGAGCCTTCTCTTCTCCAGCCTGAACAACCCCAGCTCTCTCAGTCTGTCCCCATAGCAGAGGTGCTCCAGCCCTCTGATCATCCTGGTGGCCCTTCTCTGGGTTGTGCTGTGTTCCAGCACATCCATATCTGACAAGATATTCAAGATAAGAGTTTTTCCATCAGGGATGCTCACTGAGGAAAGAGACATGGAAAGCAACAAGGAGCTCACCACATGGCTCAGATGGTGGGGAAGGCAACTGGGGTCCCACACTGGTGCCTCAAGGGACTCAACTGGCTTCCCCAGGACAGGAGCCACTGCCCTGGCCAGATCCAGCCACTACCAGGAGGAGGAGAGCCAGGGCCATTGAGCCTGGTGTCTGGCTGGGGTCCTGGCACCGTGTCACTCCCCTGGTTTGGGGAGCACTGGAAGTGTGGGGGCCAGACGGTTACTGATGGGGGGGGGGGCTGGGAAGCCCTGTGCATCTGAGCCTCATGAAAGCTTCCACGTGGAAACCCCCTTTCTACCCGCCGCTCCCAAGTGCGATAAATTAGGCTGCTCTGGGGGTATAAGAGCTGGGCTCTGCTTTCAGTTAAGCTTAAGTAAGACAGAGAGATGTTTGAGCTTATAATTACCTTCTTTTCCCTCTCTCTTTCTCCCTCTCTCTTTCTCCCCTACTTTTTTTCTTTTGTTTTCTCCTCTCCCCTTTTCTTTTCCCCCTCAGAGAGAAGCCCAGCAAAATCATCCCACTATGGACCAAACACAGCAACAAGTACGTCTGGGCCCAGCAAGGCCAACTATAGCAGCTATCAAGAAATAATCGCCAACTCTCTCCTCAACCTAGGCCAAATAGCGGAGGAAACCCTCGCCATCGAAGGGCAGCTGCCTGAAGCTGAGCTCCAGGTCTCCAAGCCGCCGTCCAACGTTGTGCACTTGGTCCACGAGGACGCGGGGGAGGAGTTAGTGGAGGAGGAGTGCGACAAGGAGATCATCATCCAGACGGAGGATGCGGAGGAGGTCATCGAGGTCACCAGCGAACGCAGCAGCGAGTTGTGTCCGGAGCACCGGGACGATGCCAACTGTGAGGAGTCCTGCAAACTGCAAAAGGCTGAAGTGGAAGAAGAGGAGGAGGAAGAGGAGGAGGAGGAGGATGAAGATGAGGAAGAGGAGGAGGAGGAAGAAGAGGAGGAGGAAGAGGAGGAGGAGGAGGAAGAAGAGGAGGAGGAAGAGGAGGAGGAGGAGATGGCTCCTGAAGTGATCTGCGAAGAAGCTCCTCACACTTCTCAGGACACCCAGAAAAGCCACTGTGAAGGGCAGTTCAGCCCAAAGCCCGAGTACTCGGTCATCGTGGAGGTCCGGTCGGACGACGACAAAGATGACGACGCCCGCTCCCAGAAATCAGCGGTGACCGACGAGTCAGAGATGTACGACATGATGACGAGGGGGAACCTGGGGCTGCTGGAACAAGCCATCGCCCTGAAAGCCGAGCAGGTGAAAATCGTGCGGGAGCCCAGCCGGCTGCCGGGAGAGCACGTAAAGCACTTCCAGGTGGATGAGAAGCAGAGCAAACCACTGGACAGCATCCGAAAGAGCTACTATGGCAAAGGTATGGGCACCAGCCTTCTTTGCATGGTGCCTTTGTGTGTCTTCTTCCTTCTTATCCCCAGGGAAAGAGCTGAACTTGTCTGATCAGCACCCCATGAAAACTGCTGGGGGGTTCACAACCCCCAGAAGGAACGTAGCCACAAATCCTCAATGCCCAGAGGTCAACCTAGACCTAGAGGTCAACAATGAATGGCATGACATGGTGATGTCCTCTACATCTCAGCAGGGGACTTGCCTGGTTAAATTGCCTGTTGGCCTCAAAAAACTCTGCCTGAGCAGTAAAAATCCAAGTGGGTTTTAAAGTAGTAGTAGGAGGCTGGCCACAGCAACACGAGGAGCTTGTCAGGGGCTGTGGAGTTCCCTGGGCACTGAGCCAGGTGGTCACTGTGAGCAGCTCCATGCTCCCAACTGGGTTAGTCACTCCGATTGCTTTGCTGATTTTAATTTGTGAAGCTTCCAGTGTTAGAATTTCACCTTCAGGAGGAATCAAAGCCCCTTCAAACCCAAAGGTTTCTCCCTGTTTGACCGGAAAAGTGGTGGGAAGCATCCTCAGTGGTTTTTCTCTCTTTTTTTTTTTTTTTTTTTCACCTCTTCCTCTCCAAATTTGCTAACATGCTTCCCCACAATCCCTAGATCCCTCAAGACCCGAGAAGCGTGAAATCAAATGTCCGACTCCTGGCTGCGACGGGACCGGCCACGTCACGGGACTCTACCCTCACCATCGCAGCCTCTCCGGTTGTCCGCACAAAGACAGGATCCCTCCCGAGAGTGAGTACATGGTGGGATAACACAGGTTGCTTCCATCGGTTCCAAGTCTTATTTCCTAGGGGGAGGTTCACACGGGCTGGGCAGAGCCGTCTCGAGGCCAACGGGTACTCCAGATAATCCCAACCGATGGGAATTTTTACGACTGAGTTTCTCAGCAGAAGGCCTGCTGTTCATCCTCAGGGTGTGACAGAGTTTGCTGGCACGGGATGGTGCTTTTCCAAATTGTTCTGGGCTGTTTCTGTCCACCAAAGCCTTACTGCTCTCAACGGGAAGACTGGGAGGAAGCCGGACCCTTCTTAAAAGATTTTTACCACCATCCTTTGGAGAATGAGGCCCCTTCTCTGCAAATCGAAGCGGCCTTTGCCAAGTGGCTGTCCCACCTCCAGGGGTGTGTAAAGCCGTTCCCATCTCTGCTCTGAAGTTGTTCCCTTGTTCGCGTTCTGTCAGGAAGGAGGGGAAACTGCTCTTCCTCGCTGTCCAAGCGTGCCGAAGGTGTTGCAAAGGAGAGGAGTCGCTCGGGATGCTCGGGGTAGCTGAGGTGGCTTCTCCGTGCTCGTGGCTGTAACATTCACAAGGTGCTCTTACCACGATTCATCTAGTCCACAGAAAACCTTTCTTGTCATCATAACAGACTTTTCATATATATATATATATATGTGTATGTGGAGAGAGATTTTATTTCTGCCTCTCTACCAGCATCCTAAATAGCTTTCCCTGCACATACACATAAAAATCAATGTTGTATGGTTATGATAATGGCATAATAGACCCCAAAAAGGAAAAAAAAAAGAGGGAAAAAAAAAAAAAGGAGCCTTTCCTTATCAGTAATTTCAAAGGTTGCAGACCTGCCATAAATGCAGAACTGCAGGAAACAAGGTGAAAGTGTGGTTATCTTCACGAACGCAAGAAAAAAAAAACCCCATGAATAAATAGCTAACATGAACTGGGTGCTTTAGAGAAGCTTGCAAATCACATTTATTTTCTTTACTTTTAAGGTCAGCGCTGCAGGAAGCAATAATCCTGAAGATTAATATTAAAAAAAGAAAAAAATTAAAAAATAAATAAATAAAAAAATCAAACAAAGAGTAGTCCTAAGGATAAAAGCAGAGATACAAATTTAATCACTTAAAAGTACCTGAAATTGGGAGACCTGGCTCCAAACCGACGGCAGATCGGGGTGGGGGGGTGGCCGGGGGAAATGGGATTGCAATCAGCGACCGAGCAGAAAGCCCAAGCTGCGGGCAGAGATGCTAATCTAGTGCTGACCTGAGCACTGCTGCCTTGTAAAGCATTTTTACCCCCCACCCCAGGCAGATGAATTCTAATTACAGCATTTCACATTCCCTGATTTCTAGGAAACCTGCGTACAAGACTTGATTTTTTTGTCTTTTCTTTTTTTTTTTTTCTTCTTTTTTTCTTTTTTTTTTTTTTTTTTCTTTCTTTTATTTTTTTTTTTCCCTCTGATTTTTATCAAGTTGTTTTTGCTTCCCTTCCCCTCTCCCCTTCCCCTTCTGGCTCCGAAGTCTTGGCGATGCACGAGAACGTGTTGAAATGCCCCACGCCCGGCTGCACAGGACAGGGTCACGTCAACAGCAACCGCAACACGCACAGGAGGTACCGGCTTTGACTTCTCCGTAACAGCCAGGGAGAGGATGGCAGTGGGGCAACCAGCTCCCACAGCCTTCCTTTTCCTCATGTACTTGGTTTTACTGGTGCAACTAAGATGGGCAAAGTAAGGGATGACCCTAAGGCAGAGAACAATATGGGAAAGTAAGGCAGGGCAGTGAGTGCTGACTGGTTTTCCAGTCTGGGGCTGTGGAGGAGTAGATGCTGGTGGGGGTTCATGGACGAGGTGTTTGGCACTAGGGAAGCACAGGGTGCCTGGGGAGGCTGACCAGAAGGTGATGTTTCTCTTTGTTGGTGTGGCACTGCACAGGATTTCTAGGAATTTCCACAGTATTTAGGCTGAGATGATTGATGAGCTGGGAATTTAGGTCCTCTCGATGTAGGACCCCAACCCAGGTGTGGTCAGGAGAGGACAGAAGTGCACTTTGGGACCTGAAATAACCACCTATGCTCTGGCTTCAGTTAAACTCAAGCCCTTTTAGAAAGGGGAAAGCTGCGCGGGGAGGGGATGGAGCACTTAAAAGCTAGAAACCTTCCAAAAAAAGAAACTTCTGGGGGAATTTAGCATTCATTGCACTCCCCGTGTGAGAGTGACGGCTCTGCGAATGTCAGCGCGTTTGCAGATGCCAGGTGAGTTTGTGTCGTTACTCGTCCAGCCGTGGAGGAAGGCGGTGGGTGCTTTGTCGTAGCTGCAGCAGCTGGAGGAAGAGGAGGGAAATCTGCTTGGTTAATTGAGAAGCTCGCGTTGGTGCGAGCAGCAAACGGTGGCAGTGAGATCGCGGTGATCCACTGGTGGTGGTGGGTTATGGGATGAGCTCTGGGCATAGCGGTTTGGGTTGAGAGGTGGTGGGGGTCTGAGCTGCATTTCACATGAGGCTGGGTTGGGGTTCTCTCAGTGCTGGCTGCTCTGGTGATGAAGGTGCAGCAAGCGAGCTCTGACTGGGACAGGTTTTCACCTTCCCTTAGCAATCGCCGTAAGAGCTGAGCTGTCCCAAGAGGCAGAGCCAGGCTCACGTGGAGGGCATGTGTGAGCAAAAAGCCATCGCAGCCCCCGACCTCCCGTGGGCACCGGGCTCTGGCAGCCGTGCACATCAGATGTGCAAATGGTTCCCCACAAGTGCCCCTCAGAAGGCTCCCTTTAAACATCCCCTGAAAAAGATCCAAATAAATAACAAATCAAAAATGGCATTTAACCACTAAAGCCACTGAAAAAAACCAGCCCGTCCCCTTCTGCCCCTGCTGTGCTCAGCCCTGGGGAGCTGCCTCTTTGATCCACCTCTGAGGCCTGGGGATGTTCCAGGGCTCATCTGAGAGAGAATTGGCACTTGATGGTTGGCTACTTTGCTGCTCACCAAGTAGAGTAAGCCAGGATAATGATAATAAAAAGCATTTTAAAAGCAAACACTTTTCTCATGGGCTCAGTGCAGCTCTGCGTCCCTGAAATGAAGATTTTTTTTCATGCTCATCCCTCACGCTTCATT
>JANVCC010000271.1:9503712-9610619 GCA_025345505.1 Todiramphus chloris collaris | reverse complement strand
TTTTTTTTTTTTTTTTTTTTTTTTTTTTTTTTTTTTTTTTTGCTTATCCAGATATTCCATCTCTTCTCTTTCAGCCTTTCTGGTTGTCCTCTTGCTGACAAGAGCCTCAGAAACCTCATGGCTGCCCACTCTGCTGACCTCAAGTATGTTTGCGCTCAACTTGGAACTCCCTTTGTTTGTTTGTTTTTTGGTTTTTTTTTTCATTTCTTTTTTTTTTTTTTCCCCCCCCCTCTTTTTTTTTTTTTTTTTTTTTTTTTTCCCCCCCCCCCCTCTTTTTCTCTCTTCCCCTTCCCTGCCCCCCACCCCCCTCTTGCTCTGCTTTTGCTTTTCCATCCCCTCCCTTCTCCTTTCAAAGAGCCGATCAAAATCCTCCTGCGAGGAGCTCGGGTGGAGTCCAGCCTCCAGCTGCTGCATCAGGAAGAGGCAATGGCAAGGAGGAGGAAGGAATATTTTGGGGAGGGGGGGATCGTGGCACCGAGCAGAAATGAGCTGCACCCCTGGCAGGTTTCCTCTGGCCGCTGCAGGCATACGTTATTTTTTCCTTTGGCATCTTTTCCCGAGCTCTTGTTCCCTCATTTGTGCCATAACCCTTTTCATTCAACGTTTTTCTCTCTCTCTCAAATACTCCAAACCCCAGATAAAGGCACGTGGTTTATTTTTGGGTAAAGGCACAGCTGGGAAAATACCACCCGGACACAGCAAAAAGAAGCCAACTCTTTTGGAGAACCTGGGGTGCTAATTTTACTCTAAATTTTCAGGCCCGTTCGGGATGCAGTGTCAGAGGTTCCTCTTCATTTCCATGGGGGTTTGGTTTGCAAGGGAATGGAAAGAGGGAGAGAGCAGGCGCTTGGTGAGGCTGTGAGCCCTCTTGCTGCTGGCTCGGGGTCCAGGCAGGCAAATTTCTGCGTTCCCATTTCTGCTCCTGAAGGGAGGAACCTGGTTTTAACATTTTCACTCAAAATTCTTCCTCCTGCTGGCAGCTTTGGTGCTGTCTTCCCAAAACTCTTCATTTTCCCTAGGAGGTTATTCTTCCTAAGAGGGTTTTGAAATACTCTCTTAGGTTACCCCCCCCACCCGCCCCAAGAAAGCTTTAATAGAAATTGTATTTAAAATAGATAGAGACACTGGAGGGACACGAACCCTCCTCCACCCAACCTGCATCTCTGGGGGAAAGCTAATTGTGAATTTATGTATTTTTTTTCAACATCACTTCCATGGAGCCAATGGAGATTTGGAGTCTGATTCTCCTTTGCACTCCCTGCTCTGCTGAATCCAGTTTCAGGATTATTTAGACCCTGAGATACTTGCAACTAGAACTGGAGAGCCTCTACTGAGAGTAAAACCTCATGGGGGACTTTGCATGGCACAGGTTGACCATGAACAAAAACTAAAGCCCTGTGTCCCGTGTGCAGTCAGTGATGTTCGGAGCCCATGTAGAGTCAGATGGGAACTCTTTTGGCCCTTAAGGTGACTGATTAAGTCCCAAATCCCTTTTTTGTTGGCTTGGATTGCTTGGATCTGGGATTGCTCCATACCCTACCACTGATGTGGGTGCTGGTGCCAGGAAAAAAATGTTCATTAAGCGTCTGCTCCTTATCACAGAGGTGGAAAAAGTCTCAGGATTAGTCGATATTAATAGAATATGCCAGGGGGTGGAAAGGGCTCGCGTGATTAGCGCTAAGTACGCTTAATCGTGCATTATAGACGATGTACATTTTGCAAGAACCTCTTAGGAGAGCTTTGCTGGACTGGTGTTTCTCCAACGGCCTTAAAGAATAGCCCAGTGATCAGGCAGTTAGAAAAACTCTCAGGAACTGTGCCCATTGCCAGGAAGGGCCCAGAGAAAAAGGCCAATGGGGCCGTCCCTGAGACCGAGCATCGCGCTGAGCTGTGCTCTGCAGTGTCCCCTGCTCCCCTCGGCCATCCCATCAGCAGCAATTCCTATCAAAAGCCTCGAAAAACCAGGAGCCTTCTGGCCAAAACAAAGCTTTTTCATGTTACTTCCCAAGTGCTGCTTCTTTTCCTCTCTGTCCCAGTGAGGATGGGAGCAGAGGAGGGAGGAAGGGAAGAGGATCTGGAGATGCAGCCACCGCTTTGCGCGACTCCAGATAAGGCCGTGTCAGGGTTTCTATTATAAATTCTATTTCAGGGATTAATATCCCTGATATAAAGAAAATAGCTCCAGGCTGGAACATGCAATAAAAGGTCTCTGTCAGTATGATTTGTCTCTAGATAATTAAAAATAAAAATCAAATCACTTCTCTCCCCTCTTTAAACATCCTGAAAGGCAAGAGGAGTTTGGCGTTAGGGTTTTCATAATTCCATCCCACACTGGAGCTAGAACGACGAAAAAATAGTTTTGCTTTCCACCTTTACAGTGTGTAACAGGGAGATGTCACAATCTTCTCCTAAACCTGGAATTTCAAAACAAGTTGGAGAATTTGCACCTTCCTCGAGGCCCTGCTGACCTGTCCCTTCTCTGTGTGCATTTCTGTTCCCCTGGGTCCGAGCGTGCTGAGCCTTGGTCCTGACTTAGTCTCCCTGTCACCCTCCTGGGACCAGGATGTGTCCCTGCCCTCCCACCCTACATGAGGTGCCAAATTCTTTCACCAGTGGAGACTAGTCAATGACCTGCAAATGCCAAACCCTCCCTCGGAGCTGGAGCAAAGAGAATTTTGCTATTTTCTGACTAAAAAAAAGAGATGCCTTTTTAAAAAGGATGTTTTCCAAGCCACGTAACTAAAGGCATCTGTGGAAATCCTTGCTCCACTGACTCTCAGGGGCCAGAGCACCCCAACTTTGCTGTTGCCCAGGCCAGGCACCAGCGTATTCTCTTTCCCAAAGGTGGTGGCCTTGGGGGCTGCCCATGGACTGCCACGTGTTGCCCATCAGCTTCACTGGGGTGTCCTGGAGACACCTCAGTCCCTGCTCTGCTGCAGGCTACTAACCACTGGTACCAAACCAGGCACTGGTGCCTTTAAAAGTGGGGATCAAGAAAAGGAGGACACAGCAACATTCACTCAGAAGCAAGTGGCTGAGCACCTCCTGCTCATCCCCCAGTGACGCTGTGGGTTTCCTCCCCCCTGGTCCTCATCACTTGACTCAAACAGCTCTGGCTAATTGGCAGGCTGGCGGCACAGCCCCGGCGAGCGCTCCTCGCCTCTTTCCCTTGTCCCCATGACAACTTTTATGTCCACTGCATCACCTACAGCCTTTGGAGCTGCGCTTGTGGCACTTCAGATCCCCTCACCTCTCCCGCTCCCGAAGCTCTTCATGACGTGGTGTTTAACTGGAGCCATTATCTTGGCTGCCGCTCGGCAGGGCTGCAGCCCCCGCCAGCCTTTGTGTGGGTTTGTGTGATCACAAAAGTATTCTCTGGGCTTTGCGTGATCACAAAAAGTATCCTCCAGGCTTTGCTTTCAATCGCGTCCCAGAGCTCCGGGTGCTTACCTTCAAAGCCAGGAGCACGGCTGTGTCTTCAAAGACCCCTTTGTAGCAGCAGCGGCTGAAGGAGCGAGGGGCAGGTTTGGCAGCGAAGCACCAAAAGCTGTTGGTGCACCCTGCGTGGTGACCTGGTGATCCCCATCACAGAGCTCTCCAGGCAGCTGTCCTCCTGCGGACCCTTGTGTGTCCCCTGCCCCGTGGTATTAGGGAAGGAGGTGACTGGAGCTTAGCTTCACTTTTTCCTCCTAATGCTTTGTCACTTTTGCATCAGAGGCATCAGTTCTAGACTCTGAAGATCCTCCTGCAGTGAGGTGTCCGCGCTGAGTGAGATTAGGCCCTTCCAAGTCATATAGAAGTGAGCTGAGACCTTCTGTTGGGCTTCCTCTGGGTGGATGTCCCTCTTCTTCCACTGTCCCGAATTACAGGCTATTGTTCTGGCTTCTTGTCTATGCTCACAGCCAGCCCAATGGCCCCGGACGGTACCTGCTGTGTCCTTATGGCTCCTCGGGAGCACAGACACTGGCCTGGAGGTTCTTTTATTGGCTCATTATCAGGAGATGTCCCCTTTGTGAGGGTGGGACCCACATCCCTCCGATGGTGAGCAGCCACCCACCACACTCCCAACGGCCTCATCCCTTCCCACCGCTGTTCCTCTCCAACATGCATGGACCCATCCATCAACATTGGTGCCACGGATGCTACAAGACCAGACCTTGTTCTTCCAGAGGGAGATGGGGCAGGAAGAAAAAAAAACCAAACCTGCTCGTGTGTTGACAGTCTCGTGGCTTCTCTTTGAAATGAGCTGTCACAAAGCACCCATCCCTTGCTCGCATCCCCGGGCTAATCTGAGCCTCCCTTTCCTCTGCAGGTGCCCTACTCCTGGTTGTGATGGCTCTGGTCACATAACAGGAAATTATGCATCGCATAGAAGGTAAGAGCTCCCTTAAATTATTTTCTCTGTAGCCTCTTTCTGCTTTCTGTGTTGTTTTGGTTTGTTGTGGTTTTTTTTTTTTCCCCCTGCAGTGGGCAGAGTTGTAAAGTTCTGAATAAAACATTAATGTTACTGACAACTGAAGCCTATTTTCATCTCTTTAATCTGACTTCTCTTTTTTTTTTTTTTTTGATGTTTCCAGCATCTGATTAGAAGCTCCCTTCACCAGACTAAAAGACAAAGGGTCAGATTTTAGCTGATGCAATGTTCCTGTTAATAATGCCACCTATTTATGACTTCTATTATCGCTTTAGAGCGTTAATAACAGAGATCTGAGCCTTCTGTTTCAACAATTCCATTAAACATCGCAGGCTGTTAGCAGATATCTTCTTATCGAGACACCATTAATTACTGTCCATCTCCCTCAATTTATTTTTTATTTTACCCCCCCCCTCCTCCTCGTGATGTGAAGCTGCAAAATGAGAGAGAGAGATCAAAAACCACTGTGCCAAATTCAAGGGAAAACTGACTGGAGTGGGGGAATAGGAAATGCAGTGATCCTGCCAGTGAGACGAGCCTTTCTTCTCTCTTTAACCACAGTCTGTCAGGCTGCCCTCGTGCCAAGAAAAGCGGGATCAAGATCACCCCGACAAAGGATGATAAAGAAGACCCAGAGTTGATGAAGTAAGTCTGGAGAGAACTCCCGAGTGGAGCCTTTTGGTCGAACCCACCCCACTCTTTGGCCTCATGCTGATTTACACAAGGGAGCAGCATCCGTCCCTCACCCTCCTCGCTCCTGCTGCTCCGAGCACCTTCTGCCCGTGCTGGAGCGGGTGCTGCTAAAGCTCTTCTGCTGCTTTTGGGGGGGATTTTGTCACAGAATCACAGGTTGGAAGGGACCTTGAAAGAGCATCCAGTCCAACCCCCCTGCCAGAGCAGGGTGACCCCAAAATGGGGTCGTGATTTTGAAATTTGGGAAATTTGGCAGTGGGGGAGGTAGCAGTGTATTTTTTTTGGTTATTGTTTTTGTGGATGTGATAAGCAGGCTGGTTAGGCACCAACAGTTCCTCTCCTAGCCGTGCTTCACGTAATGCCTGGGAAAATCACCAGTGTTGCAAAGGGGGGCAAAAACCCACAGCAAGTGAAACATCAGGGATTTTTTTTGGCAGCAAGGGGCAGGCGTGGGGTGCTGGCAGACTCCCTTAACTCCCAGGAACACGGTACAGATGGGAGCTGTCCAGCAACGAGCTGGGTCAGAAGCTGGTAACCCCAGTTTGTAAAGTCTTGGCCACAGCTGAATATTCAAAGTGAACACAAAAAAAGCCTCGGGCTGAATTTTTCAGCACATCCCATGGGGATTTACTTCTACTGGGAACAGAGAGTTTTAAATCCCTTAGTCCCACTCAGGAGCTTTCTGTGCTGGGAAATCCATTTGTCCTGAGTTTTAGCAAGCCTGAGCTTCACAGGCTTAGCATCCAGGGCCTGATGTGAGGTTTGGGGGCTCTGTCTCGACCCCTCATGCAGCTACAGGACATCAAAGCCTTTAGAGCAGGGCTGGGGCCAGCACCGACCCCAGGATCCTAATTTTTGTTATCCCAGAGCATCCTTTTTGTTGTTAACCCAGAACATCCCCAGCCTTTCTGGAGACTGTCCCCTCACCCAGCAAGTGCAGGTGGAGGCAGGTGAAAAAAAACCAAACCAAACCAAGACAGAAAATTTATTGACGTAGAAAACGTATCAACTTATCCTCCCCCATAGAAAAAAATATCAACTTATCCACCTTCCAGAGTTTTGAGGTGCCCACAAGCCCTGGCATCATTTCAGCCCCAGGGCAGGTCTTGCCCTTGCAGCAGAGCAGAGGTGGATACCTCAGCGTACCCAGAGCAGAGGCTGAGCAGGAACCAGCCCCGCGGGGGCTGCGGGAAATGGGGATGTGCCAGCCGGGGGAAGGACCTTAAAAAAAAAAGCAGAAAATAAAGCTGGTATTTGAGCCATCTGCTCTGTTCTTCCTCCTCAGCCTACAGGAAGGAAAGGCTCCCAGTTAAATGAGCCATGTGATAATTAGCAGGAGTTAGTGGAGTTTATTAAAAATTAAGCAACCTACTTGAGAATCCTTTTTTTTTTTGGTTTGTCTTCTTTTGGCTCAAGTACACTGGGTTGCTGGTGGCGTTGGGAGAGCTGTGCTGGGACCCAGCGAAGGGAAGGAGGAGCAGCAGATGCTGTTGATGGTTGGACTTGATGATCTTGAAGGTCATTTCCAACCTTAACGATTCTAATAGTTTGGGTTGGAAGGGACCTTAAAGATCATCTGGTTCCAACCCCCACACCGTGGGAGGTTATGGTCCAGCTGGTTCTTGTAAAGGAGCGTGGGACAAGCTGTTGGGACATCCCCAACAACCCAGTGGTTCCCCCTGGCATCCTCACCGGGGGTTGGAACTCTCCTAATCCCCCCTAGAGGTGCAAACACTTGGAAGCTGAAGTGGCAAGAAATATGGCTGGAACATCACTCGAGCTGGGATTTTCTGACTCCTAGAAAACTGATGGTGTCCAACCACGGTCACGGCTCTGCTGCTCCATCAGCAGCAGGACCATGGATGCGGGTGCAGGTAGCGCCAGGTGGGCTCTGAGGGTCTCTGTGGCACTGAGGAAGGCATTGCCCAACTTCCTGCACCTCCAATACACCCAGGAGGAGCAGAAGCTCCCCTGAGAGGTGCAAACCAAGGCAGTACAACCATCCCTCCGCTGCCACCTTCCCCCAGCCAGACAGTCCTGGCCCAAGTTTGTCGTTAAGGAGCTTTGGCTCTAAATCCATCCCCCCAGGAAGTCATTTAGTCCCTGTTGTTGCCTTGCTGTTTCCCCTTGGAGTGATTTGCTACGGCCGTGGTTGAACAGATCACCCCAACCTTCAGCCCAGCCCTGGCGGGACACGGAAGCGGCCGCCGCCACCGCCTAATTGATCGGACGCTGCTGGTGCTTCCGTTAAATAATAAGCATAATAATAACAGTAATAATTTAAAATTAACAAATAAAAACGTCCAAGCCAGCTGTTTTGCTCAATAAGGCTTGGGTTTATTTATTTATTTATTTATTTTCACGACGAAAGCGTAACGCAAGTTAAATTAGCGGCGTAAAATATGTAACAGTTGGGCCGTAACGGCCGCATGTTAAATGCTGGGGTTTGTCTCTTTCTGTCTTGCTCTTCCCTCCCCCCTTTTCCTCCTGAGGATTCAGTAATTTGCTCGTGATCATATAAAAGCAATGATGTTATGAATTTACTGAGGATCCTGCTGGCAGGGATATTATAAGTGAATTGTGCTGCATTTGCAGCTGATTAAAATCGAGATCAGCATTTTTCAAATTACCTTGGGAAAAGGCTGGGTGCTCAGCTTCCCTCCCCCCCCCCAACCCCTTCCTTCCCTCCCCCTCTCCCTTCTGCTGTCATCTCCCTTTTGTAGGGAATGTAAACAATCAGGGGAATCATTTCTGGGGCGAGTTTGCCGTTTTCAGGAAACGTTTGCTGGGGAAACTCGCAGCCCCTGAATCGCTTTCAAATCGAGGGGGGTGGTTTTTTGGGGGCCATTCCTTACCTACTCCCACCTCCCCCTGTTTATTTATTTATTTGGCTGGTTTATTTTAGCTTATATTGTCTAGAGTAGCCTCCCTTGAGTCGTAAACTTTTAGCTGTATTTATAATGGGCCAGCAGCTTTAACCAGATGCAAAGCGCAGCAGAAACCTTAATAGATAGACCAGGCTTTGTGGAGAGGCTGGGTTTAGTGAGGCTGGGATTAGGGGGGCAGTTTGTGAGCAGGGAGGGGAGAGGTGCCTTTCGAGAGCCGCTTGTCCTCTCGGCGATTAGCACAAGTTCTGCCACCGTTTCCTCCACACCCCTCGCAGCTCCTGCCCAGTTCAAGCCACCATGAGCAATGGCAGAAGCACGGGGGTGGGAGGGCTTCTGAGCTGCCTCGATGGTTCTCCATGGGACAGGAATGTGCCTTTCTGGCCAGGAAGGCCAATGCTCTCCTGGGGTGCATAAAGAAGAGTGTGGCCAGCAGGTCAAGGGAGGTTCTCCTCCCCCTCTGCTCTGCACTGGTGAGACCGTATTTGGAGAACCGTGTCCAGTTCTGGACTCCCCAGTTCAAGAGGGACAGGGAAATACTGGAGAGAATCCAACAGAGGCTACAAAGATGCTGAAGGGACTGGAGCATCTCTCAGATGAGGAAAGGCTGAGAGCCCTGGGGTTGTTCAGCCTGGAGAAGAGCAGCCTGAGAGGGGATCTTAGGAATGTTTACAACTATCTGCAGGGTGGGGGTCAAGTAGAAGGGGCCAGGCTCTTTCCCGTGGTGCCTGGGATAGGATGAGGGGTAATGGTAGCAAGGGGAAACGCAGGAAGTTCCACCTCAACATGAGGAGAAACTTCTTCCCTGTGAGAGTGCCAGAGCCTGGCCCAGGCTGCCCAGAGAGGCTGTGGAGTCTCCTTCCCTGGAGACTTTCCAGCCCCTCTGGCTCTGTTCCTGTGTGGGCTGCCCTGGGTGCCCCTGCTCTGGCAGGGGGTTGGACTTGATAATCTCCAGAGGTCTCTTACAACCCCTAACATTCTGTGATTCTATGAATTCCCACTTTTATCCTCTCATGAGCACAAGGTTGATCTGTCTGTGAGTGCAGGACGTGAAGCAGGAGGAGAAGGAAGCAAGTGAGGTGGTGGCTGCAGCCTGAGCAGTGCTCCAGGGTTTATTTGTCCTGTCTGATGGGGTAGAGGCTCAGAAACCCCTTGGACACCTCCCTTGCTGGAGCAGGTTTGAAGCTTTTTGGTGCACAGGTTGCAGCCTGACTGGCTCCCAGTGCAGGAACTGGTTCACAGGGAAGGATTGTGTCCCTGTGGGCACAAACTGTGCTCCTGGATCGTGTTGCCTGTGGCTAGTGTGAGGTGATAAAGTTGATGACCCTGGCTCCTCAGCAGTCACACCAGGAAGGGCTCACTGTAAATTTTGGTGGACTGGTGTGTGTCAGCCTCAGGTAACATCGGGATCCCACTTCAGAGGATGTGGGGTTGTCTATGCCCTTGGTGAGGCACCGAACACACAGTTTTGGATGCCACTGGGACTTCCTTTTGCTGCGAGTGTGAGCGTGACTTCTTCAGCCTTCCCTCTTGCAGGATTTCCCTTGCAGAGGTGCTTGTAGGTTTGCATTTCCCATCTACAATTTCCCTCAAGTATCTACCACATAAGGTCAGGGTGAGATCCCTAAATGCGGATGCTTGCTTCCCAGGTTCCCTCATTCCTCCTCATCCCTAATTTCCTTATAGAATCATAGAACAGTTTTGGTTGGGAGGGACCTTTAAGATCCTCAAGTCCAACCATTCCCCCAGCACTGCCAGGGCACCACTGACCCATGGCCCTCAGCACCACAGCTCCACGGGGGGCTTGGAAACCCCTCCAGGGATCACGGGGACTCCACCACTGCCCTGGGCAGCCGGGGACAGCCCTGGGGAACCCTCAAGGGGAAGAAATTTTTCCTCAGCTCCAACCTAACCCTCCCCTGGGGCAACTTGAGCCATTTCTTTTTGTCCTGTCGACATCCCTCTTCATTCCCATGCTATGATTTTTGGCAATTCCCTGTGCCCAGGTGTCCGGTTCCTGGCTGTGTTGGGCTTGGACACATCAGTGGCAAATACGCTTCTCACCGGAGTGCATCGGGGTGCCCGCTCGCAGCCCGCAGGCAGAAGGAAGGATCACTCAATGGCTCCTCGTTTTCCTGGAAGTCGTTGAAGAACGAAGGTCCAACCTGCCCAACTCCAGGCTGCGATGGTTCCGGCCACGCCAACGGGAGCTTCCTCACTCACAGGAGGTAAAGCACAGGGTTGAAATCAGAAGTCTGACAATATTGCCATGCAATATTGCCATATTGCAACCGACCTGCCCGTAGGTGCTGCTTGAGCATCGTTCACATCTTCACGTAAGGCTCAGTAGCTTTTGATGCTGACCTCAGTCAGGTTGCCCCGAGGTTAGAGGTTTCTGCATGGAAGAAAACGTGAAGTTGTTTTAATATTGCAATGGTGAGATGTGGATTGGACAAAATCATGAAAGTCCTATTCTGGCTTGCTCATGGGAGGACTTTTAGCACCCAAACCAAGGGTTTGACACGCAAAGCAGCCAGACTCATCTTACCTTCCTCACCTGTCATGGCCTTTCTTTTAGGAAACAATATGGGGTTTTTTTAATCCTTCTTCAGAGAAAATTGCTCTCGCTTATAAATGGGGGAGTTTTGTGGCATTATTCATAAAGCAATTTCCTCTGTACCATAAAAAGCTTTTAGAAGAACTGTCTCGCAGCATGAACTCCACCAAATGGTACGTGCTCTTGTTGGGAACATAAGTACCTATAAATACCGAGAGTTTATGAAACCCATTTTTACTTGCTTTTCAGTTTGTCAGGGTGTCCAAGAGCTACTTTTGCTGGGAAGAAAGGAAAACTCTCAGGGGATGAAATTCTCAACACCAAGTTCAAGACCAGCGATGGTAAGAATTTTCACTCCTTCCGCCTGGCAGGTGTCTCTGGGTTTTGAGCTCCTGTGTCTTTTTCTTTGCAAACTGGAGAAGTTTCAACAGCTGAAATCTGGCCACCGATTTGCAAGGATGTAATAAACTATGAGCACCCATATCTCAGATTGCTTGGATACTGGGAGTGGTGTGGTATCAGCACTGCTCCCCCAGTGCCACACTGGGAGGGGGCAGGTGAAATGATAAAGAAGGAGTTTCTGTCTTGAAATTCCAGGCAAAAAGAATTAATGCTGAAATTGAGATATTCTTTGAAATATCCACTGGCATTTGTACAAATCCCTTGCAGTCATTCAGCGATTTTTCACCTATTCAGGGCTTTTAATCCTGCAGATATTTCTGGATCTGGAATTTTGTTAGCGATGGCACTTTGCATTTCCAGTGCTATTACTGAGGTTTCTGTGGTATCTGACAAGGTTCAGGCATTTTATTTGAACACTTTTATAGTTTGGAACCTATAAATACCTGCACTCTGCTAGAAATAAGGCTTTATTTTATCAACCTTGTAATTTCTAATCAGGCCGTGTATTATTTTTTTTCCCAAAGTCAGGACTGGAGAGAACGACCTGAGTGTTCAGGGCAATCAACCTTGCAGGGGGGGTGGAGGTTCTGGGCTCCAACCGCTGAGCTGTCGTTGGCTTTTACATTTACATATCGACCTATAAAGTATCATTGAACGGTGATGCTAAAAATGTTACTAAAAAAAAAACCCAACCCACCAACCCTAAAGACACAGGTGAGATGCGCGTCCTGTTTAGAGGATGTAAAAGCAAAGGTGAGGACTTTGTGAGCGGTGATGTCTGCGCAACAGAAAGCTCAGCAGAAAAACCCAACGCTTTCGCTTTTCCCACGAGCGCTTGCTGACTGCCCGTGACCTTCTCTCCTGCAGTTCTGGAGAACGACGAAGAGATCAAGCAGCTGAACAAGGAGATCAGCGAGCTGAACGAGTCCAACTCGGAGATGGAAGCGGCCATGGTGAAACTGCAGTCGCAGGTTTGCGTCCTGGGACGTGCACCCGAGCCCCTCGTACGGGTGGTGGTGGTGGTGGTGGGTACCGTTGCGCGAAGGCTGGTAACCCCGCCGTGCTCCTTGCTCTGCAGATCTCCACCATGGAGAAGAACCTGAAGAACATTGAGGAGGAAAACAAAATCATCGAGGAGCAAAACGAAGCCCTGTTCCTGGAGCTCTCAGGGTTGAGCCAGGCTCTAATCCAAAGTCTTGCCAATATCCGCCTTCCGCACATGGTAAGGAACTCGGAGAGCGCTCCAGGGAGAGCCGTGCCAAACCCAACTCGCGATACAGCCCAGGCACAATTAAAAGAGAGGGAGAACTGCTCTTCGTACACCTACGCGTCCTTTATAAGATCAGTACTTTTCCCTTATCTCTGAAGCTCGCGTTCTACCTCCCTTTTGTTGTCATTTTCTGCTGCTCTCCCTTTGGATCTATTGTTCTGTCTCATTACACCCGGGAACGTTGTCGCAAAATAGGAAACTTTGTCAAGGGTACCCGTCGCCTTTTAGGCTAAGACAGCACAAGCAGAGATCAGGGGGGGATTGGATTTCAACGTCAGAAAGATCTTACAGCTCCTATAATAATACAGGTAGTTTCAATTCTGCTTTGAATAGCTGGCAGCCAAAGAATAGCATTCTTAAAGAGAGTGTATTTTGTTTAATTTAACAAGGTCTAACGGCCCACAGCACGTTACCAGAGTTACAGCAAAATGAAAAGGCTGCATTAAAATAGTAAAACCACAAAAGGCTGTTAATTACCTTCTCTCTCGTCCCAGGAATGTAATTACTGTTGTCAAAACCTGGGACGGGGCGAGGGGGGCTTGTGTTGTTGGGGGAGCTGTCCTCTTCCAACTCCTCATCCAACTCCTAAAGACCATCACAATGATCAGAGGATTGAGGTTTTGATTATTTTTTTAAATTTTTTTTTTTTTGCTATCATCTTTTTCTTTTCTTTTTTGAATCCTTTTCATTGGGGTTTGTATTTAAATTCAGGCTGGTTGGAGAGAAGCCATCCTCCAGCAGAGCAGTTTTGGATAGTATTCACCCAGCTGCCTAACTGGCAGAAAACCACTCGCTGAGTGCTTTTTTGTAAAGTATTTGACACATAAAGGTCAAATAAACTGCTCAGCAAATATTTCTTCAAGGTTTCAGGCAACTCCAATTAAATAATGCCCATGAGACTCGTATGCTCGTTTTATTCCTGTTCTTTTTCTTCCTCCTCCCTTTCTTTTTTTCTTTTTCTTTTTTTTTTCCCCCTAGTTAGATATCTGCAAGGTTTCCATGATGCCCCTCAAAAGCACAAGCTGTACTGCAGCAGTGTGCTGGCATGGGCAGATGTGAGCCCAAGGTGACCGGGCTCCCATCCTAACTTTGCCTTTGATTCCCTCCCGTGATGCTTCAGCAGAGCCCTTGTCCTCCAGCCCTTCGTTTCCATGGCTTTGAATTCAGCCTCAAGCCTGTCAAACTGCCTGCACCCGCTTAACCTGATGCTGTTAATAGCTCCACCAGGCCAATGCATAAAAAGAAGGACCCAGTTAAGATCTGGAAGGATCAGGGGTTGCAAGATGAGATTTCCATTCTTTCCACCACGCACAAAAAGGCTCTGATGCGGAAACCTTGCAAAGAAACATCTCAGTCTCTTCCTGCTCTACTCCTAATGCTTTTATTTAGGGTTTTTTTTATTATTTTATTTTTTTTTTCTGGTTGCAGGAGCCAATTAGTGAGCAGAACTTCGATGCATATGTCAACACGCTGACCGACATGTACACCAACCAGGAGTGCTACCAGAACCCGGAGAACAAGGACCTGCTGGAGAGCATCAAGCAAGCTGTCAAGGGCATCCAGGTTTAGTGGCACGGGACGGAGACGAGCAAGAGAACGGACTGTAAGATGGAACTTTCCCTCCGAGTATTCAGGTTTACAAGTTAGAAAACTTGTTTAATGAATGAAAAAAAAAAAAAAAAAAAGGAAAAAGAAAATAACAAAAAAAAGGACCAAAACGTAACCAAGAGGCCATTTCTGAGAGGTGGAACTGATTGAACTCTATGCTCTCATTTACTTAACTTTGGACCTTCTTGAGAAAAGTGGGATTTTTCTGCCTGGACCATGAGGTAGATCAGGATGGAAGGTTAAATTCTCCAGTAATGCTGTGGGGCTTGGTAGCTGGTGACGAGCAGGCACCTTTCATGAGTTGCCATGCTCTTGTAGAGTTGATCCAAGGGTTAAAACCTGACAAGAACAGGGTCTTGTCTGATCCAAGACTAGTGTGTGACTGGCTTAAACCCTTATGTTGTCTATGGTCATATGTCCAGATCACCTACTCACACATGAATTATGTTCTATGTTGCTACAAGTGCTGGAGCTGCAAGCTACCTGTAAATCTGAACCTGTGCTGGGCCTCCTAACCCCGAGGTGTTCAGATATCCACTGGGCATGGGAACTCTGAAGTATTATAAAGTAGCTTATTTTTATTTTCTGAAAGAAATCCGAAGAGCAGTTCTGGATCTCCAGTGGAAAGCGTAATGGAAAAAAGGTTCTCAGGGAAGCTTTTGGAGTTTGCAACTACAGTATTCCTTTGTCTGTCTTAAATATGAGAATAGCTATTATGAATAGGCCAATACCAGATATTTCATACAGAAGAACTCTGTAATGTGTCATGGTCCGGTGTATATGATTTTTTGGAAGTCCGTTCGACGACCGTTCTGGTTCTTTTTCATTATTGTGATCATCCTTACAGTGGCACAGTACTGCCAGTCCAGAGATCATACATCAGTGCCAGAGAACGTTGGAGATTGCGACGAACAAAAGGCAAAAAAAAAGCAAACAAAACAAAAAGCAAAGGAAAAAAGAAAAAAAGAAACAAAATGAAACAACGAAAATAAAAAGGAGCAACAAAAAAAATAACCAACAAGAAAAAGAGAGATGTCTAATTGATGGCCAGCAAAGTGCTGACCTACCGTGAATCAGTCATTGCAGGTATCCACAGGGCAATGGGTATTTTTTGGTTTGGCGTTCTACGTTTTGCACGAAACGACAGCTGCAAAAGAACAAAAGAAAGGGGAAAAAAAAAAAAAAGGAGGGAAAAAAAAAAAGGGGGGGAAAAAAAAAGGTTATTCAGGTATCGGGTTATTCTTCCAAAGAAGCATTTTGCAAGCAGCTCGGAACATGCAGCTCACTGTGCACTTAGAGAACAACTCAATGAATGTCTTTGCGATGCTGCTCTCCAGCACCTGCTCCAACGTGCGAGGAGCTGGCTGTCCCCCCACGGGTTTGCCATCCCCAACCTTCGGTCCCACCAGAGCTGGCTGTCCCCCCACGGGTTTGCCATCCCCAACCTTCGGTCCCACCAGAGCTGGCTGTCCCCCCGTGGGTTTGCCATCCCCAATCTTCGGTCCCACCAGACCTGGCTGTCCCCCTGTGGGTTTGCCACCCCCAACGTTCATTCCCAACCTTCAGTTCCATCCAGAGCTGTCTGTCCCCTCACGGGTTTGCCATCCCCAACCTTCACTCCCATCCAGAGCTGGCTGTCCCCCCGCGGGTTTGCCATCCCAGCCTTAGCTTCCATTTGGAGTTGGCTGTCGTCCTGCAGAAGATGCTTTGGAAGTGGAAGGAGACAAAAAACCCAACCCTGAGGGGTCCTGGCATGGGGCGCACCCTGCATCCCGCATCCCGCATCCTGCATCCCGCATCCCGCATCCCTCCCGGCCGTGGAGTGGGCAGAGCTGGGGAGGATTTTGCTGACCCAAATTAAAGGCCAGTCTGCAGTGTCGTTTCGAGCCCAATCCTGCAGATATTTAGGGTGTAACCCGCGATTCAGAGAAGCCGGGGGCAAGTTTCCCAGCGGGCACAACGCCCACGAGCAACTTGGCTCGTGCCAGTTCCCTGGGCAGCCTCCCTCAGGGGGGTCCTCGTGTCCTTAAGTGTTTGCAGGATCAGACTCCGTGAGTTCACTTATTTTTAGAACCCATTCCAAGTGCAAAAAGAGAAAAAAAAAGGGAAAATAATAATAATAATTAATAATAATAATAAAATAATAATTTGAGGTGTTAAAAACACAATGTTCTTAACATGTAAATAGAGTCCAAATTGATTGTGACTTGCAATTCAGTTAGTATTTAAAAGTAGAGAAATTGCACTTCCTGGAAGAAAGAGAGGAGGGGGGAAAAAAAATAAAGAAAAAGAAAAAAAAAAAGTAGTTAGTTTAATTATCCTGTAAATTATTTAATTTTGGCAAGATGTATGTAATTTATATTTACAACACCTTATGTTAACTTTTTTTTGCTATTTATTTAACTTTTTTTATTTATTAATTTTATACTTCTTTTAAACTGGACACCGCACCATAGCAAAGAAGAAAAAAAAAAAAAAAAAGAAAAAAAAAATTAAAAATAAAAAAATTTGATATTAAAAAAAATAAATAATAAAGAAAAATAAAAAAAAAAAAAGAAGAAAAAAAAAATCCCCAAACCCCTATCTACAACTCCTACTTGTAATTTTGATGCAACCGAGTTATTTTTTATATATTTTGTTATTTATTCTTTTAAGGATGGGAATTTTTTTAAAGATATTTTATAACTGAGACATTTTGATAATTTTTTGGTTTCCTTTTTTGCGGGGGCTGGGGCACCGGGAGGGAGGGAGGGCGGGGAAGAGAGACTTCTTTTTCTTTTCTTTTTCTTTCTTTTTCTTTTTCTTTTTTTTCCAGTTTTTCTTTTCTTTTTCATTCATATTGTTTCAGGCACTGATAACAGGAAATGAAAATTCTGTATTTATTATTTATTTAATATTTAAGTCGGGAAAGGAAAAAAAAAAAAAAAAAAAAAAAAAAAAACCCAAGAAACAACGAACTGTGCTCTTGTTGTATATTTATTTTGTCGTTTGTGTGTCGGTTACGTGATGACTGAGTACTTGTTTATGTGAAGGAATACTGTTAATATTTAAATAATAAAGAGTCACATTGAAAGTTATAGCAGGCTACATGTTATTCTGTGAGAGAAAATACTGTGATCTACTTTCCTCAGGAAATGTATTTTGCAGACAGAACTTCCTTATGTACTGGCAGGGTTATTTCGTAATAAAACCCAGTTCTGTTTGTGACTTTAGTTCCTATGGTCTTTCTTCGAGCTGCTGTGTGTCCCCGGTGGGCTTTGTCCTTTCTTCAGTGCCGTGGCTTGGAGGGTTGGTGTCCTCCACCCACCTCGATGCAACTGCCCACCTGAAACCTGGCTCTCCCCGCCTACTAGATTGGGGGATTTAAGGTGAAATTTAGGTTTGGGATCTCTGATGGCTTTGAGGAACCTGCCTCTGAAGGCTTTGGACCACGCTGCCCAGAGAGGCTGTGGAGTCTCCTTCTCTGGAGAGATTCCCACCCTGGCTGGACCCTGCGCTGCTGGGCCCCTGCTCTGGGTGCCCCTGCTGGATGGAGCAGGGGGTGGCCCCAGAGCATCTCCAGAGGGCCCTTCCAACCCTCACTGTGCTGGGATAGTGTGCAATGAGGAGCTGTCACCATCCAGCCAAGCAGGTGCCTAAAATCCCACCAGCCCCATGATGGGGAGAATCAAGAGTCCAAGCAAAGGTAGGTATTGATTGAGTCGGTTGCTGGAGCTCCTCGCCCAAGGCAGGAGGGCTGCAGGCAGCTTTCCCCTGGGCCGGGATCCCACCCTGCACCCCCAGCTCTCAGCATCTCTGGGGTCTCACCGCTTTGTGCTCCCGCAAGGCAGCGTGCGAGCAGAGAGGTGCCATCGGGAGTGGTGCAGGAGATGTCAGCCCTGGGATGGGACACAAAGACGGACCCTTTCCCTTCCTGGGTTTACAAAAGAAAATGATCTCAGAGGTTTGGCTTAAAATGCTGGGAAGTGTCCTGTTTTTGTCAACAAACTTCTATCTGCCCATTTGTGGTGTTCACAGATCACCTTCCTGGAAGAAGAGAGGTTTTTCCGCCACCAGAAGAGCTCATGTTCTGAAGCTGTGGTGATGAAGAGAATTTCTCATCGGTCCCCGTGTTGAAGGTGTTCCTTCTGAAGGCACCAAAATTCCATCTCACTTTGCTGCAGCTTCCAGGGTGAAATGAGGTAAATCAGATTAAGGCCATTTGGAGCTGAGCGAGTTGGGTCAAATGGGAATTTCAGGCAGGTCCATCATCAAGAAATTAAATTCTCTGATTAACTGAGTTGAACTTCTCTGAATATCCCCACGCAGAGGCACAAGCGCTGCTGGGCTATGGCAGGAGGTGGTGTCCATACCTCTGAGACCCAAGGGTGAAAGGACAATGGAGCTAAAAGGGGAAGAGCTATAGCCAGAAAAACTTGGAGCAAAGTTTTGGGTAGAAAGATTTCTTAAAGCCTTTTACTTAAGCATGTGCATGGCCATGGGTGTTCACTGGAAGTTTTTCCTGTCTTCATTGGGTGTCTGCAAGCTGTCCTGGGGCAGGACAACTGTCAGAGGCTTAGGATAGGCTCACGGGGATCATAGAGTCATAGAATGGTAGGGACTGGAAGGGATCTCTGGAGATCATCAAGTCCAACCCCTCTGCCAGAGCAGGGTCACCCAGGGCAGCCCACACAGGTGAGTCTTGAAAGTCTCTAGAGAAGGAGACTCCACAACCTCCCTGGGCAGCCTGGACAAGGCTCTGTCACTCTCACAGTGAAGTTTTTCCTCATGTTGAGATGGAACTTCCTGTGTTTCAGTTTTCAGGACACCAGAGGAGAGGAGGTCCCTCCTGAAGAGGCTGCAGTAGATGCTCTTACTTTGTGCTGGTGGGCTTCCAGGGCTGGCTTTGCTGGACACAGAGCTGATGGGGTTTTAACACCTCTGCAAAGGGCTGCCCATCTTAAAAGGAGAAAACCAGGGAGACTCATGCGATGGTTCATCTAAACTGGCAAGCACGGTGTTTTTCTGAAGGGGGGGGGGTTTATGTTTTATGAGGGGGGAGAAATTTCGTGGTTCCTTGTGCCAATATTTGATGAGGATCCCAGAGCTGATAGACGTGCTTGCTTGTCCTTCCTTAACGAATTGGCCGTGCCGCGTAATGGAGTGCTTAGAGTCGCGTGGAATTGCAGCTTTGGGAGCCATCGCCGTGAGGTGTTATCTTCTCTGAGCTGGCGTCCTTTATGGCAGGGAAGGGAATTGAATGGGTTTAAGATGGCACGCCGTCAGTTTATAGGTGTGCTTCAGAGAGCTCTTCAGCCTCGTCCAACACGCGCAGGATGGGAGATGAGTGGCAGAGGAGAGCGGGTCTTTTGCTTCAAGAATGCCAAGGAAAAAAAAACTCGTCAGCATATGGTTGTTTCTACACATGTCGATGAATCACTGACCAATGAGAGCATCGTTTGGCCGCACTGATGCCACTGTTAATCATTAATACCTCCTGCTGACCCATCCCTCCATTCTACTGCTCAGATGGTACCTTCCACTTATCAACATTTACCCAGCCTCTCCGGAGAGTCATGAGTTCCAGCGGTGGCTTTTGGGTGTGCACAAAAAAAATGGTTTCTTTCCCAGCCTCCTGCATTATTTTTTTTTCTCTGATTTTTGGTCCTCCTGCCCCAAAGCTCTTCTGGGTGAAGTCTCAAGGCTCGGTCCATCTCACCCTGCTCCCATGAACAAGGGGTCCTGAAAAACAGGAAGGGGTTGCCTTGCTCTCCATCAGGTTTCTGGGGAGAGGAGGCAGCTTTGCTCTTCAGAGATGCCACTTGGCATCAAATTCACCCCCCTTGGGCCACAGGAAGATGATGCTGAGTCTGGGGAGCCGTTGGATGGGCTGGAGATGACACCGCAGCCAATGGAGCAGCCTGCGGCCAGGAACTGCTCCCCTCCCAACCAGCACTGAGCACAACTTGGCTGGATTAAAGGCTCTGGTCTGCACTTGTTAACACGCTCAATTCTCCTACACTTCTATGAGAAGATATATCCTGAAACGACCTTCAGCTTTGTACAGAAGGGCTCGTGGGATTGAGGCTCTAGGAAAGCACGCGGATGAGGCATTCTTCAGACAAATAGCTCTCGTTATTCCAGATGCCTTCACCCCCGTCTTTCAGTGGGATGAATAAATCACCAATTGTTGCAAAAATGGTAGTATCAGATTTAAAGACATTTCCGACCCTGTCACCAAGGAAGCGTACCAACCGCTAAAGGCAGCTTTCATTTCTGTGACTGCAGTGCTCTTTGGTTTGAATGTCAGTGACCATCTGTGATCATCTGAAGGAACACGAGCCATGACGGGATGGAGCAAGGACACATGCCCTGCCTGAGCTCCAGGAGTAGCATGGACCACCCTAGGAGGACCTGTCCGTGCTAAGATATGGTCTTGCCCTGAAGATCATCAAGTAACAAGTGATAGAAGAAGAGGAAATGGCCTTAAATTGCCCCAGGGGAAGTTTAGATTAGATACGAGGAAGAATTTCTTTACCAAGCAGGTCATTAGGCATTGGAACAGTGCTTGCCCAGGGAAGTGGTTGAGTCCCCATCCCCGGAGGTATTTAAGAGTCGCACATAGTGCTGAGGGGTATGGTTTAGTCAAGGTCTTCTCAGTGTGAGGCTAATGATTGGATTGGATGATCTGAAAGGTCTTTTCCAATCTAGGAAATTCTGTGATTCTGTAGGATTAAAGTCCTTGGGTTTTGCCATTTGCCAGAGGACTCCTTCTCGGGCTTCAACATCGAATAATCCAGCCCAACCATGCTGAGGCTGTTTAGCAATTAAATAACATAAATCCAGAAGCTAGATTAATAAACAGTCTAGTCTGTCTCGAGCAGTCTACAGGGTGGAGAGATAAAACTGTAAAATATTTATTACTGCTTTGGAGATGAAGTCATTAATTTAATAACTACCCATTGCTTTGCTTCTTACAGTTGTTAGCAGTCTGAAGGTTACAGAAGATTAGGTGGGAAACTTGCTGCCTCCCTGCTGAGAGGAGCCTTTCCCATGAAAGCCAGAGCCCAGCTCCCATCTGTCACCCCATTCCGTTCGGAGGTGGTGAATACATTACCGAAATAAAACAAAACGAAATTTCTGCTGGCCACATGGCGACCCTCCGCGAAATTTAATGAGGACGCTGCCCTTTGTGCGCAGGCCATGTTCAACAGCTGTAGGGACCAAGGCGGGAGGATCGCTGTCGGCGTTCGCCGCTTGCTCGCGACGTGGCTCCCATCGCCAGGGCAGGAGCCGTCGGGGCCGAGGCTTCGCGCGCTTCTCGTCCCGAGAGGCCGGGAGTGTTGTCAGAGCCTCCGTCGCCTCTAATTGCTCTGTGGGGCTTCACGTTTTCAGGAGATGGAACATGGGTATTAGTGCGGTCCCTGCTGTGATCTGATATTGGGGAGCATCCAGGACTCAGATGCCCGCATCCTCTGCGTTGTGATTACGGCTGGAGCCCCGTGACGAGCGAGCTGCCCCGCTGGCAGCTGCAGTTTGCAGCGATGCTGCGGCAAAACTCGCAGTGTCGGGGAGTGAGGGAGGGTGTCTGCGTGCCCTTGGTGGATTTGGTCATCGACTTCATCCAGGGACAGCAAAGAGCTGTCTTCTGAATGAGGTGAGCAGGGGTGGTAGGGTTTGAGCAGGAGGCAGGGTGTGATGTGGGACATGTGCCCCCTGCCAGCCCCTGCTGACGAGGGGCCAAGGCTCTGCTTTCTACCTCTACTCTCTGATTTCTACCTTGCACCATTTGGTGTGACTGTAGTTCTGCCATCAACCCAGAGAGCATCAAGTAACCTTGTTTTCAGGTAACTAACTTCCAGGTGATATCATTGACTCAAGTTATCCTTGATCACCATCCAGGGAAGAAAGGAAGGCAAGAGCCCTGAAACAATATTCTGGATTCTGCAGGTTCCCACGGGGAGAGACTCGTGTAAGGTTTGTGGGCAGCTCAAAGCAGACGAGTACAAAGCTGAGTCTTCAGGTACTGGAGGTGAGAAGCTCTGGAGAGATGGATCAACTGCGATACGTTGGCCAGGCCTTTGCGTTATGGTTTTAATGCCATCAGGCTGTGTTTTAGCAGAGTGGGATTTCAGTGGTACCTTAAGAGGGTCGGGAGGAGTGGGAAAGAGAGAGGAAAAACGCTTGTGAATTAATCTGGTTTCTTCAGTGCTGAACAGAACGACAGACCTGCAAGATATTTCTGCCATCACCAAAAAAGTAACAGAAACATTTCTGCAGAGCGTTAACCTCAATTTTTCCCTCACAACAGACTAATTTGCAACTGTCAGCACAAGCATCTTTGTCCTGACATCCTGTACTCCGGTACACATCCAGCACGGGCAGGGCTAACTACAGAGGCCTTCCCCCAGTATCGTGTCATCGCGTTACCCTTTCATTTCTCTTATCAACGCCACCGTTCAGTTCCTCTCCTTATTTCCAGCTGTTATCACAATGAGCCCAGAAAAGTGCAGAGCATCAGCCAGGAAAAAAAAAAAACCCAAGGAAGAAGAACAGGTGAAATTCTGATGTTGTCAGCTAAACTAGTTTCCAGATGAGCTCTGCCCACAAAAAAAAAACAAAATCAAAAAACCCAAGCTGAATCTTGGTGATTTAGTTGCCAAATTCTACATTTGCTCCCTCTCCCTCATCCCTCCTCTCGGCTGTGAGAGCCACGTGGAGTCCTGACACTGCAAAGCGTTAATAGAATTAGTCTCCTGCTCTAAACTGTTCACTGGGGCTTGTTAGCTCAATTGTTGATGCTAAATTCTTATCAGAGCCACCTAAAAGAGCATTAATCAAGAAAGGCTGAACTCCCTGCCTGGGTCACAGAAATTTAATTAAGCCCCAAGTAAAACTGGAAAATCATTTTGAAAAGAGAAGAGACGAATGCGAAAAGCTTTTCATCGCTCAGCTCTGCATCTTCGCAGCTCAAACCCTCAGCCGTGAGTTCAAAGAGAGCTTGGCCAGAGCAAAGGCTGAGAGAAAGGCAGACCAGACTTCCCTCGGTGCCTCCCGATGCTCACCCAGGGTAAATGAAACATGGAGACCCCACTGATTAAGGGCTGAGGACTGGGACCCACAAACGCCGAGGAGCAGAATGCCCTTCCAAGTGAACCAGCGATCCCCTTGAGTAAGGTTGGGTTATGGATATTGGGTTATGGATATTGGGTTATGGTTATTGGGTTATGGATTCCTCTCTGTTTTCCATTCACTCTGCAAAAAGGCTCACGCAACAAGTGATTTATTCGGTAGATGCAGAGAAATACTAAGACTGGCGCTGGTTCCACCTCGTGTGGGATGCTGTGTGTAGTTCTGGGACCTTTCTTTGGATGAATTTACCCTTGAACAGGGGCGGGGAAGGACTGGCAGGGCGATTAGCAGGACGGAGAACCTATCTTAGGCGAGGAGATTAAAAGAGCTTGGCTTGTTTAGCCTAGAAAAACAAAGGTTAAGAGGGGATATGATTACTCTTCATAAATACATTCAGGGTGGGAGGAAGGGGAATGATTTAACTTAGAGGATAATACGGGTAGGAGATGAAATAAGGCGCGTCTTGACCAGGAATAAATTTCCATTGGAAATATGAAGAAGTTTTCTTATAGCTGGAGGAGGGAGGTTCTGGAAAGGCCACCTGAGCTCCTGTGGTTTTCAAGGGGAGATGGAGAAATGTTGTGGCTGGTGCAGCCTGGCAGGTGAGTCTGCAGGTAGAATGTGTAGGGCCACCAAGACAGGAGCAGGGAAATGTGATCTGGCTGCCGCCTTGTTGTGTTTTTATTATTTATGAATCTCCCATTGTTTTTATTCAATCCACAAATCACTAGAAAGATCCAGGGATCTTTTTCTTCCCAACATAAATACGAAAACCTTGATTTTTGAGATTTTTGCTTGGCAAACCTCTCCTAAATCACAGCAGATGGGGCATAATGAGACAGGAGAGAGACAGGACCCTGAACGAGGCTCACTGGTGCTCCTGGCAGTAGCAAGAAGAGATGAAGCACCCCACTGCTGTATGTGGCCAGGGCCAGGGACCTCTGGTGACACTTTCACCCACTCCCTGCCAGGCTGTACCATCTCCTGGCTGCATTCCTTTGATGATGCAGTTAAGTGAGATGAATCCAGGTCTTTAGGAGTCCTTTTTCCAAGCGGCCGTGGTGCTGCGCGGTGCAGTGCAGTGGAAATCAAGACATATGTTCTTCCTCTTGCTTCAGCAATTGCTCACAGAGCCCTTTGATGATGTGAGGCAAGTGGATGTCTGTAGGAGACATGCACACACACACATACCCTTGGCATGGGCAGAGGATCTCCGGTGATTTGCTGTCAGTGTGTTAATAGTAATGCCAGCGTAAACGTTATGCATATAGAATCATACAAGTGTTTTGGTTGGAAGAGACCTTTAAAATCACCAGGTCAAACTGTGACCTGAGCACTGCCAGGGCACTATCAAACCACATCGCTCAGCACCACAGCTCTATGGCTTGGAAACCCCTCCAGGGATCACGGGGACTCCACCACTGCCCTGGACAGCCTGGCACAGCCCTGGGGAACCCTGCAGGGGCTGCAAGAAATTGTTCCTCAGCTCCAACCTAAACCTGCCCTGGAGCAACTCCAGGCCGGTTCCTCTTGTGCTGTCCCTTGGGAGCAGAGCCCGACCCCCCTGGCTCCAGCCTCCTGTCAGGAGCTGTCAGAGCCAGAAGGGCTCCCCTCAGCCTCCTTCTCTCCAGGCTGAACAAGCCCAGGGCCCTCAGCCGCTCCTCACCACACTCCTGCTCCAGCCCCTTCCCCAGCCCCTTGCCCTTCTCAGGACACACTCCAGCAAAAGGAGCAAATATTTCTGCATGTATTTACATATATGCATACGTGTCTGTCTGTGCACATATAGCACTTGTCTCTGAAAGAGGTACAGTGTCAAACCCACCAGAGCATGTTTTGTAAAACAAATAATAACAAGGATAAAAAAAAAAGAACATTGTGAAAATATAAGCTTTTGATTGAATGCTTCTTCAGCTCCTAATTCGATGTGACTCATCCTGTCACTCACAAACGATCCTGTGGCCCTGAACAGCCGCCCATATCTCAAGGCTGTGGGTCAGGCTGCCAGACCCTCACTCGGGTGCTAAAATGCATTTTTCCTATTTGCTCTTTCAAAAATAAACAAACCCATTGCCTTGTAACTAACATCCCGTCACTAAGATGGGCTTCGGAAGTGAATTCATGCTGAGTGGTGTCTTCAAAGTATTTATAAAAGAAAATGGCTTAAAAAAAGCCAGGAAACTGTAAAACACAGGGGACTAAAGACAAGGAAAAACCAAGAAAAATCTTATTTCACGAGCTCACCCTTGTGAAAATGTCTTGCTTTTGGCAATTAAACATCTCAGCTAATGAAGGAGACCTGATTCATACTGGTAAGACTGTAGAGCTTGGGGTTTGCTTGCTGGGAGTAGGAACAGGGATCGGACTTGTGCCTTGTGAGGGGTCCCTGCCGCACTCCAGCCCAGGAGAAGATGCTGAGGTGCAACCTCCAAACCCCGCAGCAATGCCTGTACCGCTGGAGACACCTTGTGGTACATGGCTGAGGAAGAACATAAGGCTGGGATTTGACCAGGCCCTGCTTTCCCAGTCCTGCCCTTGCTTTTTCCACTCTCGGAGGCTGCTGGGGTTCTTTATTGTCCACAAGCATTTGTAGACGATGCAGGAGGGAGGTACTAATCTACTGCTGACTCTAACCTGCGGGTAACAAAGCCCTGGGTGAGCTGTAAGGATTAAGGGAAGGTCTTTTTAAAGAGCAGGGAAAGACACTGCACAAAGAATCAGCAATTGCAGACTCACAAACTCATGAAAACATCCAGCCGGTCTGTTTTAATAAATGTGGGTATTTTTGTGATATTATCAGACACCTTTGGTTTTCCTCTGGATCTGTGAGCCATGTGGAGGTGTTTTCAGCAATGACTACATTGGCAAAGAAGTCAGAGCTGCCAGGGGAGCAGAACCAGTATGTACAAGTGGGAAGCTGGGAGTAAGCCCAGGACTGCCCAGGCACAGCTTGGCATGGCTCTTCTGTTAGCACGTAATTCGGGCCACGTGCTGCAGAGATGAGAATGAGTTAGAGGTGCAGAAAAGAACCTGTTCCTTGGGATGAGCATCTGCCTTTAGCTAGTCCCAACTCATGGCTGTGGGGTGCAGGCAACGAGGTGGGGACTCGCCGTGGGCAAGTGACTTCCCTGCCTGCTTCTCCTGGCTGACTCCTCTAATCGTCCATCTGGGAATGGAGAGGCTGCAAGTCTCACTGGTCCTGGCAGAGGAAGGCTGGAGGGAGCCATAAATCCACCTGGGAGTGCTCAGGGTATTTGAGAATCCCCAAAACGCTCCCCAAGCTCCTTCTGATCTCCTCAAGGACTATGCTGCTGCCACCAAATCCTTCCCTGTGTCGTAGAAACAGTCTGCAGGGAGGCACAAACTGTGCTTCCCTCCACTCCTGCAATTTCCAGCTCTAGCAACACCGGGAAATTTTTTTACCCAGCTTTTATTTTAACAATTGTGCAAAAAAACCCCAACCCAAACCAACCAAAAACCAAACGCCAAACCAACTCCTATTTTCCAAGCATCTCTCGTGGCCAGGGGAGAAGATGCACAGTGGAAGCCCTGGAATCACCCGTGTAAGGAGTTTGTCCATTCTGCGTTCGCTGCCATCGCTCCAGCGCTCTCTGTTCGAAAGAGTCGAGGGGAGCGCAGCCGCCGCATCCCCTTTGGGTTGAATCAGCAAGGAGGAGCTTCAGCTCCTCACCAGTAATCCCATTTTCCCAGGCAGCTGTCTCCTGTGGAATGGAAGCACAGACTTCTACAGCATCACCCCCGTGCCTGTTCGGGAGTCTGCTGTTATCATGATAATGAAGGGAGCTGAGCTAATCACCTTAAAGCATAAATACATCCCTGATGCTGATTCACTTTCTCCTATCTGATTCACTTTCTCCTATTTGAGTCTCATTTACCAGGCTAATTCTTATCTTACTGATTTTTTTTTTTCCCCACTGTGGGGTTGTTGTGTCTGCAATGGCAGCTTCTTCTGGTTTGGTTGGTTTTTTTCCCACTATTCGAATCCAAACAACTTAAATCAAGAAGCTTCTTGTCCAGATGTGGTTATTTGTTTTCATTTTGTCATCATACGTAGGATCAAGTCCTAAATCTAAGCCTAGTCCAGGCAATTTTGTTGGACCTGCAGCCTCAGCAACCACGCAGGTCACGCAGCTTCTGCCAGTGCTGGGTGGGTCACTTAGGGATGAAGACAAACACACTTGTAGTGGATAATTTCTCTCAGTGTGGGACAGGTGACAGAAGCCACCTTTCCCAGCTTGTCACGCCCTGCCATGTCGGTTACAAGCTCTGAAGGAGCCCACATGGGTGGGTAAATCTAAATGAGGTGCCTAACCCTCAGTCAGATCACGGCAGGGACAGGGATCCCTCCACTGCACCAACAGCAAGTCGGTTATTGTGGCAGTCTTGCAATGGTCCACGTTCCCCCCAAGCCCCAGCCCCCAGAGTCAGGTGAATATGCACCTCACCTATTTTCTTCTCAGTAAATTTATATCTGGTATTTATGGCTGCAGCAAAAATAAATAAATAAAAATTATAATCCAAGTGCATGACTCAAGTTGGGTGTTCACAGGCTGAAAAGGCAGAATATCAATTAGCTCCTGGAGTAATTTATTTTTTTTCTGAGTTCTCATGCTTTTTTTCCCAAGCCTGACTAATGCTATCAGAACATCTGGTGTTGGCCACGCTTCACACGGGAGGTTCAGCTCCAGCACGAGGACTGCGTGTGCCAGCTGGAGACTGGCATCTCCCCCAGTTCCTTGCCAGCTCCCAGTGCTGTGCATCCACTCCCACACCCTGGGGAGCCCCCATCCCACCCGGAGCTGGGGCAATGTGATGTCACAGCGGGGACCGCTGTGGTGGTGTCCTGCAGGGGGTAAGGACTGGGGGAACTGGGGGAACTGGGTGCTAAGAGGAAGGAGCGAGTGTGGAAATGCAGCCCTATGCTGGGAGCCAGACATTAGGGCAGGGTAAGGGGTATGGGCTGGGGAAAGGCACCCATATCGGGATGCTTCCAGGAGCTCTGCCGTGGGACAGATGGGGTAAGGAGAGGATCCTAGACTGCACTTAGCCCAGGTCCATATTTAGGCCAGATCTGTTGGCCTAGCCTGTATTTAGACCCGGTCTGCATTTAGGCTGTGCTGACATCCCCGTGCTGCTGATCCAGGCCACGTTTCATCCTGGCCTGTTGGCTCCATCTGCAATTGGCTCAAATCTGTAGCTCCGGCCTCTGTTTAGACCCTGCCTATAGGCCCAGCCTGTTGCCCCGGGCTGTATTTTAGACCCACTCTGTACTTAGGCCTGGCCTGTACTTCGCTCTGACCTGCAGGCCCACTGCGTTGGCCTGGTCTGTAGGCCCCATATGCAGGCCCCATACGCAGGCCTCACACACAGGCCCCATAAGCAGGTGCCACAGACAGGCTCACTCGGCGCCAGTGCCACCAGCAAGAGCTGGGGACCTGAGCCCCCCGACCACGGCCCCTCCGCGGGCTCTTCCCCCCCCCCGCGCTGGCTCCACATGGTACAGCCCAGGCAGCGCCCCCCGGCGGGCAGCAGTGGCACAGACCCTGCTCCCCCCCCCCCAGCCCCGCGGCGTGGTGCGCTCCGCGCCTGCGCACTGGGGCGGCCGGCGCTCAGCTGGGCAGTGTTTACAGCGCCCGAGCGCGGCGGGAACGGCCCCGCTGCCGCCGGGCCCCGAGGGGCACGGGCACGACCCGACACGACCCGCCTCGACCCGCCGCTCAGGTACGGCTGCGGGGTAAGGAGACGTTATCCGCTGAGCTGCGGCCTGTCCCGGCTCGACCCGACTGCACCGGGCCGCTGCAGCACCCCCCGGCCCCCCCCCCCCCCGCCATCTCCCCCTGCTCCGTTCGCCTCAGCGCTGCCCCGCGGCCTTCCTGCGACACCGCGGCTCCCGCCTCTGCTTGGGCTACCCCGCGGTGGGGACGTGGCCCCTTTTCGTGGCCTCCGAGTCGGGGCGGCCTGGGGGCTGTGGGGAGAGCGGGGCGGCTCGGGTGGCGTGAAAGCGGGAGGGGGTTGGTGGCACGAAGGCGGGAGGGGGGTTGGTGTCAGCATCGGGCTTTCCCCCTCTCGTCTCCGTGGCTTTTCCTCGGCAGCAGAGCTGCTAAGGCGGGTGGCGATGGAGCTAGCGTGGCGTGGGGCTTTTTAGTTTGTTGTTTGAGAGGGTTAGAAGGGGTCGGGCTGAAAGCTGGGCCAACTCTTAACTTTACTGGTTTGTTTTTCTTGTTGTTAAGCAGTAAATAGCCTCACCTTTGTTATTTCTCCTCGAGCGCATTATGTCAGAGCGGGGATTACCCTGGAAATCCCTTGGGGTGAAGAATTGCAGTTTTGTGCCTTGTGTATTGTTTTGAGGCTTCCCCTCTGCATCTGCTGGTGTTTGCCTTGGAAGAATTTGCTTTCATTCCAGTGTTTCGTTTCACGCCTCTGAACGCAGCTTCTCACGTCAGGCCTGTTTTGTTTGGTTTCCTGGTTTGTTTTCTCTTAAAGGGGAAGATGGCAGCGTGCGTTTAGAGGGATGTTTCAGCGCTGAAAGGCTGCTCAGTTTGATACTTGGGTTGCGATCAGCTAAGGATCGTAATTTTTGCATGTAAACTTTGTCCCCGCTGAGATTTATTGAAATCCTTGCTTTACCTGGATGTGTGAAAAGTGCAGCTGGGCTAATTGGGGTGGAGGGAGATGGTCTTGTTTTAAAAACACTGAATATATGTTCTACTCATAGCCTCAGTTCCCACTTCCAATAGGAGAAGAGAAACAAGGTTAAAAAAAGAAGTGGAATTATCCAGAGAGGAATTTAAATGTCAGAGTTCTATGTTCTGCCTATAAACCACGGATTTGATTGGAAGTAAGCTAGTGTCCATTTCAGAAGTGACTGACAGCTGCCACAACTTGGGTATTCCTTGGTTTCGTTAGAAGAATCCCTTCCATGTTGTAGAATGTGGAAGAACAGTTGTTGATCATATAGCTGAGCTAAAACCAGGTTGAACCAGCTGTCCCAGTAGAGCTTGAGTACATCAGAAAGAATTTATTGGGGATCCAAAGTAGAACGCTGTTAAAGGCACAACTTTTTATTCATACTTAAAAATGTAGGGGTTTTTTTTAATAGCAAAATGATCTGATGGGAAGAAAGAAGCAAGCCTAAGAACCAAATATGCAAAAGAATGTCGAGGGACTCAACACCCTCAGGGAAGAGAATATTTTAATGCAGGATGTTATATAAAACATAGTGACCAAAGAGATGAGCAGCCCTGTGTGTGCAGATGCAGTGAGTTGATGTGGATGTAAGAGGAGAGGGGGAGAAAAAAAAAATCAAATTGCCTGATGAGCCCACCTTCAGCTTCAACTTGAGGTGTTTCTGCTGTGAACTAATGAAACACAATCATTTTTTTGTAGAGAAAATGAAGGAGTAACTATGGAGAGTGATGACATTTTAATTTCTTTTATTAATGGTCTGGAACTAGATTGATGTGTTTGAGTCATGAGTGTATTAAAACCTGGCTTGAGTGCCCTGCCTAAGTCTGTCCTGTTTCGTGTGTGTCTGCAGGTAATTGGGATGGTGTGTTCTGTGAATAACTGGAGCTTTTCTTTCTTTCCTCTGAAAATGAAAATGTCTAATTTGCTCTTGCTGAATGTAACAAATAAACCCCAACAATTTACTTCTAGACAGATCTTCTGATCCCAGGAATGAACTGTAAATAAAGCTGCTGCTTCGATGGTTACTGTTGTGAGCAGAGAAAGGCCTTGGAAATAAATACATTGTGTTTTAAAAAAATCACCCTGTGTTCTCTGAAAAGGGAAGAGAAGAAAATCTGGATTAATTTTGAGTGCCAAGCTCTTCTGTGTTGCTCTCCCCCTGTACCTTTTCCTTTAAAACTTGCGGATACTTTGTAAATCAAGCACATGGCCACGCTTAGTGCAAGGCACAAGCAAGGAAGGTGGTTGCTTTTCTTTCCCCGACACCAACAAGCTGCAGATGATCACCTCAGTGAAGTCAAGGCGTGGTTTGTCATTCATAAATCTGTGTCACTGAAGAGTTTCCAAATTGGGAGTTAGCCCATCTAGGACTTAAGAGGACATAAGAAATTCCATAGGCTCCAGTGGAAACTCTCTCTGCAGTTGTTGCCTGTATCATTAAGTGCTTTACTGATGATGGTGGCTCAAGCTCAGAGGATGAGCTGTGTGAAAGTGTTTTTGCTGCAGTAAGCGAGCTTGTACTCAGGCTCAGGGGTTTTTTAACCTCTGTGAAGTCAGCTCCCTGATGCATGCTCAAAGAAAATATAATTTGAGATATTTTTTTTTCCCCCTAGTTCTTGCTGCCTCTGTCTCAATCTCTTAATTTCCCCTTAATACTACTAGAGATAGAAAGTCTGTGTGTGTGGCAGGAACTCTGACCAACGAGCCAAATTTGCACCGTTGGCTGATTTGCAGTGAAAAATGACCTATAAGCATAGGAACTAGAATAATCCTTTACAGAAAAGGGTTCAGTGGAAAAGCTGACAGGCCAGGAAAACGGTGGTGGTGTTTGAAGACAGGCATTGCCCATTTAAATTGTCTATTGTGATTTTTTTTCCCCACTAGTGTCAGGTACTAGATGCCAGATCTGCTGCATTTTGTTTTTCACTGTCTGAGTGGGGGATGGGGGTGCTGGTGGGAATGTTTTCCTGGGGCTTGTGCTCCTTAGAGTGCCTAAAGGTCTCTCTTAAAAGTACTTCTTATACAGCAGCATAGTTTAGGGTGCAAGTGCATGCTCTGAACCTCACCTTTCTTTATTCTTCTTCTTGTTTTAGTGCATATAGAAAACTCTTGAAGATGGGAGGCGCAGTGAGTGCAGGAGAAGACAATGATGAATTAATTGATAACCTGAAAGAGGCACAATACATCCGGACCGAACTGGTAGAGCAGGCATTCCGAGCCATTGATCGAGCAGATTATTACCTGGAAGAGTTCAAAGACAATGCCTACAAGGACTTGGCTTGGAAGCATGGAAATATTCATCTCTCCGCACCGTGCATTTACTCTGAGGTGATGGAAGCTTTGGATCTGCAACCAGGGCTGTCATTTTTGAATCTTGGCAGTGGCACTGGTTATCTGAGTTCCATGGTTGGACTCATCTTGGGTAAATACCTTTTCAATCATGTTAACTGTTTATGTTGGATTAAAAAAAAAAAAAAGTTTTGAGATGGGGAATGAAGCGTTCCTCAAGTAATGAAACTACAAGATAGCTATGAGAGTAAATGTATTAATGCAGCTGGCCAGTTTATCAGGTTTCTTGCAGCCTTCTCACTGGAACTGGAGGGGATCCAGATTTCTCTGTCTGTTCAGAACAGTTCTGTGGGTTGCTGTGGTGGATTCCTGCAGGACTGGACACAAACTTGAGCTTGTTGCCCCTTAAGCAAGAAGTCAGCTCGAGGGCAGCAGTGCCGTGTTTCAGCTAGGGTTGGGCATGTCCACAGAAACCTGTGACTAGAGCTGCTCTGTGCCTGGTCTGTGTTCATGCTGTCCTGACTAGGCTGAAACGTGTGTTTGAGATCCAGTTTTGACTCTTACCAACACACAGGTGGGAATGGTCTCTGGAAAGCAGTTGGTGCATCTGAACTGGCTCCGTGGCCACGTCTACAGGAGGCACAAAGCATCCAAGTGCAGTTATGCAATTGCCATTTGCCCTGCAGTGTTTCAGTCAGCAGCTGTGCTGCCAGGAGTGGTGGCAAATGACCATAGGGGTACATATTTTCCTTCTGTGGGGGTGTTCAGAATTTAAACTGCTGAAATATTTGTTGCTGGGATAGAGCCTTGCTCCCACCTCCTGTTTGTGGTTTGTTGAGCTTACCCAGGATGCCAATATGTAACTCCAGGGCTTTTGAGTTCTTTGGAAAAGTTACTAAATAAAAAGCATCAATGCTGAGCAGCTTCTGTGTTTCCCAATTTATTTTTGCTGTGAATTCAGGTGGGGACTGTTCCTGATTCCTCTGAGGAGATTTTTAGCACATCAGCAAGGGGGGTCTAACAGTAACATAAAGAGTTTTTGGAGGGATTTATTAAAATCGTTTTGCATTGGAATTTTTTTTCCAGGTGGTCTGTTTTAGAGCAACAGTATCAGCATTTCCCTCCTACAGAGGAATTTTCTGCATAGTTAAGAGGAAATGCTTCAAACTAATTGTGCAAAACATTTGCTGCCAGAAATTGCAGGTCGAAGGTTGTGATTCCCTGCACTGACCCCACACAAGCGCTGACTCTGACACTCAAGTAGCAATCTGTAGGAAGTAACCCAAACTATCCAGTCCTGTTGGATTTTGTGTTGTTGCCTCTCCCCGTTACCTTAATGTTCTGAATTTGCAGGACCTTTTGGTGTCAACCATGGAGTGGAGCTTCATTCCGATGTGATTGAATATGCGAAGCAGAAGTTGGACTTCTTCATTAAAACAAGTGACAGCTTTGACAAGTAAGAAAGGGGAATGCCCGCTTGGATTCGTTCTGTGCATTTGGCTTTGGTCGTGGCAGTTCTTGCTCCCGTGTGGCAGCTCTGGATTCAGGGTAATCTGAGGATTCCAGCTCCTTAGGCTCGCTGAGCTGCAGTGTGTGACCTTTGAAGCTGATCTGTTTTGTGGGGGAGTTTCAGAGATTTTTTTTTTCCCAGTGTTTTTAGCAGCGGAGCTTAGAGGGAGCTGAAGAAGGTTACTTATTTTTAAATTCACTTGCAGATAACAAATCAAAGCTTGCCAATAACAATAATAGTTGTCCTTGTGATCGGAGAGCGTGTGTGGTTATCAGAAGAATATGAACTGATTTCTGTGGTGGCCTCATATGTTTTATCTGAGATGAAGAAAAATGCTGTTTTAAAATATAAAGGTAGTTTTATGATGATTAAATTGGTACTAAAACTGCTTGGGGTTTGATTTATGGTCTTCCTTAGAACCTCCATTTTGCTGCTGTCATGAGTAATAACTTTCCAGCAAGATAACCACTGCCAATAGTAACCTCAGCAGTAAAAGTTGTAGCTGTCATATTTTTGGCTCTGTCTTCCAGTTTGTTCAAAGAGGGAAATAAAGCATCTCTGGATACCTGATAGTCCTCCTCTCACAGGAGGAAGAAAATTAAAGTCAATACACGCTGGAATTTAAACTCCTCAGCCCTGTGCTGTTACTGCTGTACTGGAAAGCTGACAGGGGCTGGGTTTTCTTGATGTTGGCAGCAGACTGAAAGTTTTTGGCACGGTCGGTGCTCGCATGCAGATGACTGAGGGTTTTTTATCAGAGCCCCATCGCTATTGTTTGAATCGGTGTTTTAAGGAAGACTTTTTTTTTTTTTCCTCTCTAAATAAATATGGCTGTGGAGCAAAAGCGAGCTGCATTCTGAAATCAACATGACTGGAAAATTGGCATCGTGGGGAGCAATGTCTGCTGGGTTGTGCTGTTAGGACACGGCGTGCAGGAATCGTTAGCTGGCTGCTCTGAGCGTCTAACGCGCTTTGCAAAACCCAAAGGCTTCAGGAAGCATTTAGGAACAAATAGGTGCTATATTGAGCTGCCTCTCAAGATAACCTGTAGAAGAATGGGTATGTTGTATGACTTCTGTCAAAGTCAGCCCTTAAATGTAGGGCTTAAAGCTTAGGTAGTTTTGGAACATGTAAGAAAATCAGAAGCATCATTGAATCACTCATTTTTCTTTTAAACTGAATCTGAAATGCTACAGGCAAAAATTCTGTTTATGAGGGGTGAAATCAGAGTTCTTCTGAAGCTAATGGCAAAACAGCAAAGCATATTTCTGAAGCATAAGGTGATAGTTCCCCACAACATCTGAAAAACATTTAAAAGCTTTTGAAAAGGCCAAAAAAAACCCTGCATGTGCAGTCCTTAAAAGACCTTAACATTTGGAATCGCAGGTCTAATATTTATATTTGCACAGTCCAAGTCTGCATCAGGTGACTAAAACCAGCTCGTTCTGAAGAGTTACATACAACTCAAGTATGAAATTGTGCCTCCTTAGCCTTTGGAGTTTTTAATCTCTGAATTCTCACCTCATTGTTCTGTGTTTTTGATGCTTCTCGCTGTGATCTGCTCTGAGAATATTCATAATAGATGGGCTTTGGAGGAGAAACTGTTTTGTTGGGTTTTTTTTTCCCTGTAGTATGTTTCATTGTTTCATCTTTTCAGAATAAGGAAAATAAATCACTTAATAAATTGTAATATTTTTTGTATGATACGAGTCTCCTTCATTTTCAGATTTGAATTTTGTGAACCATCTTTTGTTACTGGCAACTGTTTAGAGATTTCTCCGGACTGTACCCAGTATGACCGTGTTTACTGTGGTGCTGGAGTACAGAAGGAACATGAAGACTACATGAAGAACCTGTTGAAAGTTGGGGGAATTCTTGTCATGCCTCTAGAAGAGAAGGTCAAGTGCCTTTCTACTCCTGTTTCTTTTCAGTTATTCTGAATTCTGGTCTTGGTGTAGTCAATAGCTCTTCCTTTAGTTCACCCCTCTTGTATAAGCAAGTGTTGAATGCATCAGTTTTCACTAGGAGTGAAACCACAACTCTTCAGAATGCTGAAGAAATTCTTACTTCTCCCAGTCATTCACATATTCCAATCTGTTATTAATTGCAAGTTTAATTTCGTGCTGCAGAAAGATGTCAGCAAGGGTTTTTTTCAAGTTGCATAATCTAGTGTTGGACTTAATGGCAAAATACAACATCTTACCCCCTAACTGGCCTATGAAAGAGTGTGCAAATTGTCCCCATTCACCAGCGTCAGTGGATTCTTTTTAGTAAAAAGTGGGTAACTGCCCCCTGTGCAAACTCAAGTCTGTAACTGAGATCCTCATTTTGGTGTAGACGCCTTATTTTGATCGGCTGGAAGGGCTGAGGTACAACTGTCTGACCTTTGCCTCTGTCAGGGGACTTGAGGTGTGCAGAGTGCAGAGTTTCTCCCCAGGAAGATGCTGCTCAGCGAGGTAGTGTAAGGGGTTTGAGCTGGAACAGGAGTGCCATGCTCTGCAGACTCCCTCCAGGAGCGGCTGCTCTTTGGTGCCCGATGTGTGTTCTCAGGGTCAGAAAGAGCTGTCCTGGCTCAGAGTTGAGGAAGACCTGGGCAAACAGCGTGACCCAAACTGCCAGTGCCCGTAGTCTGTTGCAACAGATGAAGTTACGTGGGGCTAATCCTGTAAAGAATTCTTGATTTTTCTCAAAAATGCCACTGCTGTTTCTCCTTGTTACCTTTTCCTGATGTAGCTTCTACTGCTTTAACCACTCGCCCAGGCGGAAGTGTCATTTGTTCATTTTCTGTTTAGAAACCTTACCGCAGTCACACGGTGGCCAATAATCTCCTTGTTTTGGTTTAGTTGACTAAGATAACTCGTACTGGTCCTTCTGCCTGGGAGACCAAGAAGATTCTTGCTGTTTCTTTTGCTCCTTTGATTCAGCCTAACCACGCCGATTCAGGAAAATCAAGGCTTGTTCACTTGCGTGAGTACGGACGTTCTTTGGTGTGGGGGAGGTTTCTGTTGCTATAAACTGCACCTTGCTTCCTTAAATGTGACATCCCTATGAATCCTTTCAAGGAAAATGACTCCCAACTGCTTCCTCCTTTGAATAGTTGTCTTAAGTTTTGTGTTAACCCCGGGCTGGCTTTGAGGGTATCTGTTGTCTTAAGTTTTGTGTTAACTCCGGGCTGGCTTTGAGGGTATCTGCAGGGGCTTGGTGCAAGAATGACAATTTCAGATTCTACATGCGAATGTTTTCTTGTGACATGATACCTAAACCTGGTGGGGTGTTTGCTCGTGGTTTTTGCCCGTGCAGACCTCTGTTCCACTCCTGAGTTGTGTACTCCAGAGGTTCTCGGGCACTGTTCCGTGGTGATGGAGAACACACAAGTAGTGCCTGTGGATAAACATTACATCTACCCAAAGGCTTTTGCCACCCAGCAATTCAGAATTATCCTGAACCTGGAACATGTGAGGGGCAGAAGTTGTGCAATTTTTGGTTAGCTCTTTGAAACATGGGTAGTATGCAGTGGCCTCAATCTTTAGATTAAGACTTCAGTGTAGAGTGGCCTCTTAAGAACACATGAAGACAGAGATACTTCCATAAAGAGATTAGTCAGGCTTTGTTCTTATTCTGGAAAGGTGTCTTTGCATGACAAAAAGCAGCTCAGGACACAGTGCATATTTCTGCATGGTTTTTTTGGGACCTGCACAGATACTACACATCTTTTTTTTTTCTTTTTTTTTTTTTTCTGCCTCTTTCATTGAGGTCCCAGGAGCATGCGCTCTTCGGCAGAAGACAGAGCTTTTTTGTTTCAATTTTAATTCATTTCAGTACATGGATGTGTGTCTATCAATACTTTTTTATTTTTTCCCCCTCCATGCTGCCCGAGTTATGTTGTGCACTTACGGGCTGGCTGCAACTAAGTGCAGAAGACAGAGCAGTCTTACAAACCATTGCTGTGGGAAGTATTTGAACACAATAATTTATTGTATGCTTCTATAATTACTTTTACCAAATGGTTTCCAGCTTGTCTTCACCCACTAAGTCTGAAGAAGTTTTTGAAGAGCATAAATAGTACTTGTGATTTGTAAGCAAAGAACTTGGCAAAGCTAAATTAACTTCACCACAGGAAACTTGTTTTATGGCAGAGTTAAATAGATTTCAGGTCTGGTTATCTACTGGATGAAAATATCTTTTTCTAACGTATTAAACAGCCATGGTTTCAGTCACTAAGTCTGCATTCTTATGATCTTTAAGACATGTGTAGCTTAAAATAACTGTGAGGATTTGACATCAAAATATGAAACTCCTCTTTCATCCCATTATTTTTCTTCAGTTAATGAGAGAGATGCGTAATTAAATTTTGTTTGGCAAGCTCCAGTACAGTTTATCTGAGTTGACAGGAGTTGAACAGAGCTGTTTTTGTTAATCACAGCGGGGAATTCTCCTGGCCTGATTTAATTTGAGCCAATACAACTTTTCCTGCGAGTGCTCTTGAGGGAACTTTCTCCGTATCTGTTGATGGTTTTCCTTTTGTTCTAGCCCCCGTGGCCGTTCGCAGCCTGCAGGATCTGGCTCGCATAGCCATCCGAGGAACCATTAAAAAAATTATACATCAGGAGACAATGAGCAAAACTGGAAACGGGCTGAAGAACCCCCCCCGGTTTAAACGCAGGCGTGTGCGCCGTCGCCGCATGGAAACCATCGTTTTCCTGGACAAAGAGGTCTTCGCCAGTCGCATCTCCAACCCCTCGGATGATAACAACAACAGCGAGGAGCTCGAGGATGAGAGACGGGAAGAGGAGGAAACTAAACCCTCTGAACTAAAGCCAGATCCTCCTGTAAACTTTTTGAGAGAAAAGGTCTTGAGTCTGCCTTTGCCCGATCCCTTGAAATATTACCTGCTTTATTACAGGGAAAAGTAATTTCCTCCGTCTAGAAAGCGGGAAGTAGGCAGAAAATAAAACACTGCTTAGGGCTTGACAAATGTCTACCACTTGCTTGCCTGCTAATCTGACCACCCAAGGCAGTAGGCTAGCTGGGGAATGTGGCTGCTGTATTCTTCAACATTATAGCTTTTTTTGAGTTTCCTCTTTCTTCTCAGTTGTGTGCTAGAGTTTGATCCTACAGCAGGGATTCCTTAGGAAGCAAGTTGGTGAACCGCTCAGCTGCTTATGGAAAGGAGGATTTCATTCCCTGAAACTGCACAGAGAGATGCTAAAAAAAAAAAAATCTCATGGCTGCTCTACCCAACTGCAGTGTTTGAATATTCTTAAGCAGTTCCCCAAAGACCTCTGCTGTCTGTGCTCTCTCCCACTAAACCCGCCACGTGTTTACCGCGGCATGCGTTTAACGGAGGATGAAGATCCTTAGGGAAAACTGACCTGGCAAATCTTGTTTCTTCCAGTAATCTGAAAAAGCACAACTTTTACAGAAAGAGTATTTGGCGTTACCCTTGGGGCACCCAGGTTTTGAACGAGAAGGAAAACATCAGCTCCCCTTTGGTCGGTCTCAGTTTTGCTTATAAACTAGATCTATTTTTTTTCAGTAAAAGGTCAAAATGTTTCCTAGAACCTTGGTTTTCTGACTGGGAAACAGCTGCTCTAGGGAATTACTTGAAGAGATGCAAAGCTGTGGTTGGTTTTTATTTTTAAAGCCATGGAGACAAGCGAGGAATTGCAAAGCTGCTGAGCTTTGACGGGATGCTGGAGTAGTCAGGGCTTGGACCATTCTCTCTGGAAACATTTCCAGTGTCATTCTGAATGGGGAGGAGGAGAGAGAGAGAGAGAGAAGTGGAACGGTGAGTTTGGGAAAACTGGGTTTGCTGTTGGGTGAGCTGTCTGGCTGGGCTGAACAGAGGGAAGTGCAGAGCGCTGGCCTGAGCGGAGTGACTCGAGTCCTGGTAAATGGGACAGGTGGAGTTTTGTGGAGGGTGTGTAGAGCCTGAAAAGAGCCTAGGAAGCCAAACTGATGCAGTTCTTTGGTGTTCTCTGCGTGTGTCCCCTGCCAGGTGGCTGGAGGACGACTTTGTGCGCCCGTGGCTCACGTGTGGTAGGTGGAATGAAGCTGATGGACTTGGTCAGTTATTTTACCCCTGCAGTGATTAAGTAGATGTTTTAACAGGCTCCTGTAGAAGAACTACACACTCTGCAGTTCTGTGGATGTGAACTTTTAATTGTTATTCCCAAGTCTTCCAGTGATGGTGGTGGAAGGAGATCCTGTCTTTAGAAGGGGAAGTTTACTCGGTTCAGCCTGGTTGAAAAGTCTGCTGGAACTGGTAAAGGCTGGAAAGGACTCCTTGAGTTTGTGTTGGTGTGGGAAAAAAACCCTTCTCAGTAGGTAATGAAGCTGTTAAGGTGTTGCCCCATCAGAAGCACTTCAGTTGGTATCACTTTGATACCTTATTTTCATGCTGTCTCCTCCTTCTCTGAGGAGGGGCAGATTAAGACTGTCTTGCCAAAACATGCTTGGTTTTTGGTTAACGGTGCTGTGTTTCACAACTTAATGGTAAATAGTGTTTCAAAGTGGTTTTGAAATAAACAGATAACTCGTGTCCATCTAAGGCCAAGGTGGAGAACTCTTCCTTGCTTAACAGGCTTTTTGTATAGCTTTGAGAGCATCCCCTGGTAATGTGGTGTCTTGTGTCCACTGGCACGTAACACGGTCATAGGCTGTGGTTTTTTGCCTTTGGTTTCCTCAGTTTCCCCTTCTGGTCTCGCTGGTACCCCAAGCTACTTCTCTCCCTCTGATTTTAATTGCTTTCTTTTAAATGGGGCAGTTCTGTGGCCACTGAGCTGATGGTTTCCTGGAAACATGCAAGTACCCATCTTGTCATTCTGGCAACTACAAGGAATTTCTTTCTACAAATGAAAAAAAAAATTAAATAATAAATTATATCTATATTCCCAAATATGGTGGGAAATAGAGGCTTAATAGAATCCATGTGGCCTATTTCTCTGTGCTTCCCCAAAGGCTGCTGCCTCTCTATTTGTGAGGCGTTCCCACTTGATGGTTGTTACACCAGGTATGTGCCTTTCTGAATCCTGGCACGATTTCCACACCCCTCTGTAGCCCAGGGTGCCTCCTGCTTCTGGCTACCAGGTCGTTCTTCAGTTTGTCCATTCCAAAACTCCTCTGAAAGAAGCTCCTTTAAAAATGACTTTGGATTTCAGGTTTGTATGGGCAAAGCCTTGCTGAGGTTCTCTTAAAGCTGACCCCTTGAGGGAGAATGATCTTTCATTTATCCCAGTTTGATTTGTATCCCCCTCCCACCCCCAGTTGTAAAAGATATTGTATCGGATTTTTTCACCAGATTTGCCTTTTTTATTACATTTGCTACAGTTTTGTAGCTTTCTATAAGATGCATAAAATACTGCTATTTTTTTTCCCGGGTACGGTTGAATAAATAAATATATATACAGGAAATGTATGTTCTAGGTTGTCCCCTTGTCCCCAAACCCCCAGACTCAAACCAACCCAAAGTAGAAGTTTTCTGTGTAATATAACTGTGAAATAGCGTCGCTTACAGCCCGTGAGGATGGGGGACTGGAAACTCATTTCCCCTGTGCACGAGCACTTGCCCTGTGGGTTGGTATTTTCTAACAGAGTGATTGTAGCATAACTGCTTCTGTCGAGTCTGTAAATGGCCCAGGAATCCCACCTGCTTTGTTCCCCCTCTGTGTTCCGAGTACCCTTCGATTGTATGCCGCTCCTTTTAAGTGAAGCTGCAAAAGGAAAACGAACTTCAAGCTGCTTTAATCACTAGTGTGTAAGTTGAAGAGCAAAATGAGATCTCTGTGTAGAAACGAGAGCTCCGTTGGCCTGAGGCATGCAAAAGTGTTACGCAAGTTCCATGAATTAAGTGTTTCTGTATCAATAAATTCAGTAAAGACTTTTTAGCCTTCGTAACGTGGCTTTGCCTCGTGGTGTGCTTGGAGTCCTCTGGAGAGAAGTGCTTCTTTCCCTAATTGAAGCTTTAAGACACTAGCACACTAGAAAAAAGCACTTAATGATGCAGTGCGGGTGCATCGTTTCAGATGAGCTCTCCTCAGAATGTAGCCTCTTGAGGAACCTGCCCATCTGAGGGTCTCCAAACCTTTCTGTCAGGGAGTTGTGCAGGCTGTGTTTTGGGCTTGGCACACTCCACACTGACCTAGGTGTAACATAGAGCGGGAAGAGAGTGAACTCACTTGCTGGCTGTTAGACCTCTGCACAACAGACAGCAAGAGATTTAGGCCTTTTCTGTACTTCAAGGATTTGCCTGAACTGAACGTGTCGGGGGTTTGTTGGATGCATTCTGAACTGCAGCTCCCCTCCTGCCTCCCAACTCCTGCCTCCTTTGGTAACTCGGATTTTGAAGAGCCCATGTTCAAAGTTTACATTTCACTGCTGTTCAGAGTAATATTTTGGCTTCAGCTGGAAATAGGAAAGGGATCCTAATAGCAAATCCAGCTGTTGCTAATTAAATGTCTCTATTAACCTTTATTCCACAGGTTAATTCCCTCTAGTCTGTGTCTCTTCCTGTCGTCTGTGTGTGATAGATGTCCCTTTACCCCCTCTAACTCAAGACTAGTTCAGTGTTAAGTGGTTTCATTCATGTGATGCTTGCTGAAGGAAAAAAAAACCCAGGAATTCTTTCCAGCTTTGTGCTAGGGCTGTGTCATCCAAATGGCATCAAGTAAATTAAAGTTGTCAGATGATGTTTATATTTACTTCAGAGTGAAATGTAAAACATCTCGGCTCCCTGGGAGGTAGTGATGAGCTCCTTGGGGGACCTGCTCCAATGAAACTTTTCTACTGGGGCGGAACTGATAGGTAACAATCAAACAAAGAAGGGTGTTGGAAGACCTGAAAAACAACCCCAGACTTCTCCACGTGTTTAGCAGAGGCTGGAAATGCTTCAGCGTGGGACACAAGAATTAACTTCCATCCCTGTGCCTTAGGAGTTAACGTTTGGTTCCTGATCAGAGCCCCAAGCTCCTTTTTAAACCATTTGTCATCTTGATGGGAAGTAAGATAAGTGAATGCAGGAGTCGGGGAACTGGGATTGCTGGTGTTGCAGAACATCTCCCAGACATCCTATTTGTCATGAGGGGGAGATAAGGGAGGTAGAAGGGGGGTGGTTCAAGTTCAGGTGAAGATCTGCAAATGACATACATGTTGCCCTTTTGTGCTCAGATTATTCCCTGTGGTGTGCCCACTGTTCAATCTGCTGAAGATCCTGAAGTAGTGGGCAAATACCCATCAATCCTGCCAGCAGCTGCCTCCCAGCCTGGCGCTGGGCTGGGATTCCCAAGACAAATACATACAGGGACATGACTGCTGCCCGGCCCTGCTCTCCTGTCAGCCAAGTAAATAAACCTGGAAGGGATCATTTATTTATTTATTTTATTTGCAGAGGGTTAGTTCAGAGTTGGTGCACCAAGATGGAATTGGAGGCAGAAGGCAAAAGCCTTGCGTCTGTCAAGGGGCCAGATGTGCCAGGGAAGATCAACGTTGAGGACTTCCCTAAACACTGAAGCAGGTTGAGGGAGGGGATTCTCCCCCTCTACTCCACTCTGGTGGGACCCCACCTGCAGCACTGCGTCCAGTTCTGGAGCCCCTGGCACAGGAAGGCTATGGATGTGCTGGAACATGTCCAGAGAAGGGCCACCAGGATGAGCAGAGGGCTGGAGCACCTCTGCTATGGGGACAGACTGAGAGAGTTGGGGTTGGTCAGGCTGGAGAAGAGAAGGCTCCGGGGAGACCTTATTGTGGCCTTCCAGTATCTGAAGGGGGCTACAAGAAAGCTGGGGAGGGGCTTTTTAGGCTGTGGGGCAGTGACAGGACTGGAGGGAATGGATTAAAACTAGAGAGAGGTCGATTCTTGGACGTTAGTAAGAATTTCTTCCCCACGAGGGTGGTGAGACACTGGACCAGGCTGCCCAGAGAGGTGATGGAAGCCCCATCCTTGGAAGTGTTCAAGCCCAGGCTGGCTGGGGCTGTGAGCAACCTGCTCTAGTGGGAGGGGTCCCTGCCCATGGCAGGGGGGCTGGAACTGGATGAGCTTTAAGGTCCCTTCCAACCCTGACAATTCTATGATTCTATGGTTTGAAGAAAGCCATTTTTTGTTTTATTTGCCCAGAAATACTTCTTTACAGAGCATCTCCTAAGTAGCTCTGTTACCCTGTCCTAACAGAGTTTAGTAGGTTTTTTGTGGGGAGCAACCAGGCTGGAAGGAACATGATTTGAGTCTGGAAACCTTTGACATAACCCGTGTTGTCTTTTTTGGATGCACGTGAAGGACACGCTTCCAGTGCCCTTAACTTCTCAAATGGGAATCAAAGCCTGTGGCTTGCTCGGAGCAATCTGCCCTCGGCTGCTGAGTGTTCAATAAAGCCTGAAGGAGATCGATCATTGAGCCTTTCTCAGCTTGTTCCTGTAGGAAAGGGTTGGGTGGCCACTAGAGGACACTCTGGTCCAGACCACGAGTTGGGTCCAGAGGGGGAGCAGGGAGGAGCACATCAAACCTGCTTCCATTTCCAAGCCATGTCAGGGCAAACAACCAGCAGGTTCCCTGAGGATACAGAAAACCTGCAGGATAATAAATGCCCTTTGATAGCTGGGGGGAAAATAACTACAGCTTTTACCATGGCCTGAAATGTGTAAGTGAAGCCCCACCAAGCCCTGCTCCCTCCCTAAGTGCTCGGAAGGGAAGGGAAGGGAAGGGAAGGGAAGGGAAGGGAAGGGAAGGTTTAATTGCCACTCTGTTAAGTACTCTCTCATCACCTGAATTTTATTGTCATTTACAGCATAAAGCAGGTTGATGGGAAACCTTCCTGATCTTCCAGGGCACGTGGAGTTGTGCCATGTTTGGAATTCCTCAAGTACCTTTTTATCCTAACGATGGTTTATGCCTAGCACTCCTGCTAAACCCAGGGGCAAGATCTTGTGTAGTAGTAACTTCAGACCAAAAGACAAGCTGGTTTTGCTCTTAAGCATCTTAGGTGACCAATCCAAGCAGAACCACATCCTCCCTTTTGCATCTCGATTTTATCATCGGACGGGAGGAACAAACTGAGGTCTGCAGCTCAAACTCAGTTGTCTTCATTGTTTCTTTCCCTCTTCACCCTTCCACTGCCTTTAACTTCTCAAAAATTCTGATGATTTTCCCAGTAACATCTGGTAGAAAGAAATTACATGAGCAAGAAGGTCTTTGAAATAAGTCAGCTTTTACTCTGTGTAAGAAACTTTACAGAGTCGGGTTGTTTTGGGGTGTTTCTTTGTCTTTATTTGCAGGTGATTTCTCTCTGTGGGTGATCTCCCTTTTAGAATCACTTGCCTGTTGCATTCCATGCTTCTGTCAGGGGTTGGACACCTATTTTTTGAACTGACTGTAAGAAGAGGCAGCCTCTATCCTAACAGCCTTGCTGCCTGGTAACGTTTGACAAGATAAGATGCTCCCCTTAGCGTGCCAAGGCCAAAATTTTGCCATAAAAACCCCAAACCCTTGACCCTGGGCCATCTGCTTGGTAGGTAGCTCAGCCTTGGAATCACAGGATCACTTTTTGGTCCCCATCCCCAAAAGTGTGTTCTGTGCACTTCCAGCTACGGAGAAAGCGAGGAGTTAACTCCCTCTCCCAAATAAGACACGAGGGGAAAATAAATCAAACCAAAGAGGTTGCATTTCAGCACCCCGATGAAAGCGAGGTGGGAACAGCCTGATCTTCTTCCCTGATGTACATAATGGCAGAGGGGGTGGGCAGCTGGACTGTCAAGCTGCCTTAATTTAATCGCAAACACATGCTGAGGAGTCCCCTCCTCCTGGACCTCAGCGCTGGGAAACTTCTGTTGCCTGGGTTGTTTTTTTTTTTTTTTTTTTGTCAGCTCCCTGCAGTTCAGAATTGAGGCAAATCCACTCCGGCAAACACCATGCTGCTCGAATCTTCAGCTCTTCGAGGCTTTTTGTGGTTTCTCTTCTTGCCCGGTTTCTCCTGCGCCTGTCCCAGCCGCTGCCTGTGCTTCAGGACTACAGTAAGATGTATGCATCTGATGTTGGAAACCATCCCCGACATCCCACCCCAGACAAACATTCTGTGAGTAACCATTTCATTTTCTTGCTTTTTCATACCTGCTTGGTCTTTAGAAAGAAGAAAGAAAAAGTTAAGGCCAAAGATGTGCTTTTTTGCCCTACTTCTTTTTTTTCACTGCATCACAAACTGTTTCAGGCTTTTAAAGCATAAACCAGACAGCTCTTCTTTTGGCATCTGTTAATTGTTACCAGGAGAATCAAGGGGATTGAGAAGTTCAATCAGAATAATGCCAGGGTGGGCAGTGAGAGGCGGTTTTGGAGAATCAGAGGTCACAAAATGCTAAACAGAGCTTACAGAAAGATAGCTTACAGTTGAAAAGGCTGTGTGTGTATTTTATGGGTGTAGGGCAGCGAGAGGATCTACAGCAGGTCAGGCTTTTGTCTCTACTGAAACAAACACTTTTCTCATACACACACCACCCCTTCTTTCCTAAACTTGAAGTGCTGGTTTCCCAGTTTCTGAACTGTACAACTCAAGGCTTATTTGGAAAGCAGTAGGTGTGGTAAGTGGGATTCCTTGAGAGCTGAGGTACCTGTTGGTGAGGGAGCTGCTGGCTGAGCCTGACTGACCAGAAGAGGTGGGGGGAAAAGGGCAGGTAACTCAGAGAGCCCTAAAAGGTTCTTACTGATGGATCCAGAGAGTGCTTCCCTGTGACTCTGAACTAATCTTTAATTTAAAGGTGGTTTTAAGATGCAGTGGCACGTGACAGAAAGCTTCCCTTTGTGCTTCTGTTAGCTGATCCTGTGGTTGAGAAGACTTTTTTTGGTAAACAGTAGGAAAGGATTGTCAAAAATTTATCTTTACACTCATCCTCCTCAAACCACTGCCAGTTGTAAAACTTTTTTCAACACTCGTTTGAGAAGCTTTTCCCTGTGCCTGTAACAAACCAATTTTGGTCTCAGCCAGAAGATCTATACCAGTCTTTCTCCTGTAAAAAGCTCACTAATATTCCTAGTGCAGTTTCTCTGCTGGCAGCCTAAAGGAGCAGGATGTGAACAGGATCCTGCCATGATAATTGCTGCCATCCAGATCTGCTTTGGTGGGTGGAAACCACCCGGGACAGGTCAGAATCTGGACTTGCTCTCTCCCTAAGCTGGGATGGAGTGGTTATTCTACAGCGTGGAGCTGAGCAGTGCTGCATGTCTTCTTGTTGTTAAACTGCTCTGCAGCAGCTTGCAGAGTCACCAAGCTGTCCCCAAACTTTTTTTTCCCTCCATATTCCCCTGCGTCTTGAAGTATTAAAATAATTAAAGTGCCCCTATCCTCTTTGATTTCAGTAAAATAGCTCGTTTCTCCCTGCTTAAACAGGGATTTTTCCTGGGGGGAAGGTTTGTTTCATTGGCTGAACTGTGATATTCTGAGCTCAGTAAAGCTGAATTTCAGTTTGACATGAAATAACATTTGCTTGTCACGCTGGGTAGCCTGACTGGAGATTCTCTGAGTGGAGAGGGAGGGAAATTTACTGTGGTCACCCGCGTTTTTCCAGTACTGGGATGGTGTATTTCTAAATGCCCTCTGGCCACAGCACACTTCATTCTCTGGGCTGCAGGGGGCAAAAGCTGACTCTGTCCAAGACTTTTCCTTGCAGCTTTGGTGAAGTTCCAGGTAGCATTTTGCTGCAACGTCGGTGGCATTTAGTTCTCTGTAAAAGTGAATCCAGGAGGGTGAGCAGATTTTTCAGGGCAGTGTGTAACTCACCCTAATTCCCTCTCCCCTGCTCTAACGAGGTTGCACATACACTGCTTGAAAATGGTCAGTGTTTTGCCTGCTGTACCATTTGGAAAGGTGGTTTATTTGGTTCAGTGTGATAGCAAGAGCACTGAATGGGAAACTGGGTTTTTAAACGTGAACTAAAGCGCATAGGTGTCAGATATAACAGTAGCAATATTCCAAAATGAGATGACTGCTTTTATAACCAGTATTTCTTGAGGAGATTTTTTTGATTTGTCCTCTTTTAATACTCTTTGTGTATCTATAAGCGAAGCTCATACAGATGAGTGGAGATCCCCGTAGACACAAAGACATAGGAGCCTGGTAGATGCTCCCTGTTGGCAGATCGTGTGCCTTTGTAAGGTGTGTGGCAGGTAAAAATCCTGACTTTCTGGCTATCTTGAAGATCTAATGTCTGTAAATACATTTGCCATCCAGCATCCCACTGTATCTGTTATAAATGCATTGGAATAATTAAAAAAAACTAATTGTGAAAGGTCAAAGAATGCTTCTTAACCAAGGCTTTGCCTGCTCCAGCTTTTTGGTATGTTAATCTTTCTCCTGGGAGGACCGTTGTGCCAGGCAGAACATTCAGAACTGTAGAAAGAATAGTCTGGATTGTGGAGTTATTCCGAGAAGGAAATGGGGGATTGTGGCATTGTCCACATTTGCCCTTTGGTATGAGGAGGACCGAGGCTGTGACTGCAGCTACAAACACCCATCCCAGGCTCCAGCTCGGTTCCCTCGCAGAACAGCTGCAGTTTTCCAGATGCTCTTTGCTTTGAAGTTGGAAGTTTGGGACTGTCTGCCCCTGTGACTCCGTGCCACCCTCTCTCTAACAATCCTTGAAGAGTGGGGAAGTCTCCTAGCCAGCCCACGCTGCGCTTCAACGAGCCCCGTTGGCAGATGGTCCCCTCGGGGCTGTAGCCAGCTGGCGTAACGTAGAGCAGCCCAAAGCCTTCTCCCAGCGATGCTGGGATTGGCATGGAACCAGTTCCAGGATTGATGAGCTGTTACTGGCTCCTCTTTGGTCGCCGTGTCCCTCCTCCCTTCCCAATCCCAGCTGGGTGCAGCTGAGGATCTGGCCCCAATGGCTTGTTTTAGCAATGGACTATTTATCTCTGGTAATGAAGCCAGCTCGTTTTACCCTGAGCAGAGAACAGGATGGCAGGGCTGGCTACACGCGTACAGATAAGTAAGCTATAAAAATTCATGGCGTATAACTGCAAAACGTATTTTGGCTGCTGTCTGTTCAACTGGAACATGATTATCCAGATGTGATCCGCTGGTTACCGCTGGGATTGGAGCAGTTCTCTCGGGCAGCAGCCCAAGAGAAGGGAACAGCTGTGTAACATACACTCAGAAAAATTTCAATAGCTCTTTAACCTTCGAAGCCATTTGTTCTCCAGGGGTGACATTTCAAACAATAAGCTCTGAAACGCGTGGGCACGAGTGGAAGAAACCCATGGAAAGAAGTTCCCCTCTGGCTGGCAGCTAACGGATTGCAACCCAATTATCCCCGGGTTGTTCCCCGCTCCGCATTATGCACGGCGCCTTAATGAAGGAGCCCTTCTGGAGCGGCGCGGCCGAGGGCTGGAGCGGAAGGCGACGCGGGAGCTGGGCTCTGAACGCCTGGCTGGCCTGAACTGGAGGTGACCCAGTTGTTCACGGGCCTGCCCGCTAATGGGGCGGCGGAAGCACGGCCAGCTCCTCGAGTTTTGGTTCCCTGCCTTGCCGCGCTGCTCGGTTGGTGGCCGCTCGCTTCCTGCCCTGGCTCCCGCTGCAGCGGCGCAGGGCGCAGCTCTCTTAGTCTTCACTTTGGAGAAGCTTTATCTATGTGCCGGGGAAAGATTTAGAGAGCAAATGAGTTCTTGGAAATGCTGCTCTTTTTTTTTTGGTCTCTTGTCGTGTGCTTTGGGGTATTTTAAGGGGGGATTACTCATTTCCTCTGCACGTGATAGTCTTAAATCCAGCCGTGAAATGCACACCCACGGATTCGGGATGTGCCAGGTGTGATCTCGCTCTGCCTTAGTTCTAGTGTTTAATCCTCGTTAAACTTTACAGAGGTGACCGAAGTCTTCGGTATGTTCTGTTTATAGAAGTCCCTTCAGCAGAAGGAAAAGGGGGAGGGAAGGTATTAAAACACATTTTCCTTCCTAGAAACATTCCAGCATCTTTTGATGGAAAAAATAATCCTAACGCTTGGGATCGAAGCTATCTCAGTGTTTAGAAATCCTGCCTTCAGTGAGCTTCACAGTGCTTCATCATCTGGTTCCCTCCTGCTTGAGTTATTTATCTTGTCCTTGACCTCACCCCATCCTTCTCCCGTAGGTATACGAGCATTTTTCCCTGTGCTCTTTGGGGAGAAGTCGCTGTTTTTTGATGGAAGAATGCGTGTGTATTCTGGGTAAAGACACTAATAGTGATGCTCTTAAAAAAAAGAGGAAAGCTGACACGTCTGGTACGTGAGTCTTGATAGTAAAGAATGCCCCAGCAGTTCATTGAAGCTGGGATGGTCCTACTGCTTCTTGGGCTGCATGAAAAAGATACCTACAATCTATACCTTTACACTCTGAAATTTTCTTTTACTCCTGGGATCAGAACACAGTTCAGCAGAAAAGTTGCCTTCGTTTGCTGTGGGTGATACCTTGAAGAGATGGTACAAAGGCAACATGCATTCGGTTAAGGAGTCCTGCTCCTTGCTGACATGAACACCCAAGAGCAGACTTAGCTGGTTTGATCAGGATCAGATGCTGTTAATACCTAATAGCTCAAATCATCAAAGATTGATGGGATCAACAGTGTGCCGTGTCATCTCCCTGTTTGAATATGTGTCTGGGGCCAAAACCATGCTTTGGAGATGGTCCTTGCTCTGGCTTTTGCTGGCAAGATCTAAAAGGATGCTCTGTGACAGGGAATGAAAAGATCCCCGTGGGGAAGGAGCACCCGCAGACCCCTCCTGCCCTGGGCCAGGCTGGGAAGGGCAACGTTCATGCCAGCTGACGTGGGCAGAAAAGGTGGGATCAAACCAGCTCGGTGCATTGCCCGCTGAATTACTGTCCTGCCCCAGCTGCCGCAGAGGGAGCCCTTTTGAACATCTGCCCCCTCTTGGGAGCTGAAGTCTTAAAAAGCTGGTTCCAGGAATGTCTGTGGCTAATTTCTTAATTACAGTCCAATGTGGCTGTCCCTGAATCTTCCAACCGTAAGCAGCGTGGCGGCGTGACGGAGAAGAGCAGTCTGCTCTGCAGCACGAGGCCCTCTCCATCTGCTTGCTCTTCAGCGCTTCAGCCATCATCCAATCTCATTTACTAGTATTTCCATGCTGAACATATTTTCCTTCCTCTTCACTCTTTGAAATCTCGATGTCTTAAGCTGGTACACCCCAAAATAGCCAGGACTTGGGAAAAAACCCAACTCTGAGCTTCCCTGCGGTCTCCTCATCTGTCGAGCAGAGATGGCAATGCTCAGCTGGCCATGTAGGGGTTTGGAGATGAAGTTATTAAAGCCATTTGGGGACTCGTGTGTGAGAGGGACATTCCTGAGTTGGGGAGCTGATGACAGTGAGTCTGGAAGACTGCATTTCCAGCTCAGCAAGACTCTATTCCCTTCCTGCCAGGACTGAAGCTGTTTGGCAGGATGGAAGAACCTGCAGAGCTGACTCTGATGTTCTGTGGAGACGTAAGAAAAACTATCATCCTTCTGATAAATGTTCTGGCTCTTAGATATGGGCAACTTAAGTTAAAAATTTTATAGTTTGGGGTTTTTTTATAGTTTATAAGATCTCTTTCACACCCTCCCTTTCTCAGGAGATACTGGAAGGAACCTCAGTGCCTTATCTCTGTTTGTAAAACCACCTTTACTCTCGGTGTCTTTGCTGATAATAATTGGGTGGCTGCCACTTACTCAACCAGTTCTGGGTGAAATGGTCCAGAACTGTCAGAATCATTGCTGTGCCCAACGTTTTGAACACAAAAGATGCTTCCATGAAACAAACCCAGTAATTTCCATGGAGCTGCAGTAAAATACCTCTTGTAGCTAATTATCTGCTTAGTTAACATAGTAATACATGATTCCATAAAAGCCTAAATAGATTAAAGAGAAGTGGAAGTTTCTTGTGAAAGCCATTGATTGCTTCATGTGCTAATCACGGGCAATTATTTAACGCAGTGCTTTCAGGAATGATTGTTCTGAGCGGATCACAAAGATTCAAGTGTCATTCTGTAAAGCCCCGTTTCCCATCCATTTACAATTCCTGGGATCCATGGAAAGCCTCTGCAAGGAGGTTAAGAGCTGTGGGAGTCTGAAATGAGTTGATGCAATAGCAGATCCTGAATTATCCCCTGTTACACCCACTTCCCCGTCAGAGCTCACACGAGGGTTTGGTGAGATTTTGTACTGAGCCAGCCCAGCTGGTATTGTCGGAGCTCAGTATTGTGAGAGGCAGGACAGCTGCTGTCCCAGGCCTCCAGGCACTCTCTGGGTGAAGGTAGAAGAGGATCTGGGATCCTTCAGCAGCAGCTGCTCCCTTTGTTCCTTGTGGAAAGCTGTCTTGTCATCACATCCTCTGGTGGGACCTCCCTGCAGTGCTGGGGCAGCTCGGGAGTGCTCAGCACAGCAGAGACAGGGACCTGGTGCAGCGGGGCCAGAGGACCTCCAGCGATGCTGGGAGGGCTGGAACCCCTCTGCTGGGAGCCAGGCTGGGAGAGCTGGGGGGGTTCAGCCTGCAGAGGAGAAGGCTCCCCAAGGGGAGACCTTCTGGGGGTCTGGCAGGACTTGAAGGGGCCTGGCAGAAAGATGGGGACAGGCGTTGGAGCAGGGCCTGTTGGGACAGGACAAGGGGGGATGGTTTGAACTGAAAGAGGGAGATTCAGACTGGAGAGAAGGGGAAATTGTTGGTGCTGAGGGTGGGCAGAGCCTGGCCCAGGGTGCCCCAAGAGGTGGTGGCTGCCCCATCCCTGGCACCATTGCAGGGGAGGTTGCCCAGGTCTCTAAGCACCCTGCTCTAGGTGCAGATGGCCCTGCTCCCTGCAGGGGGGTTGGACTGGATGAATTTGAAAGGTCCCTTCCCACCCAAACCAGTCTGATTAATCCCAGACTGACAGCCTGGGACAGTTAAATCATAAGGGATTCCCCCCCATTTTGCACATTCCAAGGTGGAAAGCAGTGGTGGGGAGTGAGGGAGCCCAGCTGCCAGTGCTCACAGCAGCTGGGCTGAGCTGGTGTGGGAGAAGCTGTGTGGTGGGTCCCCATAAGAATCACACTTGTTCGTGAAAAGAAACATCAAGTTTCCAGAGCGAGAGCCCTGGGAATAGAGAGAACCAAGTGTTTCTGTGTCAGAGGGGACAAACTCTGCAGGGAATGTTCTCAGCTGAATACCTGCAAGCCAGGAACTGCCCAGATTTGGGTTCCTCTGTGTCTCCAGGGGCTTGCTTTGCTGGGACATCCCCACTAGTGTCTTTTTACTACCGTCTTGGGTACAAGGAGTAGGAAGAGTCTAGTCCATCTTTCTGGATGCCAGGCAGGATCTACCTCCCTAAACCACACGTGGCTAATGTCTGTCCCACCTGCAGTCCTCCTGAGGCTTTTAGTAGCCTTGCTGTTGAAGATATTAAAAAACCAAAAGAAATTGGAATCTGTAGCTTCAGTCAGCAGCTCTTTGTCCCTTTGTGGTGACGTTCTGACGTAGTCGCTGTCTCTGTGGCTAAAGAAGCCGTGGCAGTTCTTGTCGTTGTCGTGGTTTCTACACTTCAGATCATTCTGTTGCTCTCCTCTGGATTGTCTCCAGTGGATTCACAACATTTCTTGAAAAGAAGAGCTCGGAGCAGAGAGGCTTTCAGCTCCCTTTTGTTGTCTGCAGGGAAAGCCGTCGCCTTTGTGCCACGGAGTGAGCTTTCTAAAGGAGCACAAGACAGCTGGGGTCTGGAGAATCATTCAAAGGTCTTATCTGGCACAGAAAACAGGAGACAAATCAAGATATTTCACAAAGATAATAAGCTCAATTTTATTATATGCTCCTTGGGGATGGCGTAAGGAAAAAGTTCCTGCAGGAAACCAGACCCGCATTGCTCGCCCAGAAGTGGAACTGTCAGGAGGCATCTCTCCATCCATCTGCTCCTCAGCAGCAGGAGCTCTGCTGGGAGATGGCCCAGCCAAGCAACAGCCTTGAGACCCCTGTTAGTGACACAGGCTCGCTCCTGCCAGGCTCTGCAGCCCGGCTGGGCTTTGCTGCTCTCCCAGGGGGAGAAACCCACCCCCGGGGAGGTCAGCTTAGGGAGCTGGAGACCAAGTAAACCTTCCACAGCACCAAGGAGCTGGTTTGGGCAAGAGACCGCTGGTGAGAACAACCCTGGGAGGGGAGGAGCTCGTGGTTGATTTTCCTGGGGTTTCGGGGGTGTTTTCAGTCACCTGTGGTTCTGAGGTTTGCTTTTGGTTTTTTGGCTGATGTGTGAACGCTGGGCTCTGAAGCCCAGTTGTCATTGTTCATTAAAATAGTCTGAGTATTTCTTGGGTTTTTTTTTCTTGTTCTCCCTACCTGCAGCCTGTGACCTGAGGTGGTATTTTACACTTCACTGCTTGCTCCCCTCTGCCTTCCATCAGCATCATAGCTTCAGCTATCTCTCCCATTTAGTTGTTACAGTCCCTATTACCTCTAGCTAGCTGCCTGGACTAATTACACAGCTCATTACAGCCCCCCCCCCCCCCCCCCCCCCCCCCCCGGGGCAGGCAGAGTTGGTGTCTGTGCCTTGCAGCATGTAAATCAAGTTTGCATTTCTTCACCTGTTTCCTGGTCTAGTCTTTCCCTCATTTCCTTTCCAGGAGGCCGGGGAGAACAGTCGGCCCGTTGTGCTCTCCCCTTTGCCACCAGTTTGATTGCAGTTGGCTTTCTGGTGTCAGGCATTGCCTTGGAAAGTCCCTACAGTTAGCCCCAGATTCCCATCAGCAGGGTGGGGGGATGTGTACCACCTTCCAACGTGAAATGTGCATTGGAGACGATGCAAGTAAAGCCAAACGCAGCAGGAAAAGTCTCAAGGTGGAGTTCCTGTTAAAACCTGCAGCTCCAAAGGGTGACCCGTTGGGGCTGCCGTGTGCTGGGGACAGAAGGTGCTGATAACAGAATTCCAACACATTTTTATTTAATATTGAAGCCGTGTTCCTTCCATCCCTCTAGCTTTCCTCTCTGCAGTATTTGCCAGGAGGAAAGGGCAGGGACTTCTCCCTACACAAGTCCTCTCGTTCCTTTATTCAGAGTTGAAAAGTTACAGGAAGGTAAAAGCACAACAGAAAAGACAACTTCCACTGGCACGTGTTCACAGCATCCCAGCATGGTGGGGGCTGGCAGGGCCCTCTGGAGATGCTCTGGTGCCACCCCCTGCTCCATCCAGCAGGGGCACCCAGAGCAGGGGCCCAGCAGCGCAGGGTCCAGCCGGGGTGGGAATCTCTCCAGAGAAGGAGACTCCACAGCCTCTCTGGGCAGCCTGGCACAGGCTCCCACACCCTCACACCAAACAACTTTCTCCTCCTGCTCAGCTGGAACCTCCTGAGTTCCAGTTTGTGCCCAGTGCCCCTTGTCCTGTTGCTGGGCACCACTGAGCAGAGTCTGTCCCCATCCTCTTGCCCCCCCGGGGCCCTTTATCTCTTGCTCAGCATTGCTCAGCTCCCCTCTCAGGCTGCTCTTCTCCAGCTGCACAGCCCCAGGGCTCTCAGCCTGGCCCCAGCACAGAGATGCTCCAGCCCCTCAGCATCTTCCCGGCCTCTGCTGGACGCTGCTCCTTGTCTCTCTTGAACTGGGCAGCCCAGCACTGGACACAGTGCTCCAGAGGTGACCTCTCACCAGCTTCAATTGCCTTGCCATAACAGAGGGGTAACAAGGCCAAGATTTAATGTTGCAGTGCAAACGCAGTAAAAATGGCATTTTCTGCCTAAAAAGTGAGAAAATTTAGCAGGAATATTTTTTTTTTTTAACATGAAATAACCAATTGTTGCAAACTGCTAAGCTAAAGAAACATTACATCTTGGAATAAAATCAGCTTTACTTACTGTGCACCCTCTTCTCACATACTTGCCCCGAGGTGTTTCAGTCCCCTTGGATACCCACCCTCAGTTTTACAGCCTCCTGCAACGTCTGCACCTCTTTCTAATCTTCATTTTATAAAGGGCCACGCTTCTTATTGATGCCAGTTCTAAGATAGAAGTGTTGACCTTGTAGCTGGCTGCAGAACTCTTGTTCTACACTCTGCCTCCAGCTCCACCGGAATGATGGGCAATTCAGCCTATTCCTGTGGGGTTTTTAACCTCTCAAAGCCCTTAAAAGGCTGCCTTAAACTGAGAAATCGCTGCGGGTTCTCCAAGTGTGATAGAGCAGGCAGTGGAGGAGAGGGGGGGGAAGAAAAAAATGACTTCATTGTTGTGCTTTGGATAGAAACTACCAGCAAGAAAACATTTGTCAGCCTGGGGCGGTTTGTGGTCCTGCACCGGACCGTGGAAGGTGCCAAATCAAAGCACGCTCCCTGTAGAAGTGTTTCTACTTGGTTAACCAGGTTAAACCACTTAGCTCTTATTTTATTATCTCATTAGCAATCAAAACCCCGTGTTCCAGGACTCCGAGGCCGACGTAGTTCCATGGACAGCCCTTGAAATTTTCCAGAATCCCCTGGACTCCGCTAATGCTAATTGAGGCTGGCACAGACTGGGAGCACAGGCAGGGATAAGCTGGGCTGAGTCCTGGAGCAGTGCAGAGCAGGATGCAAAATGCTTGTTATATGAGGTTATTTGATCAGTTTTAACCATTTTAGGGCAAAGATAATTTTGCCAGGGAGCTAAAATGGGTCCGTGCGAGGATGCGCGTTCCTCTACAAATGAGTATGTGCAATTAGGAGCCAGTGTAATTAGAGAGCAGCTTGGGGTATTGAGCCAGCAGACCTTGTCCGGTGCCCATGGAAATGGTCACTTGAGTTCTTTCAGGCTTTAGTTTACTATGAAATTAAAATGAATTTTGTAAATGCAGGCCTGTCCTGGCTGTTGGCTGACTTTCCAGACAAGAGTAGACCCCAGCCCTTGTCCCCACTCCTTCTCTACTCCCCTCCTTGGTCTTTGTTTCTCTAGTTCACTTAGCCCTGGTACTACAGACTTGCCCAGGAGACCCCTCCCTTCCCCCCAAGGGTGATGCTGAGTGTTAATGGCTTGTCTACATCACAAGGGTACTGATTCTGTTTTCTGCTTTCAGAGATTTACGCTTCAACCACATCAAGGAGATACAACCTGGAGCCTTCAGGAGACTGAAGAACCTCAACACACTGTAAGTTCCACCCAGTGACCCTGCAGTGAGGCTGTCCATTTATTACTCGTGGTAGTACTATCACAAAATCACATATTGATGGGGATTAGAAGGGAGCTCTGGAGATGCTCTGGTGCCACCCCCTGCTCCATCCAGCAGGGGCACCCAGAGCAGGGGCCCAGCAGCGCAGGGTCCAGCCGGGATGGGAATCTCTCCAGACAAGGAGACTCCACAGCCTCTCTGGGCAGCCTGGCACAGGCTCCCACACCCTCACATCAAAGAATTTTCTCATCCTATTTAGATGGAACCTCCTGGGTTCCAGCTTGTGCCTGGTGCCCCTTGCCTTGTCTCTGGGCACCACTGAGCAGAGTCTGTCCCCATCCTCTTGCCCCCCCGGGGCCCTTTATCTCTTGCTCAGCATTGCTCAGCTCCCCTCTCAGGCTGCTCTTCTCCAGCTGCACAGCCCCAGGGCTCTCAGCCTGGCCCCTCAGCATCCAGCGTTTGCTGGAGTCTCTCCAGTAGTTCCTTGTCTCTCCTGAATTGGGGAGCCCAGCACTGGACACAATGCTCCAGAGGTGACCTCTCACCAGGGCAGCATAGAGGTGGAAGAGAACCTCCCTCAACCTTCTCACCATGTTCTTCTGAATGCACCCCAGTAGACCATTGGTCTTCTTGGCCACGAAGGTTCATTGCTGTCTCATGGGAAACTTGTTGTCACCAGGACTCCTGGTTTTTTCTCTGTGGAGCTGCTTTCCAGCAGGTTAGTCCCTATTAAATCTTTCCCCTGTAACAGCTTTGAAGATGGCTTTGGTCTTTTAGTTATGTCAGCCAAGTTGTGCGTATCCAGCTGAAGCTTTAAAATTCTCTCTGTTCTCCCCTGGATGATGTTTTTTATCTTTTTTAATGAAATGTGCTGTTCAATAATCTTTCCGTTTTCACATGTGACTTGTTTTTTTTGGTTGGTTCTTTCTTTTTCTTTTTCAATTTGAAAACTCCTGTTGCATATCAGAAAGGTAGGGGTTGGAAGGGACCTCTAGAGATCATCAAGTCCAACCCCTCTGCCAGAGCAGGGTCAGCCCAGGCGTGCCACACAGGAATGCATCCAGGCAGGTTTTGAACTGGTAGAAAATGTTATTGCAAATGATGCTGTTCAACCAGGGCACAAGAACAGCCCCTGTTAGTCTCAGCCAGCACCGTGTGGTACTTATTGCCAAAGATAATGGAGAGAAAGGACGCTTTGGATGGATTTCTGTCACTGCAGATAGGGTCAGATAAGGTGATAAACGTGACTAAAAGATCTAGAGAGAAAATAGAGTCTGAGTCTGTAGGGTTTTACCTTATCACAAAGCTCTGCTGGGGCATCTTGATTGCCAGCCCTGCTCTTCCACCCCTGAAGCTCTCCCGAGTTGAGAAAACAAACTGTTCCAAATGATGTCATCTCTGGGTGATGCAGACAGATGTTTGGCAGGCAGCTCGGCAGGACCGCCAGGCTCGTTTCGGCCGAACCCTGGGGAAAGGAAGGATGCTGGCAGGCCTTCACTTGGAGAGATGCTCCACCCAACCTGCAGAGCTTTGCAAGAGGTCCCGGTTCCTGCCCTGCCAGTGCCTCAGTCTAGGCAGGTCCCTGACATCTGCAAGACTCCTGCTGCTTTCTCTCTGACTCCTGCCACTCTGCTTAAAGCTACAGCTATGCAGGCTGGCTGAGATGGAAAGACCCGTCTCTCTGTAATACTCCTTGATGCTCCATTAATTTGTCCAATTCTTTTTCCTTTCTGTCTCCACACCCTCCTGGGCAAGGACCTTGAGGACAGCAAGCCTGTGAACAGGTACTGAAGGGAACAGGGTTGACTGTTCCCCAGACATCCCTAATCTCATGGGTGTGGGTGGTGGGGCAGGAAGAGGAACGTGTTTTGCACGGATGGTGGGCAGGCTCTCCAGCTTCCCCCCAGTAGTGTCCTGTGGCCATGGTCAGAGCTGGGATACTGCACGAGGTGAAACACAGCACGGACAAAATAAAGCATTTTTTTAGTCTGAATTCTGAAAATCACCGGGTCTTGCAAATGAAACCTTTCCATTTAGATAGTACTTCCTAAGCTTGGTTGTATTTCCCAGTCTGGCCAGTAAACTGGAAAAATCAGTTCTTCTCAGACTCTCAGTAGTTAACTCCCACGGATGAGGAGCTTGATAACTGAATGAGAGAACGTCAGACCTCACACTCCTAAAGTAAATCTCTCTCCAGGAACTTTGGGTCATCCAATTCCCACATCAGCACTGACAAGAGCTGAAAAAATTGCTGATGTTTCTTAGATGGTAAACTTTCGCCTAAGGACTCGTGCAGGTTTTCAAGTGATAAAGAGAATAAGTCCTTCAAAATCCCAGAGAGACTTGCTGGGGAAGTTTGGCCAGAATATTAAGTGAGAGGTTTGGAGGACAGAGTTGCTCAGGTTCACATGCAGAGCTCTGAGCTTTCAGCTTTCTGCTGTGGGACTTAAATAAACGTTCCTTAAGCAAAGAAATGCATTTCAAAAAGCCTTTTCCTACGATGCTTTGGCCTGGCAGAGGAAGGGCAGCAGATTTTGATGAAGCCTCTGTTCTCCATCTCCTCATGGGCAGGATGGCTGTGCTTTGTCCAAGTTTGACAGTTTATAAACCACCCTGATAAGGAAACCTTTGTAGCCTGCGTGGGATGGGGGGTGATGGGCTGTGAGACTGACAGAAGAGGAGTCCACTGCGATGTCCAGTGGGACTTTCAGCAGTTCAAACCTTTCCCTGGCTCTCCTCTTGTCTTTTTCTCTCCCTGGTGGGGGAGATTTGATAAATTGCAGAGCACTACTTTAAAATTGAAAGCAGGAGCCCTGTTGGTCTGTGGAAGAGATGCAGTCATTATGGTTCTGGCTGGGGACTCCTGGTACAGCACCACAGGTCATAAGCCATTACCCTGAATGCTGCAGCACTGGGAGCTTGCTCGTCGTCTTCCTGCACTGTTGTGTGCCTTGGGGAAGTCCTCTGGGGCTGGAGACCTTAGAATTATAAGGTTTCCTCCTCCCTTCCTATTGCCTTTTCTCAGTCCCTGTGCAGATGTTGGTGTCAAGACCTCTTTGTGTATTTTTAAACTCCTAATAAGTCCCCTGGTAAAAAAGAAAAATAGGGTAGGAGGGAGAGGGAGGGGGAAAACCTCCTGTATGCCATCCAGCAAATACCCACAGCTCCTCAGCAGCTGTTCTGCTTGAGCCTGCCAATGTCTCTCCAGCATCATCTGTAGAAAGGTCCAAGCCTGACACCAAAGCAGTATTTCTTAACTTCCCCAGGGCCTATTTTGTTCTCCCTGTGGCATGAGCACCCTCGAGAACAGGGACTCCATGGAGAACACATCATCATACATGCTTCTGCCTAGGCCTTTGCCCTGTCAGTCTTGTTGCTCACATCATATTTCTCTTTCTGCTTAGGTGACAGCAAAGAGCACTTCTGGTGAGCTCTGCAGCTGTCCTCTAGGTGCTGCTTGTAGCAGGTTTCAGGGTGAACAGCAGGAGTAACATGTCTTGAACCCACTAGTAGCTCTTGAGAAGGTGTTCCTGCCAGCAAGGAGAGGATGTTGGAGCCTGCTTGGATCTCAGAATAAAAGTTGGGAAATGGCTATTCCAGGTCATTCTGCAACAAGGGAGAATGTGTGGCTGAACATTGAACTCACCTCTTCTCCCCCTTCCATCCCTACGTGATGATTTCTCTTAAGGGTGGGAGGAAAAAAATAGCTGTTATGTCACGCTGACTGTAGCACGTGGTTTGTCAAATGAAAAGAGGAAAGAGCAGAGGGTTTGAGTCTGAATTCTGTACTGACACATCATTTAATACACTCTTCAAAACGGAGAACGATTCATTTAATGCAGTTGAACCCTGTGCTTGGGAATCTGGAGAGAGGGTGGGGAAAGAGAAGGCAGGGGCAGCCAGGACATAAAACCTAAAGGAAACTGAATGTAAAGTGTTCTCTTAGTGAATCTGAGTCAGACCTCGTGGTGCTTGTACATCTCAAACCTCCCAGAAGAATTTTCTAGGAATACAACCTGTATGTTTGAGTCCACCTACTCACTTGGAGCCCAGTTCACCAGCTGGCACGAAGGGGAACACTCCATCATTTCACTATCTTTTGATAAGCTCCAGGAAATGTTCTTATGATGCTTTTAATCGAGCTCTTTTTGCTAAAGGGGGATACTTAAGACATCCATCGATAATGACCTTGCCAGCTTCTGTCTGCCAGAGCATTTATTCCTGGCAGATCTGGTTAGCAGTAGATCTTAACATTCAATCCTCTTTGACGTTAGCAGGAATTTGAGCAGTTTGGTCTTGATTGCAGCTGGGATCAATGTCCGGGCCATGCCAGGATTTTACACACTTCTCCCCCAGGGTGAATTGCACAGAAGTCGAGGAGCAGACAGCTCTGCACAAGCCATCTAAAGTCTTCCGAGCAGCCAGATGTGCTCTCTTGTCTATGGATTTCTCTGAAAGCAGCATGTTGGAATATGTGGACTCTGATGGACTTCATAAATTATCTCACTTTCGAGTTTTTTCCAGGACATAACCTTCTATTACAATGGGGAATCCTGAGACAGGAAGCAGAGATGGCTTCTTCCATACGCTTTTTAACCTTTAAACAGGCAACAAACAGATTTTTAAGTATCAGACGATGAGATAAGAGGCCTGTGCACTGCATGCCATCTGAACTTCCAGAATCTGTCTTATTTGGCTTTGATTACTGATTACACCCCCTCAAACTGTCCTAAATGGCCAAGACAACAATCTGGACTAGGCTAATGCTTTTTAAATAGCACCAAAGTGCAGTCAGGCAACATGTTCTAATTTGAAATACCCCCTGGACTTCAGTTCCAGTCCAGACGACTTGCAAAGGTCAGCAAAGGAGTCCGGACCATCATGGGGCTGCTCAGGCTGTCGGTGTGACCCTGCCTCCAGGACCTGCTTGCTTGGTCACTGGCTCGTGTCCCCGGTGAAACGGGTGCCTGGTGCCAGTTGCGTGGCAGGGGACAGGTGCTCATGTCCACGGGGATGACATCAGAGCTGGCACCCATCTGTCAGCCCATCCAGTGTCCTCAGAAGCGAGGCCAAGGATCAGATAGCAGAGAACAAGCTGCCTTCCTTCTCCCCTGGCTGAAGATGAAAGCGTGCTGACAGAGGGCAGGGAAGGAAGCATGCACGGTTGGTGCCCGTGTTGTCTTTGTCCTGTGGGTAAATAGACAAAAGCCCTCTCCTGCACTGCTCTCGAGCAGTTATTTCCAGTCCTTGGGTGTTCAGTCATTAAATAAACCTTTGGGTTGGTGCTCAGGGGCCGTATTTCCACTCGGCGTATCTGGCTGTCAAAGCAGGCTCGTGTGTTCCAAGGACTTGACATCATTTTTGCATCCTTATGAGTGAAATGGGGCTGTTTAACCTCAGCCATGTGGATTGAGCCATTGCTTCCAGCTGTGCAGAAACTTTCCAGCAACTTTCTGCCTTAACCTCTTCAGGCTGCTTCTCCACACCCTTGGCAATGTGCATCTTGACAGTGGCATCCACATCAAAGCATCGCACAGAATCCCAGCATGGTGAGGGTTGGAAGGGAGCTCTGGAGATGCTCTGGTGCCACCCCCTGCTCCATCCAGCAGCTCTGACTTCCTGAAGTTTCTTTGCACTCGAGTTTCTCATGTGGTTTTTGGCTCCTTAACGTAATACTCCACCTGAGAACAAGCTGGTGGAAAGCTGGTGTGACTCGGGTACCCGGTGGTAACTTAGGAAGCTGCCATAACACATGCATGTTCCTGCCATCTTTTATCTTTGCATCCCTGAGGTGTTTGATTTTATCTTCCTCTTCTTTGCCCACATGTTTTCTTCCATTTCTCCCCATCTCTTCCTCTTTTCTCTCCATCCTTTACCTGCACAAACTGCTCTTCCCAGGAAGGGACCTTTGCTTGCAGAGCCAGAGCCTGGCTGATCCACTCTCTACCCTATTTTCTCCAACAAAGTGGAGCAGGAGATTGGAGTTTCCCACTGGGAAAGTGCTAAGCTGTCTTCTCACCTGCTGCCTGGTGGCAGATGATTTCAGAGGAGCCCAGCTACCTCAAAAAGGCGAAGAGGCACATCCAATGCACGCGTTGTATTTGACCTAACGTGGTAAGGTCTGGCTGCTTGCAGAGGGAACAGCAGTTTTCCCTACAACACTAGAAAACCAAATCTTTGCAGTCCACGGTCGCAGCTCTCCTCTCCATCCCTGGCTTCAGTTAGGAGTTCTAAGCGTAGCTGGCGAAACCCTTGCTCTGAGCTGTTCAGTTCTAAACTCCAGCAGCTCTGCGGCTGCGGCGAGGTTTGGCCAGGTCTGAACATCCACGGGACAGAGCGACAGGCACACGGTCGGGCAGGCACTCCACGCAGTTAACCATCATGTAGTAAAGAGCTATTTCCAACTGATTTATTTCTTTCCCTCGGTGTTGGGCTTGGCAGCGGTTGCAGGAGAGGCTTGCGTCGCGTTCGGCCGCGTGGTTACTCCGAGGTTGTGTTTCTGGTCCTTGGCGTTTGCTCGCATGGCCATGGCAACTGCACATCCCAGTCGGGGAGCCTCTTGCCAGTGCGATGTGGTCCATGGGTTTTGTATTAAAATCTGGCACGGGGCTCTCCAGATCGAACGAGGCCGTCGCTGAATAGCCCCAGGAGTCAGAGCCCTGTTTGTTTCTTTATGTTTCATGTGCACTCAAAGGGATCAGAACAAAGCGTTGGTGTTTTAGAACACCTATAACTCCACTGGGAACTCTTCCTTTCATCCCTTTCCTGGCCAAAATTGTAACTTCGGGTTGAAAACCACCGTGGCAAAAGGTAAAGAAAAGTCTTTGAATGTTGTACATCCTGGAAGCACTTGGCATCTCCGGTCAAGGAGCCTTCTCGTTGTCTCAGCTGGTGGGACTGTCCAGACTTCAATCCTCTAACCCCTTTCAGTCTTAAACTCTGCAAAACACAGGCTCAGAATTTTTTGAGTGGGCGCCCAGGAGCAGAAATGCCACAAGTCTCACACGTGCTGAATTCACCGTTCGTGTTTTTCTTTCTTGATTTGAACAGGCTGCTGAACAATAACCAGATAAAGCAAATTGTGAGAAGATCCTTTGAAGATCTGGAGAACCTGAAATACCTGTGAGTTGGTGGCTCAGTCATTTCTTAAGCTCTTTGAAATTTAACAACCCACTTCTAGTGTTTGCCAGTCAAGGATGTTATTTTCTGCGCTCGGGATTCGCGGGTGTTAATGGCGCAGCTATAAAACATTGTCTTTGAATCTAATCAGCTCTGCTTTGGGTTGAGGTTCAAAGCTGTTTCCTGTGTCTTTTTAAAGCACAACTGCTGATCGGTTGGCCTGATGCTTTTTTTCCTTCTTTTCTTTTTTTTTTCCTCTCCTTTTTGAAAGCTACCTTTATAAAAATGAAATTCAGAGCATCCAGCAACATGCCTTCGATGGGCTTCGTTCTCTGGAACAGCTGTAAGTACAAACGAGCCTTGTTTGCTGCTGAATGTCATAAGTGTGTAAAGAGCTGATTTCCTGGCTCCTCTGACCCAGGTGCTGTGTTTCCAGTAGTGGATAGTGTGGATATTTGAAGTGTAGGAGTTATTTGCATCATCGGAGAACAGGGACCAAAGGTGAAACGTTTCTGGTTCATGGATTGTCCTCAACGGCAGCATTTATAGAGCTGGAATGTAATAAGGGGTTTGCTGTAAAAGGGACAGGGTCCAGCTTGTTTTTCAGGCTGTCAGCAGAAGTAGACAGGGTATAATGGGAAGTTTAAGGCAAGCTAAATAATAGGTGTGCTCCTGTGTACGATATGGTTTTTCATCAGCCAGCTCAGCAAGGATGCCTGGGAGAAGCCATAGGAAGCAGATACTGGCTCAGCTGTGCTCAGAGGAGATGATGCTGGCCAGGGTGACATTTTAACAATGAGCATTCCAGACTTGATGTCAGGAATAAAAGGGAAAAAAAAAAAAAAAACCACCAAAAAAACCCCACACAAAAAACCCAACATAACCACAAAACCAACAAACAACCCGCTGAAAATCCCATCTGTTTTCAATCTCGGGCAGGCGTGGGTCCAAAAGAATTAGCTTTGCTCAAATCCAACCCCATTTCCCTATACCCCACAAGCCAGCTTTTCAAGCAAAAGCATAACCCGACTGACAGCCAGTATCTGATGCCTCCCTCAAGGTCCAAAGCAATGAGAGCAGACATCCGAGACGTATGGAAACCCGGCCGTCTCTCCCCACGCTCGCCCTCCACGGCAGAACCTGAGTCACCCTCGCTCGCTCTGCGCTCTGATAATGGGCCATTTATCACGAACCCTTCCATTACCAATCAAACAGCCATGTGGTGCCTAAGGCAATTATTTCTCAGCTCCAACAGCACAACGAGCATTTGTAGGTCCATAAGCAACCAGTGGCCGCAGTGAAATTTATGCCCGTGTAAAAAAAAAATAAGGGGGGAAAAGTTTAGGTGACTTTGAAACCATCTCGAGACCATCTGAAGGTCAGGAACAAGTCGGCTGAGCGGGTGAATGGCACGGCTGATGGGAACAGGGGAGCTCAGGTGTTGTGGTGTGTTGCTCTACAGACCCCAGGTTTTCTCTGCTGGTGACCCAGGGCAGTGCAGAAGGTCTCCTGGGCCTCTGGAGTAGCAGGTCACCCTTGAGATTTTAGTGGAACTAAAAAAAATTACCCCACGTTAGCCAGAATTGGTCTGCTCACGTGAAGGTGCCCTTTGGGTCCGAGTGTTCCAGCTGACGGCACCCTCTCTGTCTTTGGGGACTGTGCCTTCCCACCACAGAAACACAGTAGCCTGACAGCAGCAGCTTCCAGATGTTTCTGCTCTTGCTGGATGGATGCATGTGCTGGGAGCCCCTGTTTGAATCACAAACGCAGGCTGGAAGAGGCCTCTGAATGTTAAAGGGGCTGCTCGGAACGATGGGGACAGGCTTTGGAGCAGGGCCTGTTGGGACAGGACAAGGGGGGATGGTTTGAACTGAAAAAGGGAGATTCAGACTGGAGAGAAGGGGAAATTGTTGGTGCTGAGGGTGGGGAGAGCCTGGCCCAGGGTGCCCCGAGAGGTGGTGGCTGCCCCATCCCTGGCACCATTGCAGGGGAGGTTGCCCAGGGCTCTGAGCACCCTGCTCTAGCTGCAGATGGCCCTGCTCCCTGCAGGGGGGTTGGACTGGATGACCTCGAAGGGTCCCTTCCCACCCAATCCAGGCTGTGATTCTATGATTCTGTGTCTCCAGTCCCACCTTCAGCAACAAGCAGGACTAATTTCAGAGTTTTGTCAGGTTATTCAGGGCCTTCTTCTCCAAATGACTTCTCAGGGAACTCATGACCCTGCTCAGCAACGTTGTGATTCCTCAGCTGGGAAAGAAGTGCCCCGTAGTAAGGCTGTTTCTTCCTCCCCGATGATCCAAAGATGTGTTGGGGAATTCTGAGGTTCAGGGAAAAGCAGGAAAATTCCCATACAGTGCTCAGATGGGAGCACCTGGTGATGGCTCTCCACGGGCAGTGCTTTAAATCCTGACCCTTAACCGCTCAACCGGCGAATCCCAGTGCTGGTGGTGGTCTCAGGCTTCAGGGAAGAGCTCATCTGTCCTCTGTGTGTGTGTTTTAGCTCATTAGGAGAGCAAGTAAGTAATAGGCTAGGGACAAGCCAGCGTTGGCTGCTGGGTTTGCACATGGAAAGTGGGGACACTAAAGTGGATGCTGCCCCGAGGTGGGTGGTGACCAACTGGTGAGTGGTGGTGGGTCGAAAGATCTTCTGTCTGTTAAATTGCAACCTGCAACCCTGGCCTTTGTGGTTTTCTGTGTGGCAGATACCTGCATTTCAACAACCTGGAAATCCTGGAGCCAGAGACTTTTAGTGACCTGCCGAAACTTGAAAGGCTGTAAGTAAAGATGGGACCTTCACTTGTGAGTAAGAGGGTGAGGAGAAGGGGAAAAGAGACTTGGCGTAGCAGGTTCAGTAGCGTGAAGCGTGATCTACAAACTGGAGGGGAATGCAAAGAGGAGACTCCTTGAGGAAGGAGGTTTTATGTACTCAGTGAGTAGAAGGTTTAGTGAGAATGCAAAGGGAATTTCCCATGTTGTGTTGGTGTTTTGACCTAAGCAGGGGTAAATCTGCAGCAAGCCCTACGCTTGGCCAAGCCAACTGCAGTGTTACTATGACCGTAAGGTCAACATTAGTCACTGCTGGGCAGCGTGTACAAAAAAAGAGGGTGGAAAAGGAATAAAGTCAGAAGAAAGTCTTAACAAGAAAAACACACATCCTTCTTGAAAGCAATTAGGAAATGAAGTCCTCTGCCTCCTACTGCCCAGGATTGCTCCTAGTAGTAATGTAGCCTCTAGGACAGAAGTTCACATGGTGCTTCCCACTCCATAGTGAGACCCCCAGACCCTCCTGTGCTACGTGGAAATGTGCCTTCTATCCCTATGTGCTAGGGAAATAAAATCATGGGATCCAAACACCCTTAGGAGAATTCAGACCTGGATCAGTACACCATGACTGAGCTCAGTCGCTGTATCTGATCCAACAAAAATGCTGCATTTCAATTTTAGAGGAAGGTTTGTCAGCATCCAGGCTGGGCAATGAGGCTGAACTCGCATGGACGCGTGCGCACGCGTTCACATGCAAGCTGTGCTGCTTTTCTAGGTCTTTCCTGTGCCACTGTCTACCAAACTGCTTCCTGCCCTTTATCGATGGTCTCTTAGGAGTTGTAGATGTGACATAACTAAATTTCCTCCCCCGTTATGGGAATGGAGAGTTAATGATCCTGTCTTGGTCCCCACTGATGCATTTCAGTGCAATCAGGGGGTTTTTTTGGAGGAACTGGGAAGCCTTATCTATGTGCTAAGACTCTGGGAGTGAGAATTTGCCTCAGATAAGCCCATCTTAGGCTGGTGTTGTCTGAATTAGATTTATTCATGGATTTGGGTTAATAACTACATGGAGGCTAGGGTGTGAGCCATTGGGTGTCTTCTGCTGGAGCCTTGCTTCGATGGCTGCCCTTCTAAAACCACCGTATCTTCTGCAGGGGGGGGGCAGAAAATGTCCCTTCTAACCTGGAGCTGACCCAGGCACAGAAAACATAGGGTGGGTCCAGTCTGTGGGGATTTTGTGCCCTTTCTCCTCCCTTTGCAGAGCAGATTAAATTTAAGGTTCCAGTATAAACCTGTTACATCACATCTTGAGTCACTGTTTCCAGTCCCCACCCCGTCTCTGCTTTGGTGTGTTGCGCTGCACCCTCAAATGAATGAAATCCCTGTAGCTCCATGGAAGCAAACACAGTGCATTTAAAGATGGGCAGCTTTTGTCTATAAACTGAGTTTTGACCCGGGTAGTGCACATACTGAATAATGTTTTGGCCTGGGTTCTCCCGTTGCAGATTCTTGCACAACAACAAGATTTCCAGGATTCATCCAGGGACATTCTCTCGACTGGAATCCCTCAAACGGCTGTGAGTGAAAAACATTGCCTGCAAAGAGCAGTTGTTTATCTTTGATCAGATGGCTGGGACCTGAGGAAGAATGTGCCTGGTTGGCAAAGCTTTTCCTTGTTGCACTTCTAAGGCCACTGTTAAGTTTATGAAACAGTTTTGACTGGACGGGAGAGCCGATTTAATCAGTTCAGGGTTTCCTCCTGCCAGTGCCTAATTATAACCCAGCTATAATCTGCTTTGCAGCTCGGTAACACCACGGGAATGAACATTCCTGGAAAGTCCTCACAACGCTTTGAACCCATAAAACATCCTGCAAAAAAATGTGGGAAGTCCAGGTCACAGATAGGACCTCGATCATGTCTTCAGATCGGTGTCCTAGCACAGCAGGAAAAATCCTGGTGGTAAAAGCAAAGGCTGTTTCTTCCAGCGGTGGAAGATGCTCCGAGGGGTGCCGAGGTGCACGTTTCTCCTCCCACACAGGAATGCCCTGGTGTGTTATTCCCACATAACCTGGCTGTCTCCTCAGTTTACTTCTTGCTTGCTTAAACCCCTTGGAGCTTTGCTTTGTTTGTCTTTTATGATCTCTGGAAATCAGTTCTGTGATGCATTTGGTGGCGGGGGGAACAAAACAAAAAACTAAAGCATTTTGGTGTTCTGCCATGGTTTTACACTACAAGAAAATAATGTGTTTCTCCCTGCAGCCCTCTGTGGTTTCTGCAAGCAGGTAAAATGCTTCACTTTTCTTTAGCAGGGCATAACTTGTGATATGCTGCCCGTATGTGTCAGAGAAAAAGGTGGGGTGTTAGTAAAATGCTCTGTCGTGGCTTTGTGTGAAATCCCTGAAAACTTTAAACCATTCTTCCTTTTTTTTGATGGCCCAGACCCATCTACTGTAAAACAGTCTGTGGGGAAGGAGGCAACAACTAATCCCCATGTAGTCTGTATTTCTCCTTGTGCATAGCACTGCTCCTGGGAGTGACATCAGCAGAGGGAGAGGCACTGGTGTGCTGGGGGGGTCACCAGTGCTCCGTGTGATGTGGGTCAGGTGTACCTTGCACTACTGAAAGTTCTTCTAGTTGTGCAGAAATGCTACAACCTCTAGGAGCTGGTCAGAGAAAGAGATCGATCCGATGAACACCAAAATCAAGGAGGAGGTTTTTGGAGGTAAAAGAGAATGGGAAGCTCTAACAGAGGCAGAGTTATCTGCTGCTCTCGGAGAACTCAGGAAAGGCTGGATCATAGAATGATTTTGATTGGAAGAGACCTTTCAGATCACAGAATACAACCATTCCCCCAGCACTGCCAGGGCACCACTGACCCCTGTCCCTCAGCACCACAGCTCCACAGCTTGGAAATCCCTCCAGGGATCACGGGGACTCCACCACTGCCCTGGGCAGGCTGGGACAGCCCTGGGGAACCCTGGAGGGGAAAAATCTCCATCCTGGGGGAAACCCCAATATTTCAGTGTCTCTCTTTGCCTCAGATTAAGGAAAAATGTGTAATTTGTTTTAACAGAGTAACTCAAACTGGAATGGCTGCTGCATAATGTTACTTTTGCAGTGAAGTCCTTCTGACTTGGTGAAGTGTCCTGTTTAAACATTGTGGGAATGAAATATGCCACATTTTCATTTGGGATATAATCAAAGGCAGGGAAAACCAGCCAAGGGATCCCCACATCCTGGAGGAGGAAGCAGCAGCTGGAGGCTGGCAAATGACCTGCCTTTTCCTCTGTCTTGCAGGCGACTGGACTCCAACGCCTTGCTTTGTGACTGCGACTTGATGTGGCTGGCTGAGCTGCTGAAGAAATACGCTGAGCAGGGCAGCATCCAGACAGCAGCCACCTGCGAGGCTCCTCGGGAGCTGCACGGACGCTCCATCGTCACCTTGACTGCCCAGGAGTTTAACTGCGGTGAGCAGAGTCAGACCCCACCAGCCAGCCTCAGCCCGGGGAGTTGGGCTTTGGGCTGGGAATTGGTTCTTCTACCCCTTTCCCCCTCTCTCTTCCCTGTCCTGGCATCCTGCTTTCTCTCTCCTTTGCTGAAGTGGAAAAGTCCCGGTGAGGTCACAGAATCGCAGCATCCCAGCAGGGTGGGGTTGGCAGGGAGCTCTGGAGATGCTCTGGTGCCACCCCCTGCTCCATCCAGCAGGGGCACCCAGAGCAGGGGCCCAACAGCGCAGGGTCCAGCCGGGGTGGGAATCTCTCCAGACAAGGAGACTCCACAGCCTCTCTGGGCAGCCTGGCACAGGCTCCCACACCCTCACACCAAAGAACTTTCTCTTCCTGCTCAGGTGGAACCTTCTGGGTTCCCTTTTGTGCTCATTGCCCCTTGTCTTGTCCTGACAAGACTCTGGCTGAGAGTCTGCTCCCTCATGGCTTGGCAACTTAACCCCAATGGCAGCAACTCCAGTGTGGGACCAAACCCACCCCAGACCCTTGGTACAACGTGCAGCTCCTGGGCAGGTTTGCTCCTCTGGCTCCCATCTGCCCAAAACGGGGGGGTTAACTCTCTGCCAGCTGGCTCCGTTCTGACTCAGCTCTCAGCTGCCTGCATCGCTAGAGCTTTCCGCTGATTTATGCCCCATTTGTCTCTCCCGGCTGGCACGATACCAGCTTAAAAGCCCAGTGCCAGCAAAAATCTTCCCACCAGGTGCTCTGGCTGATTTGACAGACATCCCACAGCGCGCCCATGCCCAAACCAGAACGAATTCCCATTAACGGCTGTACCGGGGCACTGGGTGCGTGTGGAGGGCAGCTCGTTGGGTGGCACGTCCACCCTCAGCACGTCCCACTCCATGTGTCCCCAGCTGCTTTCTCTACACCCTTCCTATTCCCCCCCCTCCCTTTGTTGAGGTTACAGCCCCATTTGTGCTGGTTCAGCTCTTTGCACGGCCACGGCCTAAATTAAACGGGGAAATGGTCAAGGTTTAAAAAAAACAGGTGAATTCAAGGGAGAGCTCTTCAAACTCCAGCTGGTCTCACACATCTGGCTCGCAGCACTGCCATGCACACAGCTGGATTGGCAGCTCCAGGAGGGATGCTGCTGACTGGGAACATCTCGAACTGGCTGTGCCACCAGTGAAGTCTCAAGGAACCGCAGCCAACGCCTGTGCCGTCCTCTGACGATGCCTGCACTTCAAAAGCCAGGGTTTTGTCTTTTGCTGGATGAAATATTTAACACTGGAGCTTTTCAAAAGAAAACCTTTCACTTCAAAATGTCAATTTTTCAGCAAGCAATTAATATAGATGTAGATAATAACAGCTTAACAAAAGCAATACACTACTGCAGTCAGGCCAAGTGCTCAGCTATGTATCGGCCGTGTGTTTGCTCAGGTTTCCAGTTGTGTTTCTAGCCACTGCAGCCCTCCCAGTGTTCCTCTTCTGCTCAGCCTCATGTGGAACATTTCTTCTGGTTATCTGGTTTATCCCCTGAACCCTGCAGGTCCTTTACTGGGCCTACTCTGAAAACCAAGAAGATGCCTGCCAGCCAAAGCAGAGCTGCCTTCAACCCCCACATGACTGTCAGCTTTCTCTGCATCATCCTGATAACTCGTGTGATCCAGGCTCTTGTGTGACCCAGACTCTTTAGCAGGGGGGTTGAATGAGATGATCTACAGAGGCCCCTTCCACCCCCCACCATGCTGGGACTCTGTGAGTAAGGGCACTGACCTTCCCCTGGAGAAGGTGTCAGGTTCTCACTTCATCTTATGAATAATCCATCTGGTTTTACTGGATTACTGGTGAGCATACAGATTGTTAGATGGGTAAGTGTTCTGCTGAATCAAGATCAAACAGACCATGTACATGAATTCCTTCCTATTTTAGCACATCCTTTAAATGTTTAACTCGGTGCTTGATGTGCTTGAGCACATCTTCAAGTGAAGCACGTGGTGAAAGGCTGGGCTGAAGAGGGGTCGGCTGGTGGATTAGGGACAGAATGAATGAAATCCTGTCAAAGGGGACACGGCATGATTTGTAGAGAGCTGGCACTGGGCACTTTGCAGAGAGCTGGCACTGGGTGGTTTGCAGAGATGGATCTGAGTGGTTTGCAGAGAGCTGGCACTGGGTGATTTACAGAGAGCTGCCACTATGTTCAGATGGATCAGGTAGTTGCTGAGAGCACCAGGATGCCAGGGGCAGAAAAACAATGAGGATGCCATGGACTTCTTTGCTTATTTTGGGACACCACCTCTTGGGACAGCTCTAGCGTACAGCCAGGTCTGCTTTTCCTCCGTGCTGCCTGGGGCTGTGTGAGGACCTGATCCACTGCCCATCATCCTGGCAACAGGAACAGCCACTTTGATTCTCCAGGGTTTTTAGGGGTCTCAGATGAGTGCTGCTGTTCCCTCCCCAACATCTTTTTTGCTGACACGGTGAGAAGTCCTGGGGTGGCTCTGAGTGGATGCTGCTGGTGCCTGTTTGCTCAGGGGCTGCAGGATGGGTGTTACATTGCCCGCTGCACTCCGGCTGGGCTGCGGGTGGTTTTGTGCTGCTCTAGACTGGATTTTGTTCAAATGATCTTTTGCAGAGAGGCCTCGCATAACCTCAGAACCCCACGATGTCGACGTCCTCTTGGGAAACACGGTTTATTTCACCTGCAGGGCAGAGGGGAACCCAAAGCCCGCGATTATTTGGCTGCACAACAAGTAAGTCGCACACAACGAGGCAGCCCTGGGGTAGGAGAGGTTTTCAAGCACTGAGCTCTTCAGTGAGTGCCTGTAATTGCAAAAGCTGCTTCACAAAACATTTAAAAAAAAAAAAAAAAAAAAAGAAAAAGAACAAGGCTATTCCATGGACTGTGTTTACCTTCCTTTTCATAGCATTCTCTGGTGACCAGTAATGCAAGTGGTGTTTTCATCTGCATTTGAAATATTTCATCTGCATTTGTAGTGGCTTCCAAGAGCTTACAGCTTTCCCATAAACATGCTCTGCGGGCTGAAAGCGATTGTCTTTTGATCAGAAAATAAAAAAAAAAGACCCCCCAAAAAAAAAAATTTAGTATTTCATGTTGCTCTAAGCCACCATGCTGGCCGTTTATTAACTGATGAAATGCTTCTGGTCTCTAGGTTTTTCTCACTGAAGGCCTAGCATGCTGGGAGAATGGCTTTTGGGTTTTTTTCAGAGGGAAAAATCACTGTGCTCCCCTGACAGAGATCTTGAAAAGCAGCATACAGATTCTGTACAGCAGCCCTGAAAAACTACAGGGCTACGTTAGATGCAAAAGCATTCCTGGGATATGCGACACAATAAAATATTCTGCGCTCCAGCGATTGCCCACTGTGGAACTGAAGTTGCTTTGCTGCTTTATGAGCTTCTTGTCTGTGGGAGCATGAACAGGGCTGGGTTATTAATAAAAATGATCAATGTATGCTTCTTCAGCGAGCTCCCCACCAGGCAGAGTTTCAGCGTGGAGCAAAAGTTTACGGCTGAGTTAAGTCCCCCTGGAAGGAAGGTTTTGTTAGGGAAATGCTGGCAGGCTCCCAAAACCAGCACTGTAAGAGGGGTAATGATAATAAATGTTCTGCAAACGAGATATGGCTCGAGTGAGGGGACATCAGGGGAATTAAATAAATGCCCAGCAAGCATATTAGTTTGCATAGTGGGTTCAGCCTTTGTCCTAGGAGGAGAGAGGTCCCTTCTCCCTCTTCAATCTTCTGCAGCCATCCAAGATTCCTTCGTGCTGGGTCAAATGGGATGCAGCAGTGGGACCTTCTGCCACGGGCTGGGATCCAAGAGTCGCAGGTCATTGTAGAAAGAAGGAAGATGTTTCACAGCTCTGGGGTTGGGTTGGAGTCCAAGCTGCTCTGCGGTCCCACGGTGACTTACTCAGAGCTTTTTGACCCCCTGAGGCCTTTGAGCCCTTTCGAATAGAAATGGCTGCACGTAGTAACCATATTAATTCATTGTTATATTTGCACGTGGCAAATAATGAGAACAAGCTTTCCAGGCCTAGTTGCCTTCACAAGAGCAACGATGCTGTTGCATGGGACCAGAACGCTCTCCTGATGGGCTATAAATGTCATCTGTAACCAGTGGTGAGAGAAAAAGTAGCTCACCCAGGGAGTAAATCAGAGCTGGAGCTGAAGTTCAGTGCTGTAAATCATAACTCTTACTATAAATTTCATGAAGTCTCAGGAAATAGCTTCAAGGTGCACCAACTTGCTCCATCACTTGCAAAGCCCCACCGCTCCCAGCGGCTCGGGGGTGGACCACCAGGCTTTACTCCTTTCAGCTCTCACTTCTTTTTTTTTTTGTGGCTGTTTCTCAGTAACGAGATTGACATGAAAGATGACAACCGCCTGAACCTGCTGCAAGATGGTACCTTGATGATCCAGAACACCAAGGAGTCGGACAAAGGCGTCTACCAGTGCATGGCCAAGAACATAGCCGGGGAGGTCAAGACACAAGAAGTCGTGCTGCGCTATTTTGGCACCCCATGTAATTGAGCCTTGTGCATCCCCTGAAGGCCCAGCTCGGGTTGGGGCTGGGAGGGGAGCTAAGTCAGAGTCAGTCCCAGCTTTGCATGGGCCAAGATGTGGTTGGTGTGCTGGGGAGGAGAGTGGTCCTTCACAGGAGTGGGAAACCTGGGGTTTAGAGACTGAAGGTCATTTGGAGCTGGGGAGGGAGTTTGGAGGCTGGGATGAATTCTGCAGCACAGAGTGTCAAGGGTGAAGGGGAGACAGGAGTGAGGGATGCTCCAGCAGTGACGGGGAGGGAGAAGGTAAAAAGAAGCAGCACTGGGGGAATATCTCGCAGCAGGGGTTTGGAAGGTGGGGAAGAGCCAGGTGACTGCTAGCTGGGTTGCATGAAGAGCCCAAGCAATTTCTGCCCATACCTGAGCAGGCAGCAGAACTTCTGGTTTCTGAAACTTGTTTCCTTCCAGCCAAGCCCACTTTTGTGATCCAGCCGCAGAACACGGAAGTGCTGATCGGGGAAAGCGTCACCCTGGAGTGTGGGGTCTCTGGGCACCCTCCCCCTCGCATCAGCTGGACCCTTGGCACGGGCTCTCCTTTGCCACAGGATCCCCGTTTCGCTATCACCAGCTCTGGAGGCCTCTTCATCCAGAACGTCACCTTCTCGGACCAGGGGCAGTACAACTGCAACGCCAGCAACACCGAGGGGTCCATCCAGGCGACAGCAAGAATCATAGTGCAAGGTGAGGAGTCCCAGGCTGGGGATGTTTCTGGGATGCAGCATTCGGGTCGGGGTTGGGGGTTGGATTTAAGCCCTGTGAGTGGTTCTGTTCCCCCAAACTGAGAATTACCCCGAGCTTGCTGCCTGAGCTTTTCCTGCTGCTCAGTCGTTGCTGTCCTCTCCAGATTCTCCCAGGTTTCTCCTCGTTCCCACGGATCAGGCAGTGACCGAGGGACAGAGTGTGGATTTTCCCTGCTCTGCTGAGGGTCACCCTCCACCTGTGATTGCCTGGACGAGAGCAGGTACTGATTCACTTGGCCCATGATTCCTTTCATTCCCATGCCATCACCCATGGTCTGTGCTTGAGAACAGCTGAGCTGATGGTCCAGGGTCCAGACTTGCAGTGGTGACAGAGGACAGATGGTGATCAGCACAGGCCTAGTCATATTAGATGTGCTGTTGATCACCAAGGGATGATGTTTTAAGCACCGAGCCCCTTAGGTCTTTGACAAACTAAGACATCATGTCAGAAGGAAGGAGCTTGCTGATTTTCATCAGCACGAAACCCATGGAAAGCCTCAAGCTTCCTCCTGCTGTGGCTTCCTGTCTCCTGAAAGGCAAGGTCTGGAGGCTGCAGGTCAGTGGATGTCACCACGTATCAGCTCTCCAGCATTGTCACTGATTTGCTGCCCTTGGGGAGCACATTGCAGAAGAGCACCGGTCGCTGCTGACACACCTCAGAGCTTTCTTTTAGTTTAGGAGAAACCACTTTGGGCCAACAGGTGGTGGTGGGCTTTGAAAGTCTCGGGTGATTGTTAGCCTTGGCTCTGCTGAACCGATCCCATCCAACACTTTCTGGGACAGAAGCCAATAACACTTGGCCCAGAGGCCCTCCAACTTTTCCTTATGCTTCACAAGCCATAATTAATGGTTTAGTGCTGGGGAGAATTCATGGCTATTGTACTCCAGCTTCCACAGCAATAGCCCTGACGTGGAGTTAAGAAGGACTGGCTGAAATTCTCCTTCACCAGCATGTTCTTCATCTCCTTTAACCTGTTTTCCTTCACTGCCCAGATTTCAGAAGATATAACTTAGAGGTGTGGAAAGGAACGTGGTGACAAGAAGTAAAGTTGCTAAGCAGGTTTGCAAGGTCACTTAGCAACCCAGAGATCAGCCAGGCTTTGCAGTGCTCTCAGAAACCGTGCAAAGAACAAGACAAGAGGAGGAGAAATGATGGAGCATCATTCATCTCAAAGCCACTTTTGGCAGTGTGGGGAGGATTCAGATTCCTTTTTGTATCTGGGATGAATATGTAGAGCCCTTACCTGGAGGGAGGTGGAATATTAGGGAAAAAAAAAAAAGTTGCTAAACTGAGAAGTTCTAATAATTTTGTTTGGGTTTGGTGAAGCATTTTGGTTTTGAAATTTTCTCCTTAAAAAGAGGAAATACTGAAACAAAGCAGCTCCCAGACCAAGCAAAATGCCCAGTTGAAAAAAGACAGTGCTAAATGTTTCCATTCATTTGATCAAACAGCCAGCGTGGATAATTGAACACAGATTTACTCTCCGTCAGGTGTCAGGGAATTTGCAGTTGGCACTCAAAAGAGGTTTAGGAGGAAAGAAAAAGGGCACCAGCTCCTTTCCTGCTGCTTAGACAGGACAACTCAGCCATGATCCTGAAGTGTGGGAAGAGCAGTATCCATACCATTCCTCACTTAGCAAGTTGAAGATGGGATTTCAGGGCGGTTGGTGTCACGTTGGGAAGGAAAGGAATCTTTTATTTGTCACTCAGCTAATTCTGGTGATGGGAAGAGAAATCTCACAGCTGATTATCAAATCCCTCTGCTTGTTTGACCAGGAGGGCCGCTGCCAAACGACCGGAGGCACAGCATCCTCTCCACGGGTACCCTGCGGGTGATGAGGGTGGCTTTGCATGACCAAGGGCAGTACGAATGCCACGCCATCAGTGCCATTGGTGTGAGGACCCTCCCAGTACAGCTGTCCGTCACCCCTCGAGGTAAACTGGTGGGGAATAAAGGGCTGAGAAACGTGGGGTGTTAATTTAACCTTAAGGTGAATGATGTGCTGACAAGGCAAGGTTCCTGTGGGGTGGGGGTTGACTTTTGCCTGGGAGCAAACATCTAATCCTGAGAGCTCCATCGCTTGGTGGGACACATTAAAAAGGTTTCCAGAGTGCCAGGCTTTGTCAGTAGGAAGAAGCTGCTTCAGTTTTCCTTGAAAATTTATCTAGTAGTCTAGAAACAGTATAACCATGGGAATGAAACTGGTCTGATGTGGGCAGGGGGCAGGGTGGTACCTGCATTTGGCATCTGCACAAACAAACACTAGGGCAGGGTACTGGGGTCAGAAATGACCTTGAATGGCCAACAGATGAGCTCTGATACCTGACCAGTTTGAGTGAAAAATGGGGCCATTTAATATGTTTGGGAGTTGTCATTAAGAAAATAATTTTGGCAAAGGATTTTTCTTGGATAATTTAGGAAAAAAATTTATTCAATTCTTAGCAAATGTTTTTTTCTTTTGCTCTTTGTAAATTTTGACTTTCAAAGAGAATGGGCTGTAAGATTCTTTTTGAAATGAAATATTCTGCAAAACAAAATGGTTTCTTCTTAAGGAAGATTTAACTCTGTCTCTGAATACATTTATCTTAAACAGTAGCTACCAGGTCACAGGCTCAGCCTAAGTGTAGGCTGTTCTAAAACCAAGCCTCTGTAAAATCCAAGCCCACCAGAGTGCTCTCATGAGTTTCTTTTCTTTTTTTGGCTCCCATATAAGTTATCATTCTAAACAAGGAAAGGTATCTGCTTGTTCACAGACATGGCAGAATTTTACTGGTGGTAGACTGGAAGGAAAGAAACTCTCTAGAACCACACAAGCAGTGATGCTTCAAGCACAGAATTCACAGAACATTTTAAGACCAGCAAGATCAATGTAATTATTTAGTCTGGCCTGACTAACACTGGCTGTAGAGCTGCCTCCAGTAATTCCTGAATCAGTCCACGATCCTTGTCTCGCCTGGAGCATCTTATCTGGAAAGCCTTTGAATTCAGGATTTCAGATGGCAGAGAACCCAGCACATTCCTCTGTAATTCCTCAAGCAGAGACACACAGGAGCAGAAAATAATGACCACAAATGACAGTGGTCTTGGTAGAGAGACAGAGAGCGTGGGTGAGCTTCCCCCCCCCAGCCTTGGAAGAGCCTTTGCACGAGCAGGAGGAGCCCAGCAGCTCTGCTTTGCCCGTGCCGAGATGTTTCGCACGCGGGTTTCTCTTTTCATGATGTTTTTTTTTTTTACACTTGTGACTTTTTTCCCCCACTCTGTTGCACAGTGATCCCCGTGTTCCTTCACCCTCCACAAGACGTGGTGGCAGAGACAGGCCAGGACGTTGCCATTACCTGCACTGCCCAAGGAGATCCACGGCCCACCATAACCTGGGTCAAAGTAAGAGATGATGCCATGGACGTGACAGTCCCCGGGAAGCAGGATGGCTCTGCCAGGGGGGCATTAAACAACCCTCTTGTTAAATTAAACACCTCTCTCAGCTCAACTAATTCAGTTTGTGCAACGCACACGGAAGAACTTGCATTTGATGAGAATTTAAGGACCAGCATCTCCACTGGTTTGGGGTTTTTCATGGTCTAAAGGAATGTTGCTCAAAGCCTTGCAATGCACATTGCTGTTTCCTCTTGTTCTTCCTTCCAAACGAGGAAGGCAGTGATCTCCCAGGATTCTAGAAACACTTGGGTGACTATTCCTAGAAAAAATACCCTGAAAATAGATTTATTCTTTGCTCCCCTAAGTAGTTTGTCCTTATTTCCAGGATTCTCACTGGCAGAACTGGGTCATGATGGTTGGCTCCAGCTTGAATGGGGCAAAACCACGACCCTTCACGATCACACTGCAACCTGGCTGCTCTTTGCAGGAATTTATTAGATAAAGCTCTTCAGATTTTTTCCTGCTGTGCTGTAGAACAACGCCAGTGGTCCCGCAGTGGGACCTGCCCTGCCTTTGACCACAGAACAAATCAGAGGGGGAAATGCTTGAGCCTCAGTCACAGGAGATGAGCTTGCAGCTTGCCTTGGGCTTCAGCCAACAGCGGGAGAAGAAGACAAGAGCCTGGGAGGGCAGCAGAGTAACCATCGGGTCGGGGCAGGGCACCAGAAAGATGTTAAGAAATAGGAAAGTAAAAAAAAGTCAAACCTGAAGCCAGCAGCCAGGTAGAGAGGTGGTGGGGTTTGATCAGCAGTGCTCCTCAGAGCCAGCAAAAGCTGCTGGCTACAGTTCAAGGCCAGCAAAAATCCATCCGTTTCAGGTTCTCTCAAACCCAGAGACTTCTAGACTGGTTTATGTGCTATGAAAGTTCGGTGGCAGCATCAGGGCACAGCACTTACTCCAGCCAGCCCCCAGAAACTGCACTGAGTGTGGGCCAGGGTGAAGGAGCTGAGCAAGGACCTCCTGACAGTGGGTCTGGGCAGGACCAGTGTCCTCCAGCAGCTTTCTGGTTTCTCTGGAAGAGCAATGCTAACATCTGGTGGCCACGTCAGTTCACTGCAGCCACCTGCGGGTTTGCTGAGCAGGCTGAAGGCTGAGATGATGGGAAGCTTTCCATACCTTGACTCATTTTCTGTCTTTTGATGGTGCAACAGGAGGGCATCCAGATCACAGAGAGCGGCAAGTTCCACATAAGCCAAGATGGGATCCTTTCCATTCAAGACCTCGGCGTGGCTGACCAGGGCAGATACGAGTGCATAGCAAGGAACCCCTTTGGCTTCACCTCCAGCGCTATGCAGCTCACCATCACTGGTAGGGTATCTCCTCTGGTCCTCCTGAGTCTTCTCACATGCTTGTGTAAGGAGGGGCTACGCTGTGTTGATCCTTACACTTGGAACGGGCACCTCTGGCATTTCCTTAGCTTCTTGGCAGACAGGTCCCTCATAGGCATGGTTGGAGTCTCTCCATGGTGAAGGCCCCCACACCTCCCAGCTTCTCCTGGCTGTGTTCTCAGCTGAGCTGCAGCTACTCCCTGCAAAGCCAAAGGTGTTGTCTTAACCCCCCCGCCTCCTGCAAGGCGAGCAGTCATCACTGGAGTCACTGCCTTTGCCAGGAGGGAGAAACTTATTAAAACGTGGGAGTCACATTTTAATCTAAGTCATCCTCTGACCATCACCTCGTGTGCCAGGGAAGGGAGAAGGAGAACAACAGCGTCGCTGCAAACGCAGGGGTTTTGCTGTTTGCTCGGCCCCGTGGGGATGGGAAATAAGTTGCTTGTTGCCGCGCTACTGCTGCCTGCATTAGGGGAGGTGTGAGGAATGAAGAGGAGCAGCTCAAACCAGAGGTCAGGGGTGGGATTGTACGTCTACAAGGGTAAGAAAAAATCAAATGCAAACAATAAGTTTCAAAATAAAAGTAAAGGGTTATTCCTCAAGCACTCAGGAATAACCAGCATGGAGAGCGAGTAGATGATGAGATTGATATCATTCCCTATGCAGGGATTGGATGCGAGGAGCTGAGAATAATCTGCCATTTCCTTGTTGATTAAAATTATTCCTAAAATAATTTCTGTGATTGATTCTTGAATGGTACCTCATTTTCCAGCATACACGAGTAGCCTGATGGAAACTGGTTTACTGAGCTGTGACAAAGGCCGTGGCTTAAAAAACGCTTTCTGTAGGGATTCTGACACGTTCATGTGTTTCCTTCTGAAGGTATCCAAACAACAGATTCCTTTTTGGATACAGAGCGCTGTGTTCACGCTAAGCTTGAACTGATTTAACATTAATATATGAGCAATGACTTCTGCAAGTTTCCTTTGGAGGAAGTAAACACATTTCATTGGGTTAACCCACGGCAGCTCTTACATTTTCCAGCCTAACCACCAACCAACCCAGGCGTTTATTTGCAAAGCTGTCCAGGAGCAAACTCTGAAGATCTCTTTCATAGCAACCTCCTGCAAAAGCCACCTGCTTTCAGGCAGTTAGTTTCTTCAGAATATCTGCTTTTAAAATAAATACATAGATAAATAAATGCATAAATAAATAAATGCAATCGTGGTGTTTCTGTTGCAAATGGAAACACCGTTCGAGCTGCAGTGGAGTTACCACGGGGCTTGCACCGATGCCCAGCTTTTCTCGAGCTTGAAAACCAAATTAGTATCAGAGTAAACTCAGGATATTCTGTTCTTTCTTTCTGCTTTGGGAAGCCACGGACGTTGGCCGGAGCGGCGACACGTTCGTAGCCACCTCCATCCGGGAAGCCATCAGCAGCGTGGACCACGCCATCAATTCCACGCGCACCGAGCTCTTCAGCAAGTAAGTGGTTGAAGCGTCGACGTCCGAGACCCGAAGTGGAAAAGAGGTGAAAAAAAGACAGTGAATGAAGCAGTCTCGAATCTCAGGTCATCTCGTTTTGAGTGTTGGAGGGTGAAGCTTCACCACGTAGGTGTAAGGGTGTGATGGAGCTTTGGAACGGGCATCTGGGTACTCGAATATCACCTCTTCTGTCACTTAGATCTGCAGCGTGCCTTTTGTCAGCTCCAGGGACAGCACCTAGAGAAGAAAATAATCAGCATTGTCATTTTATAAGTACTGCTGGCTTTAGGTAGGGTGAACAGAAATAATATATATCTATTATCTCCAACAAAAATAGCCCAAATTCTAACCATTTCCTAGATTCTGAAGCGAGAGGCAATTCCCTGCTCCGCCACCCCGACAGATGTTTTTATTGAAAAGATAATTTGTGTTAAGCCACAAATCTCTGGGTTTCAGCTAAAAGTGAAAAGTAAATTGCTATAGCAGAAAGAAAACAACCAAAAAAAAACCAGAGACGCTGAGGAAATTAAAGATATGGATTTTTTTCTGGGGAAAAACATCCTTTCTTTAATCATCTGCACTATTCAGGCAAACCACATGGGACTGATGGAGTGGTTTGGGAGGTCGAGCACCAGACCAGGTTTAGAGCATGACTTTTCGCTGCCTGAAGAGTCTCATTGCTCCAAACAGAGCCTGTCTATTTTATTGTTCCTGCATCACTTCTACTTCCTTCCAACAGACGCCCCAAGACGCCCAACGACTTGCTGGCTCTCTTCCGTTACCCCCGGGACCCCTACACCATTGAAACAGCCAGGGCAGGTGAGATCTTCGAGAGGACCTTGCAGCTGATTCAGGAACACGTGCAGCAAGGTCTGATCGTGGATATGAACGTCACAGGTAGGAGAGATTTTCTTTCCCTTCTGAACTCTGTGCGTTGGATTAAATGAAAACAACATCTGGAAGGTTTCAAAAGTGCAGCAGTGTACCAAAAACCCAGATTTTGGTACAAATTTTGGGCGTATCAAGAAATGTGTTGTCTGGATTGCAGTTCTCTCTGACATCTCATGGTTCTCCTGTTAGACAAGGGGTTGGTCTTGCGATTACCAAACCAACCCAGTACTCAGGAAAGTGGTTTCACAAGATTTCTTGATTGGCTTTGGAAGCCCTAATCTTTAACAACACGTGGCCATCTAACTCACAGAGGAATGCCTTTGTGGATGTGTCCCTCAGCAGTGTGGTCAGAGGTTTCCTGCCTTCCAAGTGGCAATGAGAAAACATCTGCAAACTCTGGAGTATTTGGGTGCTGTAACAGAGAGTGGGGGATATCACTCCTCTATCTCTAGGACCTGAGCTGCCAGCTGAGGTGTCTCCAGCCCCTCAGGTTCCTTTCATTGAAGCAGGAGAGCAAGCAGCAAAGTGATGCAACACCAAAAATACTAAGTGAGGTCCAAGCATCCAGCAACTGGACTCCTAAACTTCCTTCCTGTGCAGCAGACGTTCCCGTACACCACGTGTTTCTACCTATGCCTGTGAATCATTCTGTAGCAGGCGTGTACACTTGGGGCCCGTAAATATTTTTGCCTGCCTGGATGTGTTCCAGGGCGTGAGGAGTCTTTCCCCAGGCTGTAGGTCTTGTCTGAGCTGGTTGGACTACCAGCTTCTGCTCCTCTTTGCCCCGTCAGCATCCGCGCAGCGCGGCGTTCTTCAGCGCTTTCGCGTGGCGCAGCTCCCTGGCAGCCACCCGCGCCTTCCCTGCTGCTCCTCACGTAGAGTTTGGGTGGTGGGTGGTTCCTGAGCTTGCAGTAAGAACCCAGAGAGGTGTAAAAGAAACCTAGAATAGAGACCGAGACCACCTCACAGTTTAGCCTGCCAGTCGCAGCATTTCTGGTTCCCACCTCGGTGTAGTTTGCATTAAGCTCTTTCCCCCTTCTTCTTCGTTGGCCTGGTGTGACCTTGTGCTTCATTTGCCTTCTGTAAATGACAGAGCAGCACCATCATCAGAGACCTGGCCTTGCCAGGCCCTCCTGGACAGTCCCAGCAGCAGGTTTTACACAGGATGGTAGGAACCAGATGGTTACAGTGGCCGTGCTCTGACCTGGGGCTTTGCCTTTGCCTTCACAGGCTATCGCTACAACGACCTGGTGTCCCCTCACTACCTGACCATGATCGCCAACCTGTCGGGCTGCTCTGCCCACCGCCGCACGCCCAACTGCTCCGATGTCTGCTTCCACAAGAAGTACAGGACCCACGACGGCTCTTGCAACAACCTCCAGCACCCGATGTGGGGCGCATCCCTCACCGCCTTCCAGCGGCTCCTCAAACCCGCCTACCAGAATGGATTTAACCTCCCCCGAGGGTTTTCCTTGGCAGAAGATGCCAGAGACCTGCCCCTTCCTCTCCCTCGCCTTGTCTCCACCGCCATGGTCGGCACGGAGACCATCACTCCCGATGACCAGTTCACGCACATGCTCATGCAGTGGGGCCAGTTTCTTGACCACGACATGGACCAGACAGTGGCGGCCATCAGCATGTCCCGCTTCTCGGACGGAGCACCCTGCAGCGAGGTGTGCAGCAACGACCCGCCCTGCTTCTCCGTCATGGTCCCCGCCAACGACCCCCGGGTGAGGAACGGCCCCTGCATGTTCTTCGTCCGCTCGAGCCCCGTGTGTGGCAGCGGGATGACCTCCCTGCTGATGAACTCCGTCTACGCCAGGGAGCAGATCAACCACTTGACGTCTTACATCGATGCCTCCAACGTTTACGGCAGCACGGAGCAGGAATCGCGGGAGCTGCGGGATCTGAGCGGCCAGAACGGGCTGCTGAAGCGAGGGCAAGTTGTGCCCAGCTCGGGGAAGCACCTCCTTCCCTTTGCTGTGGGGCCACCCACGGAGTGCATGAGAGATGAGAACGAGAGCCCCGTGCCGTGCTTCCTGGCAGGGGACCACCGGGCCAACGAGCAGTTGGGTCTCACGGCCATGCACACGCTTTGGTTCAGGGAGCACAACCGCGTTGCCACGGAGCTCTCGGCCCTCAATCCCCACTGGGATGGAGATCTTCTGTACCATGAGGCACGGAAGATTGTGGGTGCCCAGATGCAGCACATCACCTATGCCCAGTGGCTCCCCAAGGTCCTCGGGGAAGCTGGGATGAAGATGCTGGGTGAGTACAAAGGCTACAACCCCAACATCAACGCGGGGATTCTCAACGCCTTCGCCACTGCTGCCTTCCGCTTCGGGCACACCTTGATCAACCCCATCCTCTACCGGCTGAACGAAACCTTCCAGCCCATCCGCCAAGGCCACATCCCCCTGCACAAGGCCTTCTTCTCCCCTTTTCGGATCACGCAGGAGGGTGGGATCGACCCCCTCCTCCGTGGGCTCTTTGGGGTTCCTGGGAAAATGCGTGTCCCCTCCGAACTCCTCAACATGGAGCTGACGGAGAAACTCTTCTCCATGGCACACTCTGTCTCGCTGGACTTGGCCGCTATCAACATCCAAAGGGGGAGAGACCATGGCATCCCACCTTACAACGACTTCAGGGTCTTCTGCAACCTCTCATCTGCACAGGAGTTTGAGGACCTGAGAAATGAGATAAAGAACTTGGAGATCAGGGAAAAGCTGAGGAGGTATTGTAGCCTGGATGTGGAAGCATCAAAATCACTGGAGGCCAGTGAGTGAAAAGCTTCTGCTCCTCCCAGGAGACCCATCACATAACTTCCCCAGATATCGCTTCCCACAGATGTTAAGATAGGGTAATGGCCACCATTTAAGAACGGGGTAAGACAAATGAGGTCTCTCCCAGTGACCAGTCTGGTTCTGAGTGGAATGTCATCAGGTGCTGCTCGGGTGTCGCTTGGGAGCAGATGGAGCCTTGGAGCTATTTTCCAGTGTGACTAACCTGCATGCTATCAGCACTGGCCTCCTCTTTCCAAGGCAGGCCTTTATCCCATTGTCTCCCAGATAAGACCATTATAAATGTTGTCCCGATGAGTTCCTGGCACCCAGATTCCTGTGATGGGATCACATTTATATTCTCTCCACTCTTTGATAGTCTTTTAACTTCTTTTTTTTTTTTTTAATATCTACTATCCTGCAGTTTATATGGAACTACCAAAAACATTGACCTGTTTCCAGCGCTGATGGTGGAGGATCTTGTCCCTGGTACCAGGGTTGGACCAACGCTGATGTGCCTGTTAACGACACAGTTCAGAAGGCTGAGGGATGGAGACAGGTACTGTCACCAGTCAACACAAAGTCTTTGGTACTCTGTTTGAGGGGATTTGCTCCCTACAGGGAGGAAGGGAACCTGTCATCATTTTTGGTTAGTTCTTGTCTTATGATACGAGGAAGAGTCCCCTCTGTCCAGGACATGCCACACATACTGTCAATGTGTCCTTTCCTGATTTAATGATCCTCATTTCACTGCAGGACACAGGGCACCAGGAAGGATGTGCTCAACAGCTCCTGAAAATGCTAGAAAACGCCCACAGAATCTCCCTTCTAATCCCAATTTGCTGCTCATGTGAAGGAGCCATGTCCTTGCCCGGCGATGCTCTTAGGGCAGCAGCGTTACTCACCCGTGTCCCAGCCCGCTACGGCAGAGCTCTCGGGGGTTCCACCACGCTGCAGGTGATGGGACCCTGCAGCTCCAGCCAGCAGCCCACCAGGGTTCAGGGGTTCAGAAAAGGGCAGGCTGTGTCCACAGCCACCTGACTCCAGAATAAAAGCTCCTTCTGAGGGGTGCAGGTGCTGCCACACAAACGCAGGGGAACTCTTCTCACTCCCCACCTTCTTCATCTCCTGAGTCCCGCTGTGATTACAACCCACTGCAGATTTTGGTATGAGAACCCCGGAGTCTTCACGCCGGCCCAGCTGACTCAGATCAGACAGACGTCCCTCGCTCGAGTCATCTGTGACAACAGTGACCACATCCAGCAGCTCCAGAGGGACGTCTTCCGGGTGGCATCGTACCCACAGGGCATGGTGGGCTGCGAGGAGATTCCCACCGTGGACCTCCGCTTGTGGCAGGACTGTTGTGAGGGTGAGGGGGGAGGCTGCTCTAGCACCAGCTGAGGTGGGGAGGGCTCTGGGTGGCATTTCTCACACGCTGACAGCTTATTTGAAGTGCCAGGAGCTGGTTTTGTGCTCTGAGGACTGTGTGTCAGGAAATGGATGCAAAGAGAAGGATGGGATGGAATGGAATAGAATAAGAATGAGAATAAGAATGGAATAAGGAATAAGGAATAAGGAGTAAGGAGTAAGGAATAAGGAATAAGGAGTAAGGAGTAAGGAGTAAGGAATAAGGAATAAGGAATAAGGAATAAGGAAGAATAAGAATGGAATGGGATGGAATAAAAATAGAATAGAATAGAATAGAATAGAATAGAATAGAATAGAAGTAGAACAGAATAAGAATAGAATAGAAGAATAGGAATAGAAATAGAAATATGGAAATATAGAAATAGAAATAGAACAGAATAGAATAAAATAGAATAGAAAAAGAACAGAACAGAATAGAATGGAACAGAATAGAATGGAACAGAATAGAGCAGAATGAGAAGAGAAGAGAAGAGAAGAGAAGAGAAGAGAAGAGAAGAATAGGAATAGAAATAGGAATAGGATAGAGTTGGATTAGAATAGAATAGAATAGAATTATAATATTTGAGTTGGAAGGGACCTGCACCAATCATCTGGTCCAACTATCTGACCAAAAGTTGAAGCAGACTATTAAAAGCATTGTCCAAATGGCTCTTAAGTGCTGACAGGCCTGGGGTATCAACCCCTTCTCTAGGAGGCCTGTTAACTTCATTGAATCTGGCTGAAGGTCCATCTAGCTGAGAGCTTCTGTCTCTGGCAGCAGCATATAGCTCATGCCTGGGGGAGAGGCTGAAAGAGGACGTAGACATGGTGATCCCCACTACATATCACTTCACAGATTCATTTGGGAGTCAGTAAAACTCTGCCATTCGGTCACAGGTCCTGCCATGGTCCCTTTGTGCTGTATTCTGGCCCCAGGTGTCCAGCCAAGACACGGCGACCCACGTGTGACCCATGCCCTGTCACACACCTTTGTTGCCTCCTCCCCTCCGGCACAAGAGATGTGCCAGGGGTGGCTGGTGGTGGAGGGCAGCCTGTGATCTACGCAGTTCTGCTTCAAACACAAGTGCTCACTACAGACTTTCCCTTCCTTCCCTAGACTGCCAGACACATGGGCAATTCAGGGCTCTTTCTCAGCGGTTCCGAAGCAAGAGGGCTCCTGGTTTCAGCTACCCAGAAGAAAACCCTGCCAAGCCTACTCCTGCCTTCCCCAGGTGTGCTATCTCTACTTTTTTTTACCTTCCTTTTCTGAAGCGGAGCAAAAATTTTCCAGAACTCAGTTCATTCAGGCCTTTGAAACTGGCATTCTGCAGAGGTCTGGAGGCCAGGGGTGTTTCAGAAGATAGATGCTGAGCTCAGTCTAAGTCTTCCCATGTTTTAGTGCAGATCCCTACTCTGAGGAGCTGAGTGGCTGGTTGCCTGGCATCTCTTGGCAGGTGAATCTGGCAGGAGGCCCCTTCTTTTTGATGCTTCCTTGGAGGCCCGTGTTGGAGAAGGCAGAATGATTCTCTCATCCAGGAAGCTGACGTTTGCATAATCCCTTTCACTTTTTATCCTTGACCCCAGAAACGAGGCACTTTCTCCAAGCCCTTCCTCCAGAGAGAACCTCGAGGCCCTTGTGGTTGAACTGGAGAAGACAGTTGCTTCCCTACGGAAAAAGGTAAAGCATTGTGCCCTGATATTTGTCTTCCATGGAGGCACCCCAGGAGCAGGGTTTGGCTGGTTGCTATGGGCAGCCTCTGTGACTTCTGTGTCCTCCAGAGCCAAGAGCAACCATCTGACCAGAGGGAACAAGTGGCAGGTATAGAAGAAGTAGACTAGGGAGAGGTGAAGCTCTGGGAGCTCAGACCTCTACCACTGTAGGGTAAAACACAAGTTTGAGCCTCTCTGAAGGAAACTTGAGCCAGCACTTCCTTCTGGTATTTGGGACAGGTTAAAGATTATCTGTGCTCCTCTTAGAGCTTCTGCTTTCTCATCCCACCAGGTGAATGCACTAGAGAGCCAGCTGAGGTGGCACCACAGGAGCAGCAGCACGCACGCACGGGGCGAGAAGACTGGAGACAAACGGAGACAGCGATGACCATGTCGCCTGTTGGTATAAGGTCAGCGTGTTTGTTCTGGGCTGGGGTCTGAGAGGTGGCTCAGCTGAGGGTGCTGAGGGACACCTCGGTAGTCTTCACAGGGAGAAGAGACTGCTGCAGAAAGGAGTGGAGCAAGCCAGTGATGAATGGGACAGGAGGCAATAGGCTTAAACGCAGCAGCTTAGACACTCATTTCTACCAGTAACGATGAGTGACTCACTGGAATTGGGTTGTCTGGGGACCTTGTGGCATATCCATTCCTGGAGGTTCTTTTCAGAACTGGTTTGGCAAAGATGGGGGAAGACATAAGTATAGGATGGACTAGGTGGACTGGGCGAGGTCTCTCGGTCCTATTGTCCTGGGACTCTGGGTAGGTTTCCCTCTAACAACGCTTAATATCATAACCCCAAATCCAACAGCCTCCAAAGGACCTTTGTGGGGAGAGATATCACAAAGCTCAGTGCTGGAGCAGCTGGACTGGTTCCTCCTCAGGGTAACAAGGACATCTGGGCAGGTGGAGCAATCCATCATTTGCTTACATATGGGCAATGATTTCCCCCTCGACATCTGAGTCATTGTGCACCTCTGAAGGCACCCGTCTTCTGATGGCTCAGCTCGAGCCAAGGGAGCGAGGCTGTGAAGTGCAGGTTTCAAGTCCTTGTCAGCACCCACCAGCCTGGGGCCTCCTGCTGTGGCAGGGAGCTGGCAGAAAGCTGCGGAACCTCTGGTCCCTGCTATTTAGGGATACACAGAGCCCAGGCTGAGCTCCTCAGGAGATCCCTGCAGCCTCGAAAGAGAGGATGAACAAGTCGCTGGCACCTGCCAGTCTGCAGGAGGTGTTGGGTGGTTTTTATGCGTTGAAAAGGATTCCTCCAGGGATGGGAGCAGAGGAGGTTCTACAGAAGCGTTCTTCTGCCAGGCGGTCTGTACAGGAATGAGCATCTCCTGGATGTACAGATTACAGGATAGGGCAAGTGGAGGCTGCTCTGTGCGGATCATCTCAGCAGAAAGTAGAAGCCTGTAGGCTGCCCACACTGTTTCCCAGTCTGATTTGGTGTGTTGGTCCTTCTGGATTTTTCCAGTTGATTCCCCTTTAGAAGTTTGCCATAAATTGAAGTGTGACACCTGAGGTGGCTTTTCCTGGCTGTCATTTCAGTTCCTTGAGGAGCTTTTTCAGGGTTTACAGGGGGCCCTGACAAGGATTTCTGTGGGAGTGAAGGGCTGTTGCTGGTTCTGTGCTGCTGTCCCTCCTGCCCCAGACCCTCCAGGCGCTGTATCAACAGCTCTCTCTGCTGCCAGCTGTCCCCATGGAATTTTTCTGCTTTCTTGTGCCATTTCAGGTGCCCTGTGACCTGCACTCCCACTCTCCCACCAGCCAGTCCCGCCCACTCCCACAGGGCTCAGAAACTGCAGCCGCGAGCCCCACGATGCTCTGCCTCCTCCTGCACCTCCTGTACCTCTCCCTGTCCCAGGACGACTGTACTTCTGCCTGTATCCAACCCTCGACAAGCCCCACAGCCCCTGGACCGTTCCTGCCTTTGTCAGCCTCCTGGACATGGGCTCTGCCCTCTTTGATGGCGATGGACCAGCAATCCCATGAGAAGCCTCTTCTTCAGTCCCCAGGAAATGGAGCGTAACTGAAGCTGCTTTAGTGCCACTGTTCTGCCCTTCTCCTCTGCCCACGCAATGCTGTCACCATCCACCACCCCTTGTCTGAAATGTCCCATGGGCACCTGACCAAAACAGGTCATTAAGAGGCAAAACCCTTCTCAAACGCACTGTCGTGCCAGGAAGCATCTGGAGAAGTCAAAAAAAACCCCAAACCAAACAGTAAATAAAGATGAAACCCAAACCAACCCCCCCCAGCCACCTTCTCATGCCAACAGAAAGAGCAAGAGGAACCTCAAGGCCCTGGCAAGCACCATCTGGGCTGGGTGTGCAACCCTTGCCAGCAGCCAGGAGGTGAACCCAAGGCCTGGGGAAGTCTCCTGGTTGTTTGGGTGCTTCAGGATGGGATGGCAGACAAGAGCAGACCTCCATCCTCTGACAATCAGCCGCTGTGCTTTGCTTTGCCAGTCACTGGTGTGTCCTCAGTTCCATGACCCTGAGACTGACCTGCCCTTTCATGCCCAGTGCTCAAAAACATCTTCCTCAGCAACACCCACATTCTCCAGATTTCTGCCCCTTTAGGGCTGTAGCTGGATTTATGTTCCTCTTCCTTCCCCCACCCCTCCAGAAGGCTCTTTGCTGGAAGATGTATTTGAGTGTAAACGTAACAGGACCTGGAACAGAACCTCAGATAATTGGATGTAATAATGGTCACTCTCGTTACTGGAGTGGAGCTGCTGGTTTCTGTTGGTTATTACGGGAGGACACGATGTGTGGGAGTTGACACGTGGACGAAGGCAAAGTGCTGCTCGTGTTTATTCCTCCCAGGTGCTCTGCCACGAAACCAGGGCTACGGAACCAGCTCCCCTGAACAGGTCTGCTGGTTTTGGTGCTCTTCGGAGGTGCTTTTTAGTGGTGCTCAAACCAAAGTCCCTGTGTATCCACCATAGCTCCAGACGTGTGGACAGGTTGCATTTCAATACCTCCTCTTAAGCTGGTCACAGGGACTAAAGAGAAGATACTTGAGCCATCAGATATCTGTGCCTTCCATATCTCACCTTTCCTATGTCCTCCTACCTCCTCTCCCACAGTGCAAGGACCAGAAACTTTGAAGGTGCTTTTTCTTCCCCCCCCCCCCTTTTTTTTTCTTTTCATTTTATTTTGTTTTATTTTATTTTATTTTATTTTACTTTATTTTATTTTTAAGTGTTTTGTAGTACCAAAGGGATTCAAAGCAGCAGGGATGCTCCTGGAACTTAATAGGAAAATAAATAATAATAAAAAAAAAAAAAGATGCTGAAAAAAAGGTTGTGGTTTATCAGCTGTTTCCTGGCTTGGGGCTCTGAGCCGTGCGTGCGTGTCCTGTGCAGACACGGGCTGGCAGCGATGAGTGTGTGCTGTGCATGTCTGGGAAGTTCAGCTCAGAGGCAGTATTTAGTCCTCAGGGAAGTTTGTCATCTCGAGACTACTCTTTCATTTAGGTGCAAATCAAGATCCAAAGCCTTGCGTGTTCTAAATCAGCTGCACTTGTCTATCACTTGTCCCACTGGAGAATCGAATCTGGCGAGGGCCGGTAGAGGTAAATGAGGCTCCAGTCTCCTCCTGCACCCCACAAGTTGGCCGAGTCCCCATTCAAAGCAGCAAGGCACAAACGCTCCCTGCTCGATCTCACCAGATAATCTCTAAACACGTAGCCAAGCAAACCCCATCTTCCTCCTGATGGAGCAGGAGGTGAGGAGCAGAAGGACAGCAGAGGGGATGTCCCTGCCGCACGCGTGGCAAACCCTTCTGTCCTCTGCTGCCCTCCCAAACCTACAGAGAGGAACGTGTATTTCTTGGCGAGGGTGAGGCTGGGTGCTGGGCACGTGGGGGAATTGCTCGGGGGAATTACCCCTATATTCAGCCTCTACTTTGGTAAGCAGGGAGCTGAGTATTTCATTAAAGACTCCTTTTTCTCCCTAGTTCCCATCTGCGCAGGGCATGCCGTGTTCTCCTGCCCTCTGCCCTGCGGTTCTTTGCCTGGGAGAGGGTGAGGAAGGAGCTGACCTCCAACCCCAGATACTGAAATGCAGCTTTTGCAGGTTGTTTGGGCGCTGTGGGACAGCTGGGGTGCAGGATGTGTCAGGTCTAGAGCTGCTGACCCAAGTATGGGTCCAGTTCATTCTTCATACACCATGCGGTTGCAGTCTGCAGCCTAGACTCACACATTTAATGTTCTGTTGGGTTTTTTTTATTTGGTAAGCAACCTCTTTCAAAACCAAACTGCAGACTCAAAAGGAGCTACTCGGACCAATTACAAGCAGAAGAGGATCAAGATAATGGGCTCAAGGTCAGGAGTGGAGTTGCCAGGCACAAAACTCCCACTAATTAGATGGAACAGTTAAAAGACAACATCCAAGTGGGGGCTGGGGTTGGAGATGGGGGGGCTGGACTTGGGGGTTCTCACCAGAGCAGTGATCCTCAAGTGTATGGGCAACATGAGAGGTGGAAATCTCCATCCTTTGGTCAGCGCCTGTGGTGCTGGGGCTTGGCAGGGGGGTTTGCAGTGTGTCTGCATCCCGATGTGTCCAGGGCTGTGGGAGCGTGGGTGTGCTGACAGCAGCAGGAGCTGGGGGTCATGGGCTTGGCTCTGGGTGCCACAGAGGCTTCTGGGGCTGATCCAGACCCTGCATCAACCAAGGGCTTCCTGATGCTGAAGGGGACCCATGGAGGCTGAGCAAGCACCAGATCCTGGTGGATCTGGGGAGTGGATTCCCTAGAGATGCTCTGCAGGGGGCAATTAGTGGAAGGAGGCAAATGCTTTCTCAGGGTAACCCTGGGAAGTCACCACAGACCAAAAGGAGAAAGGCTCTTGTGTTATAAACCCCACAATACCCACCCAGCAAATACCCAAACCACTTCAGATCTCTTCTAAGGTTATTTCCTTAACTCTGTTTTAACTCTCTCATGTTTCTGGATGCAATAATTCTCCTATGAGAAGAAAAACACCCTCCCACACAAGCGAGATCAAGGCTATTAGCTGGAGTCAGCCACTTGTCACAAGAGCTGCTTGAAGAAGAGCGAGCTGTGCTTACTGGTGCTCTGGCAACAAGCAGGAGAGCACGCTTCCAAACAACAATTGAAAGAAAAAAAAGCTGCTCTCCTTCTTCGAGAGCAGCGAGCCCGGCTCCAGCTGTGCCTGGCTCCCAGATGTGCCTGTGGGTCTGAGCGTGGGACTCCCGCCCGCAGACTCATCTCACCCGCAGACTCGTCCCACCAGACCAACCAGTTTCACTTTCAGAAATAGGAAGTTCTCCGGGAAGGGCCGGCGAGCGCCCAGACGCGCGCGAGGGACGCGGGACGGCAGCATGAGCCACCCGGCCGGCAGCGCGAGCCCGCGATCGCCCCTTCCTCCGCCTTCCAGAAGCACGGTGGCATAGCCCACCCACGCCCACCCACACCCGCCGGGGATGGAGCAGTTTGTCCGGAAGCGTTTGACCTTCCTGACGTCCTTCTGGAACAAGCTCCGTCCCCGCTCCGTTCAGGAGAGCTGCTCGCTGGCGTACCTCGGGTCTGATTCCGTTTCGCTGCACTCGGAGCCGAGCTCCATCTCCTCCTTCGTCCCCAAGTCCTCTCTCTTTATCGCTTTGTACGCCTTCACAGCCCGGAGCGAGGAGGAGCTGAGCGTGAGCGCAGGGGACAAGCTGCGTGTCCTCCGAGAAGAAGGGGAGTACGTCCTCGCCCGGCGGCTGCTGGGGGAGCCGGCCATGGGCTACGTTCCTGCTGCGTACGTGGCCAACCTCAGCCAGGGCACCTCCGCTCACCGGCCGTAAGTACCCCATGTTCCGGATCCGTAGTGGGATGGAGACTGGAGCAGGGTAGAGAGTCCCTGGCCAGCTCCTTGTCTCTTTTGCCATCGGTGGTGATGGGACCGAGTGGGGATCTGTCCCCCCCTTCCCTGCCAGGAAGCTCCTGCAGCTCTCAGCGTGGGGTGGAGGGAGTCAGCACAGCAAGCAAGGGCTGGGGGATGACCCGAGGGGCAGGGGTGCTGGGCACCCACCCCGGGCACATCACCCTCTCACGGGATGGGGTGTCTCCGAGCTGGGATTTGGTGTGATGGTGCAGCTGTGGTGCCGAATAAATGGGCTCCTGCTTGTTCCAGCTGCTCTCCCTCTTGCCCTGCATGCATTAAAAGGGAGGTGGCAGGGAGGGAGGGAGATGGGTAAGCGTGTAGCTGAGCCCTGCCAGCTCCGAAGGATCCAGCAGCATGGGGAGAAACAGATTGAGTTGGGACCTGCTGGGAACCCCAAAGCTTTGTAGGACCAAGCCATGTTGGTGCTGCTGTCATCTGGTTCCTGCTCCCTCCCTGTCAGTGCCTCTCCCATCCGGCACGGAGCTTGGGTCGATGTCTCAGCCCTCTCCAGCTGGGGAAAGCCCAGGCTCACCCTTGCGTAAGGCAGCCTGGTCCCAACACGCCGGGCAGAGCACCCCGGGACTGCTGCTCCCTCTGTCCCAGGCCCTGAGTCACGCCGAGTGACGGGGCGGGTGCAACCAGCCTGCTGACTCCCCCGGCACTCACCCCACGCTACCGGGGAGCAGGGGCCAAGGAAAGGAGCAGGGGGAGCCTGGGAAGGGGCTCTGATGTGCAGTGATGCAGCCAGTGGGACGGGAGAGACCCTCCCTCACTCCCTGCTGCGACCGTGGCGTCAGCTCATGGCTTTGCTCCCATTTTAGTCCCATTTAATCCCACTGCACAGAGCAGCTGGGCAGGCTACAGCTTGAGTCTGCATGTGTGTGTGTGTGACCCCAGCCTGTGCCCAGCTCATGCCTGGCCCCATGGCGAGGATGAGGATGGAGGCGAAGGCGATGCTGCGGTGCAGGAGGCAGCAAACGTGCGCGGCTCTGCAGCCGGAGCGAGCCGCAAGAGCGCAGACTCTGCGGAGCCGCAGGTCGGAGCTGGGTGGTAATTTGTTCAGCTGCTCTAACCCCATCACATATAATTTCTGGCACGGCTCAGACGCCAGCGATCCCAGGTAATGATGAAACCTTCGGCTTCTCCTGGCCTGCTGGCATTAAGTTGGATGAAGGGGCCTCTTCCCCTCGATCCTGTGCATCCCGTGGAGCTGGGATCCGGCCAGCAACCTGCCTTTACTTACTGGAGATTTGGAGACCAACCTGGGCACTCATCAAGCATGGAAGAGGGGTTTGGCTGGGTCCTTCCTGCTGGCTTGGTCCTGCTGAGGTCCCTCACCAGCACTGCCATGTCTGGAGCAGCAAAGGGCAATTCTGGAGATGTTTTCGCTGATGCGGTTTTCCCCTGGGCTCTGGGAGCTGATTGTGTCCATGAGCTGCAGTTCCAGAAGTGCAAAGCGATCCTGTGCCTGTAGCTGTTGTTCTTGTGGCAGGACACATGGGTGCAAGCCATGCTTCTGGCGAGACCTTCTGGGGGCCTTTCAGGACTTCAAGGGGACGGTCAGAAAGATGAGGACAGACTTTTGAGCAGGGCCTGTTGGGACAGGACAAGGGCTGATGGCTTTCAACTGAAAGAGGGAGATTTAGACAAGACACAAGGAAGAAATTGTTGGTGCTGAGGGTGGGGAGAGCCTGGCCCAGGGTGCCCCGAGAGGTGGTGGCTTCCCCATCCCTGGCACCATTGCAGGGGAGGTTGCCCGGGGCTCTGAGCACCCTGCTCTAGGTGCAGATGGCCCTGCTCCCTGCAGGGGAGTTGGACCAGCTGAGCTTTAAAGTTCCCTTCCCACCCAAACCAGTCTGCGATTCTATAAATGATGAGAGGGAGCTGCTTCCCATCCCTGGCTCAGAAGGTGCAGGAGCCCCCAGGGTTGATGCAGCCCCATCCAGGCAGCATCTCCTTGCACCACACTAACCCCTCTGCTCTGCCTCTCCAGCTGGTACTTCAGCAAGATCAGCCGAAGCGAAGCTGAGCAGCTCCTCCTCTCCCCTCCCAACCAGCACGGCTCCTTCCTCGTCCGGGACAGCGAGAGCAGCAAGGGTGAATACTCTCTCTCAGGTAATTTTGTGGCAATTATCCAGAGCAAATTAGCACTGGGAAAGGAACCAGGAGGTTCCTTTTGGGGCAGCTCCTGGCTTGGGCATCACGGGGTGAAAAACATGGAGAGCTGTTTTAAGCACTTCACAGCATCTTGTTAAAGTTCAGTGGCTGCTTGTAAAAAAAAGGGAATTGGGAGCTAAAGGATGTGGGTCTGGGTGGCTGAGTTATTGCTGCCAAGGAAAGTACGTTGCTCCCATCCACAAGCCATAAACAATTCCCTGTGGCTTAATGATGGTTTCGTTCCACTAACTCCCAGGATTTCATTCCAGCGGCTTTTGTCATCTGAGGGTTGTCTGAAAATATGCAGCCACTCCAAATTACCAGGGCCCGGGCTGCTCCCACAGACAGAAACCTGAATTCAGGGGGCTTCAGACCAAGCAGCTCCAGTAGGATCTGGTTCGATCCGTGTAAAAACAACCCAGAGAAATTCCTGGCAAATGCCGCATCCCACCCCGGGGAGGTCCAGCCCCACCGCTCTCCAAACAGCCCTTCTGTAGGGGGTGAATGATCCCTGCTAATAAAGCATCACCTCTCCGGTCCTAATGACCCCGCTCTCCCATGGCCAGGAATCTTCCGAGCCGGGAGATGGGAGCAAAGGCGGTGATGGGGAGTGGGATGTATCAACCCGGGGGTGAGTTGGGTTTGTTTAGCACGAATTAATAGACCAAGTGCCCGGGAAGGAGAGAGGGTAAGCATCATCAGGGAGGTGGGAAGGAGCCAGCGCTTGCACCAGCTGAGGTTTGCCCTGGGCTTCCCCGCAGTGCGCAACCAGGCGAAGGTCAGCCACTTCCGAATCTGCAAGAGCCCCGGGGGCAGCCTCTACATCCAGAAGGGACATCCCTTCCCTGACATGGAAGAGCTCCTCGCCTTCTACACCGAGCACTGGAAGGTCATCCAGAGCCCCTTGCTGCAGCCGTGCAGCCCCGCGGTGCGTACGCCAACCGAGGTCCCCAGAGGTGGCCAGGCTGGAAAAAAAACGATCCCAAAATTGGGGAAGAATAGAAATAATTCATCTGTTTGGGATCTGAGCTTTACTGAACTAAATTTAAAATGCACTGTTAGTAACAGCTGCCAGCATCACCTTTCAGCAACCATTTTTAAGGCCAGGATATGGCATTTCTATGTATTTTTGACTAAAAAAAAAAAAGAAATGTTTGAAAAACCGTGACAAATGTCTTCTCCACATTGAAGACTAGAAACAGTGCTACAAATCCCTTCGATACTGAATCTGGAAATACCTGCACTTCCACTTTTTTTCCCTGAGTAAAATAAGGCCACGGCACTTTCATACAGTTTCCATGCCAATTAGCATGGCACTCATAAATCCAATTAGAGCATTAATCCCAAATTGCCGACTCGTTTCCTGATTAGATTCTGCCCACCGATTATGACTCAGAAATAACAATTAAACAGGTGAAAACTGCAACGTGTAGGATAAAAGCAATGCTTAATGTGCTGAAGTCTAAATCCTCTGTGATATGCAGTAATACTCATTTATTCATTTGCATTTATGGGTGGAAATGGAGAAAAGCCACCTCTGAGGCCTGATGAGGACTGAGTTATAACTTGAATTCTTGATGTTTTCATGTAGCGTCCAAAAATCTCCCCCCCTTTCCACACGTTGGCACCCAGCAGAGGTAGCACAGAGGATGCTCCACGTGCTCCCTGCAGTGCCTGCAGCCCCAGCACCATGCAGGTGGTAGAGCACCATGTTCTGCTTACTCCTCCCTGGCCTTGGTGGGCACCAAGATCTGGTGTATGTTCCACCAGCAGGTCCTGGCTGGTCCAAATGTACAATGCCTGTTTCACAGACACCCCCTGAGCGGGACAGTTGGGAGCGCCCGCGCTGGGAGTTCACCCTACGGAGGAAGCTGGGCGAGGGCTACTTTGGAGAGGTGTGGGAAGGACTGTGGAGGAACACGGTGCCGGTGGCCATCAAGATCATAAAAGGTAGGTGGAGGAGCAGGTGTTCCCAGTGGCCAGTTGGGTCTCTTGTCCACCGCCACGTTGTTCACCCCCTTTTGTTTCTTAGTCCTCTCGGTCACCGTGTTTATCTCAGCAATCAAACTGTGGTAGGGCCTGGCAAGTAGCCACTGGGCTATCTCCATGGGCTCACCTGAGCTTGGGCTGCACCTTTATGAAATGGCTCTGTCCAGTGGGTTTGTGATAAGTCACGTCAAGCCAAGTCAAATGGTAAGGCAAGGCAAGGCAAGGCAAGGCAAGTCCAATGGGTTTGTGACAAGTCAAGTCCTGGTGGGACTGTGACCTTGGAAATAGGATCTAAAGCCCGGTGGAAAACATCTCTCAGGTGTTCGGATCTGAGACACAGGGTGTGTAGACAAGAGCTTCGAGGGCAAGGGTGGGCCGTGGGGAGGAAACAGGTCCTCATACCAGGTGAGGTGCTGAGGTCCCAACGTCCCCGTGAGAAAGCTGCTCACAATAGCCGTGTTGACTTTCTCCCTCAGCTGACATGAAGGCAGAAGACTTCACCAAGGAGATTCAGAACCTGAAGCGCCTGAGGCATGAGAAGCTGATCCAGCTGCACGCCGTCTGCTCACTGGATGAGCCCGTGTACATCATCACGGAGCTCATGCGGAAAGGCAACCTCCACAGCTACCTCAACAGTGAGTACCTGTGCAGGCACCACGGGGAGAGAGCTCCTGGGGCAACGCTGCTCTGCGGGTGGCTTCTGTGTCCCAGAGTGGCCCTAGGAACCCGAGTGGGGACCCTAAGAGAGCACCAGCCTGGTTTCAGTCATGTTTAGATCTGTGGCAATGCAAAGTAACACAGGCGTGCTTGGCGGAGACGGTCTTGGGTGACTCCAAGACCCAAAGACAGTTTGGTGTGGTCCTACATCAGTCCCTGGGAGCCCAAGTGTGTTGGTAGGGGCCTTCATCCCTCTTTCTTCATCCACCCATGACCTACCAGCTCCCACCAGTGCAGAGAAACCCCACTGCTGTGTTTGGACCACTCTGGCTTCGTTAGGAATGAAGCGGCCAAGCCTCCCCCTGGGCCAGCAGCATGGTGCTGTTCACGTGCAGAGCTGCTGACAGGTCATGGTCCGTTCATCATGGGGCCATCAGGTTATTTTTCTTGGCCTTCCTTTTCCTGACTCAGTAATCAGTGTTGAAGGGAAACAAGACAAACTGCTCTCCCACCAAGACCTGTTTTTCTACTGAGTATGCCCCTCCTTCTCCCCCACATTAACCTCATTTTTGGTTGGGGTTCCAGCAGCTGGTTTGGTGCCGGAGGAGCTGAAGCTTTCAGGTAGGACAGGTTGAGAGGCCCAGCTGAAGACCTGTGTGGCAGAATGTCACCTTTAGCTTGGAACGAGCCATGGGCATCTGTGTTCTCATGGCAGCACAGGGTGATCTTCAGAGCTCACCCCAGTCCAGTTTCGGAGGAGCACATGCCTGTGCTGAACTTCCCACACAGTACAACCAGGGCAGTTAGGCAGGACCTCCAATTTAAAGTTTTACACGTTCTTCTAGCCCTGCATTACCAGCACAGGGTCTCCTTCCAAACCAGAACACCCGAAATAGATGTTGCTAGATTGCTCCCAATGCTTGCATCATCTTGGTTAACAGGTCCTGAAGGGAAGTCCTTGGGCACCTGCCACCTGCTCAACATCGCCTGCCAAGTGGCAGATGGGATGAGGTACCTGGAGGAGAAGCACATTGTCCACCGGGACCTGGCAGCCAGAAACATCCTGGTGGGAGAGGAACTCACCTGCAAAATCGCTGATTTTGGACTTGCGCGGCTCCTCAAGGTGAGTCATCGGAATGCCGTGGTCCTTCCCAGCACCCTAGGCCACCAAGCTGCCCCGTGCTGCAGCCATTCCCCATCTGTCCCCTTCCCCAGCCTGCAGCCCCAGCAAAGCCCCCAACAGCAGCGTCTGTGTTCATCATAGCATCCCTCATGACCCACCTCCCCTTCCCTTTCAGGATGACATTTATTCCACCAGCAGCAGCACTAAAATCCCAGTGAAGTGGACAGCCCCCGAGGCAGCCAACTACCGCACCTACTCCCTCAAGTCCGATGTCTGGTCCTACGGGATTCTGCTCTACGAAGTCTTCACGTATGGACAGATCCCCTATGAAGGTAGAGCTGCCAGCCCCCTCCAGTGCTGCCCCAGGCACATGCCCGGCAGCTTGCCCACAGTCCCCACAAGCCAACAGGCCATGAATTGTTATATCGTCCCTTCCACAAGAGATGTGGAAGCAGATCGTGGGGCAGGAGCAAGTTGCTGTCCACGTTGGGGATTGCTTAGAGGGTTTTTCAGTGCTTGCAGAGTTGGTGCAGGAGCTGGGGGCAGGAAGGTGATGTGGGCTGGATGATCTCCCACAGACATTCCTCTAACAGCCTGGTGGCAGTGAGACACTATTTTTCAGCAGTGCCAGTTGATATCTTGGCCCGCTGCAGGTGGCCCTTCAGGGCATCCTTTGGGGACGTTAGATTCAGGGGCATCTTCTCCTTCCTTGCAGGAATGACAAACCAGGAAACCGTACGGCAAATCACCAGGGGCTACCGCCTTCCCCGGCCCAGCTCCTGCCCTCCCGAGATCTACAGCATCATGCTGGAGTGCTGGAACGGCAACACGGAGGAGCGTCCCACCTTCCTGGCCCTGCGGGAGAAGCTGGGCTTCATCTACAGACGGCTGCTCAGCTCCCTCTCTTGAGGGAACCTTTCCCACCATCCTTCCTGCACAAGTCCCTCCGGGCCAGCTCTGGCCAAGAAGCTCCTTCCTTCTGGTTTGCCCTTTGATAGGGCTCCAAGGAGAGCACCATCCCCCCAGAAAAACAGCCCATGGTCCCTCCTGGTCAGGATGCAGGGAGGTGGCCGAGGGAAAAGGCAACGAGCTGTGGAGAACTCGTTGCCAGCACTTGGCTGTGTAACGGTCCGGAAAAGCCCCGTGATAGCGAAGGCATCACCCAGAGTTTACATCTTCATTCAGCCAGGGGGGGTGGGAGGTCCCTGCCACTCCCCACGCCAACGTGAAGGTTTGCAGTTCGTGTTCCGTTGTGGCTCCGCTCGGTTTTTCTCGCAGTGTGTGTTGGGTGTATTTATCAATAAATGTGCGTGCATCCATCCCTGGGAGTCCCTGCGGGGCAGCACGGCACGCTCAGCCCTCGCCACGCTGCTCCCCTTCCCTGGACTGGAAGCAAGGGGTTGCAACCAGTCCTGATCTTGCAACCAGAGCTGTAACCACCTTGGGGTTTCCTTGGTCTCTGTTCATCCAGACGCACGTTAAACCTTCATGTGCTTCTGCCACCCCTGCCCCAGGAAGCAGCCCCGCTTGATTCGAGGACCGCAGCACAGCAGAGACAGGGACCTGGTGGAGCACAACCAGAGGAGCCCCAGCAATGCTGGGAGGGCTGGAACCCCTCTGCTGGGAGCCAGGCTGGGAGAGCTGGGGGGGTTCAGCCTGCAGAGGAGAAGGCTCCCCAAGGGGAGACCTTCTGGGGGCCTGGCAGGACTTGAAGGGGCCTGGCAGAAAAATGGGGACAGGCTTTGGAGCAGGACCTGTTGGGACAGGACAAGGGGTGATGGGGTTCAACTAAAAGAGGGAGATTTAGATGAGACAGAAGGAAGACAATTTTGATGGTGAGGATGGTGAGAGCCTGGTCCAGGCTGCCCCGAGAGGCGGTGGCTGCCCCATCCCTGGCACCATTGCAGGGGAGGTTGCCCGGGGCTCTGAGCACCCTGCTTTAGGTGCAGATGGCCCTGCTCCCTGCAGGGGGGTTGGACAAGATGAGCTTGAAAGTTCCCTTCCCACCCAAACCATTCTATGATTCTGTGAGTCTATGCCCCTGCACAGACAGCTCCTGCCCAGGAAGCTCCCCTCTTGCTCCTGGACTTGCACACCATTGTCTGGTTATTCCAAGGAAAAGGTGTGTGCCCCAGGTTAGAGTTGGTCACAGCTGGAAAAAAAAAAATAAAGCAATATGTTGGGTTTGGACTCAGTTGCAAGAGGAAACCCTCGGCTTGGAAAAACTTCTCACATCAAACATCTCTTCAAAGAGCACATGTACAGAAGCAAAGAATGAGAGAATCATTTAGGTTAGGAGAGATCTTCGACATCATCAAGCCCAACCGTTCCCCCAGCACTGCCAGGGCACCACTGACCCATGGCCCTCAGCACCACAGCTTGGAAGCCCCTCCAGGGATGAAAGCTGCACAGCCCAAGTTCCTTTCTACAAGAAACTAAAGACCAGCGTCGCATCCGGCAGCTGATGGGTTTCCTGCACACCAGGAAAGGGCTGGGACCTGTTTGCAGGGTTGTTGCAGCAATCAAAAAAAAAGCCAATTCGCAGGTCCTCCTGCCACCAGATGGAGCTGAAAACGAAGCATGAGGAGCAGGGTGAGCGGTGGGTGGGTGGGCTGTGTGGGGAAGGACACAGCTTGCCCTTCCTCCTCCTCCTCCTCCTCCTCTGCATTCAGAGCTGATCTGCTGCTTGGCTTTGCCCTCCAGCAGGGGCTGCTGGGCTCTGCCCTTTCTCCGAGTCATCACTTGCTTTCTAAAAGCAGAGTTGGGGGTGGTTGCCCGGATTTTTCCATCTTCTCTCAGCAGCTCAGCCCTGGACAGGGCACTGCTGCCACCCCCCCACCCCAGCCTGGGGCTGCTGCAGGGACTACGCTCATCCCAAAAGCTCCCTGCTCCAGTTCCAGCCTGGCGTGTGCCCAGTTTGCGGGCTCAACTTGACCGAGTGGCAACTGGGACCAGCGTCTGAGTGACCCTTCTATTTTTAAGGTCTCACGTTGGCTTTTGAAGGGCGAAGGGGGAAGCAAAAGCTGCTGGAGGGGAAAAAAAAACCCCAAAAACCCAAATAATTCCTCAAGCAGCAAGAGGCAGGCAATGAAAGGAAGTATTCGCTCCTTGGAGGTGGCGGGGGGGTGGATGGGGGGGTGGCACAAGGGTTGCTGCAAGGGCCGAGAGCGAGCGGAAAGCACCGGCTGGGTTTTTTTTTCCCAAATCTGTGAGTTAATCAACAGTCAAAGCACAGAGCCTGGTCACGAGGCAGGGGCCCGGGAGCAGAGCAGGGGACGCTGGCCCAGGCTGGGGGGGTTGGTGCCGTGGGAGGTGGGTGCTTGTCCCAGTGGGAAGTGGGGAAGCTTGGGTGGGGTGTGGTGTAAAAAGAGCCCCTCTGCTTGTCTGGCTTCTGCTTCCCGGGGAATCCCTTGAAGTTGTTCCGTGGCAGGGAGCACGAAGACCCACAACATGGGAAACCAGCTGGGATCGCAGGATGGTTCTGGCTGGAAGAGACCTTTAAGATCCTTGGGTCCAACCATTGCCCCAGCACTGCCCGGGCACCACTGACCCATGGCCCTCAGCACCACAGCTCCACGGGGGGCTTGGAAACCCCTCCAGGGATCACGGGGACTCCACCACTGCCCTGGGCAGCCTGGCACAGCCCTGGGGAACCCTGCAGGGGCTGCAAGAAATTGTTCCTCAGCTCCAACCTAAACCTGTCCTGGGGTAGCATGATGCCAGTTCCTCTTGTGCTGTCCCTTGTCCCTTGGGAGCAGAGCGACCCCCACAACAGTGGGGATGGAAACAGCACAAACATAAATGTTCTTGGCTGCCAGATGCTTTTCCTAAATATCTCCCGAGTGCTGTGAAGGGACAGGAAAGACCCCAAAAGTACCAGGCACCCCAAACACCGCCAAGGTTTTTGCTCCAGCAATGCCACGAAGCTGCCCGAGAGCACAGTCTGTGAAAGGGGGGACCGGGCTCCCCTTGTCTTGCTGGGTCTGACCCTCCACTGTCACAAGCCCAACAAGCAAATACGGCAATATTGACTTTACCTTTGTGTGTCCAGACTTTAATCCGCGGTCCCTAAGGCTGCAGGCTTGGAAAAAATTAAAGTCTCCAAAACCTGGGGCTGCTGCTGGGGACCAGCAGCAGATGAGACCCCGCTGCTTTCCTGAGGTGCCCAGCCAAAGGGGTTTGTCAGGGCATGGGAAGGTCAGGGAGCAGGGTCTGCTGGTATGATGCAGTGCCATAGCCACCCTGCCCAGCTCACCAGCCAGACACCATGCCTTGTGTCTTACTCAAAAATGTCTTGGGGTTTTTTTTTTTCTTTTTTTTACTTGACTTTATGTTTTCTGAAGTTGGAAGGCTGCCAGGTTCCTGCCAACATACACAGCCACACACGTGTGGGTTCAGCTCTCCCCTCCCCACCACCAGCAATGGCCAGTACCAGTGGTTTGCCTCCCAGCTGGAAGTCACATCGGTTCACTCCTGAGGTGATGTGCTGCCAGGGACACGGAGGTGACCTGCAGGCTGCTGGCAGCCCCAGGGCACCAAACCATGCCCCCAAGGTTGCTGGCCCTGGAGAAGTCCCTGCAGCCGTTCCCATTGGATGCACACACTTAGATAAGGGGAGCAGAAGTTCTAGTGCTGCCCTGGTCCCTTCTCCAAAGGGCAAGGGGGGACAGGGCAACACAGCCTCTCTGCCCTGAGGACAAGGACAGCTGCCTGGAGACAGCGCTCGGGGAAAAGCTTACACAACACTTTTCCCTGACGGAAACAAGGACCGAAGTTGGAAGCGACCCTGAAATCCCAGATGCCTTTGCAGCATGGACAAAAAGCAGAGAGGCCACCTCCCCCTCAGACCCCCCCCCCAGCTGCTTCCTGGGCCAGGCTCTGCCCTTTGCCCACCGAGGGATGCCAGCAGGGTAAAGTCACTTGGGGTCCAGGGCTGTGGCACACGGGGACCACCTCGTGCTGGGGCCAAAAGCAGCCCAGCTCAGGAAGATCTGGCACCTTTAACTGGCCCCCTGCCAGAGTCTCATTTGCCTCATTAGGCACAGGAGCCTTCCCCCAGCCCTGACCAGACCCAGTCACCTCCTACCCCAGAAGGCACTGGGAGCAGGGCAGGGCAGCAACGTGCTTGAGAAGCAAGTTCAGTGCCAGCAGGGACAGGCTGTGCAGCCAAGAGAGGAGGAGAGGGTGGGGGAAGCGTCTGCAGCATCACCGCAGCCGGATCTTGCTCACATGCAAACCACACGCACCAGTGAGTCAGACTGGGATGGTGCCATCCGGCCTTACCGGACCCCGCTGAGACCGTGCCCTGGTCCAGCCCCACCGACATCCCCAGTGCCCCTCTGCCCTCCCGCCTGCCCCGGATGAACAACAACCCACAGCGTGTTGAAAAGGCTGCTCGAGTTTATTAGTTGCCATTGGTGGGAGGACGGGGTAAATAAAAACACGTCACCGAGGCTGCGTGGAAAGGGCGTCGTTACGTTGAGAAAAAGAGTAAAAAGGCTGGTGTGGAATCATCGGGGGGGTGCTGAGCTGGGTTATCCCAGCAGCACCTTGGCCTTGGAGCAGCACATCTACTCTACGGGGTTGGGAAGGGGGGGGGGGGGAAGGGGCTGTGCCCGCCGGCGTGGGGAGCAGCTGCCCACCCGCTCATGCCGAGGGTCCGGAACTGGGCTCACTGGTGTGACGCCTCCGTCCTGCTCCCGGGGCTGGCACCAGACCACACGCCATGGGTCCTGTCGTCACCCGCAGCGCTCCCAAGCTGCGGGACAGAGCAGAGGAAGGGTCAAGCTCAACACCAAAACGTTGCACTGTTGCTCAGGGATTATTTTTGCGGGTGGCCCTGGGTGTGAAGACATCGCCCATCGGGGCAGGAGATGCCTCAGGGGGCGCAGCAGGGATGGCCCCACCTGCCCAGGTGCTGCCCCAGCACTTCCTGACCCGCTCTCCTAGAGGAAAGCACTCACCTCTCCGGGGACTCCGACACCGTTGTCATGGCCGGCTGAGGGGTCTTCCCAAAGAAGAAGCTGGCCCACCAGTGGCCAGGGTCGGACTTGGGCAGACCTGGGGGGTGGCGTGTGCCAGGGAAAGTCCAGGTCAGTGTAACCCAAGCAGCCACGCTACCACCCCAGTCTGATCCCATAGGGCAGGCTGGGTCATCTCCAGCCAGCCAGAGCGGAGGGGCTGGGAGCAGAGTCCCCCCGAGACGGGCAGCACCTACCCGGGGGGTGGGGGATGACCTCCCCAGAGTACTCCGAGCTGCCGCAGGAGCTGTTGCTGGACGTGGAACTCAGGCGTCCTGTGGAGATATCAGGGCCATCAGAGCCACCACTGCCCCTCGGTCATGCCACGAAAAGCAGAGCACGGCCCTGGGGTGACACAGCTCAGTCTCGCCACTCCCTTGCTCCAGCACTTGCTCAGCTTTAGTGCCAGGTCAATGGAAACCACTAGGAGGGCAATACTGGGCGGAGGTTACAAGCTGGCCAAGAGCAGGTAGCAGAAGAGCAGATGAACACCTCTGTGGGGAAACGCTCACAACCCCGAGGACATTATTTAATGGCTTTGCTTCTCTGTGCCATGCTTGGCAGGCCTCTGAGGGTGACTTGAGGCCACGAGGATGCAGATCCCTGCATGTAATCCCTCCAGTTTAGTCCGGCTGCTCCCAGCCTGTTACTAGTTTCAGCTCAAAGGGAATACTTTAATTCCTTCTGGCTGAAGCAATCCATTAAACCAGAAAGTCTCTCCCCTGGACAGGTACCAGTAGCTACCATTGCCCAGGCTGGTTTTGCAGCTCATTTCCACAGCAACAGTGGAAGATGCTCTGGAAGCCCACCACCTCCCCTCTCTGGAAGCCCACCACCTCCCCTCTC
>JANVCC010000271.1:9464373-9503702 GCA_025345505.1 Todiramphus chloris collaris | reverse complement strand
GGAAGCCCACCACCTCCCCTCTCTGGAAGCCCACCACCTCCCCTCTCCTACAGGCTTCATAACAAGCTGAAGGAGTTCGCAAGACCCCTCTCCAGCTGGTACAACTGGGCAGGAGCTGCTGTGGCTAGAAGGAGGGTCTGAGCAGGAGGGATGGCTGCTGCCTGCCCAGCTTTCTCAGCAAGCACCCTGCCAGCTCTCACAGGGCTTCAGCTGAAAGCACATCCCTGAGGTCATCTTCATCACTGCTGGAGCCACATCTCCCCGAGCCCAGCAGAGCATCCCGCCCGCTCACCCACTGCCCCGAGGCCCACCCCCAGCCCCGAGCACACCCTTACTTCTGTGGTAGTTGTGCGTCGCCATGAGCGAGCCGCTCGATGGGATGGATGCCATGGCTCTCGATCTTGGGTCTCGTGCAGATCTGAAAAACCTGCGAGCAAAAGGGAGCAGCCGGCATCGCAAAGGGATCGTGGCGTGGTCATCGCAGCCCCCAGCCACGGGAAAACCTGCGAGAGTCTTCATGGTACCACCAGGGTGATTTCTCCAGAGGTCCGGGCTGCGTACCTGTCTCAGTGGCACTGCACTGGGTACAGAGGTCAGGCTCCAGAGGTTTGTGCCCGTGGGGCTTAAATCCGCAGCTGCAGAGCCCAGGGCTCCACGCAAAGCCAAAATAATTCCCTCAAAAACAACTGCTCAGCAACCCTCCCCAAACTCCAACAGGGGCGTTTTGCTTCCTCGCAGAAATCCAGCTCCCCTCCTTGTGTCAACACTTGGGACTTACGAAACCTCCGGCAGAGATGGCGGAGGGAGCAACGGCTCGGGGCGCACACACCGAGGGTTTTCACGAGAGGGGTTCCAGTCCCAGCCTGTCCCCAGCATCGCCTCCGCCACCCCCTCTGAGCTGGAGGCAAACCTGCCAGCCCTGCACCCATCCTGCACAGCACAGCACATCCCATCCCTCCTCCTCCTGCCACGTCTGCTTCCAGCACGGGCAAGAAACCTGCTCTCCCCTGGCCCCCAACATGCCCAGTGCTGACTCGGGGAAATATTTTTCTCCTCCTGGTCCAAAACACCCAGCTGCTAAACGCTGACTTTTGCCCCTCCCCACAGCCTGAGCCCTTCTTCTTCAAGCGAACTCCAAACAGGCTCAAGCAAGCAAAAGTGCCACTTCGCCGGAACAAGCCACAGCCCCCCCGGGCCTGCAGGAAGCCACCCAGCCCACCAAAATCCAGAGGAACCGCAAAAGCACCGACTGGGGCTGTGAGCTGGGGCTGGGAGAAGCACCCAGCACCCCAGGAACCTCACCAGCCAGCTCCTCGGGAGGCTTTCCCTGGCCTAACAACGCACCCGCTTGCTCGCTGCTCCTGCTACAGAACGCCTGCCGCGCACCCGTTAACGCATCACTCCGGAGTGGGGAAACTGAGGCACGGAGCCACCTCCCAGAAGTTGCACCCCAAAGGGACTCGGTGCCTCCGTGCACTTGTCCCCTCCCAAAGAAACACCCACACCCGTCCCCACAATTGCTACGGGCTGCTCCGTTACACCCCCGCCATCCCCCCCTTTCCCCGAAACCGCGCTCCCGGCCGCAGCGAGCGCACCTGGGCTGGGCGGCGGTGGAGGGTCCGGCGGGCGGGCACTAGGGCCGCGGGGGCCGCTAAGGCGGCGGACGCAGCGTCCGCTCCGCACCGCACGGCACGGCCTGTGCCGCGGCGCTGCCGGCCCCGCCCCTTGCCCCGCCTTTATAGCCCCTCGGGACACGCCCCCCTCGGGGCGGTGCCGCCAATCGGAACGGGGGGCGCGGTTTGGCCACGCCCCTCGCCCCCGTGACAGGGGCGGGGTTTGCGCGGGCGGCGGGCGTGCAGCGCCGAGCGGCGGGGGCGGGGGCCGGGGCCGAGCGGGGCCTTTGGGGGCGCTTCTCCCGCCTCTGCCGCACGAACCCGGCACCCGGCGGGCTGCCCCGGGGACGGGCTGCCCAGGGAGGTGGTGCCGCCACCGTCCCTGGAGGGGTTTTCCAACCTAAACAACGCTATCGTGGAATCGCACGCAATCGGTTGGGTTGGCGGGGCCGTTGCAGCCGATGGAGTCCGACCATGACCCCAGCGCTGCCAGGGCACCACTGACCCCTAGAGTCATAGAATCGTCGGGGTTGGAAGGGACCTTAAAGAGCATCTCGTTCCAAGCCCCCTGCCATGGGCAGGGACCCCTCCCACTAGAGCAGGTTGCTCACAGCCCCAGCCAGCCTGGGCTTCAACACTTCCAAGGATGCGGCTTCCACCACCTCTCTGGGCAGCCTGGTCCAGTGTCTCACCACCCTCGTGGGGAAGAAATTCTTACTAATGTCCAACCTGAACCGACCTCTCTCTAGTTTTAATCCCTTCCCTCCAGTCCTGTCACTGCCCCACAGCCTAAAAAGTCCTTCCCCAGCTTTCTTGTAGCCCCTTCAGATACTGGAAGGCCACAAGGTCTCCTCAGAGCCTTCTCCAGCCTGAACAACCCCAGCTCTCTCAGTCTGTCCCCATAGCAGAGGTGCTCCAGCCCTCTGAGCATCCTGGTGGCCCTTCTCTGGACACGGTCCAGCACATCCATAGCCTTCCTGTGACAGGGGCTCCAGAACTGGACGCAGGGCTCCAGGTGGGGTCCCACCAGAGTGGAGCAGAAGGGAAGAATCCCCTCCCTTGCCCTGCTGGCCACGCTGCTCTTGATGCAGCCCAGGACACGATTGGCCTTCTGGGCTGCAGGAGCACACTGATGGCTCACGTTGAGCCTCTCATCCACCAGCACTCCCAAGTCCTTCTCTTCAGAGCTGCTCTCAAGCCAGTCACTGCCCAAGTTCACAACCAGGCGGTTCGATATTTGCCGTAGCTGAAGTGTCATTTATTTATTCTCTCTCCCAAATTCAGGAGCAGCTCAGAGCAGGGTGCTGCGGCCTGGCAATAAAATCTCACAGTTTGGGTGCAGCCGCGAGAAACGGCATTTTTGGCGTTTAGTTTTAGCCGGTTTAGGGTTTGGAGACAGGAGGGAGCGCACGTCCCAGCCTGGAGTGGGTTTGGCACAAACCCTCCGTGCAATGAGGTTCCTTCCTCCCCCAGCCTGTGATTGTTGTCATGAAGCCGGAGTTATTCGTTAAGCACCAGGGGCGAGCAGCCAGCTCCAAGAGAGGCAGCTCCAGGAGGACATCGATCTCCCCACGAAGCTCATGGGGCTGCAAAAGGGCCAAGCTGGCCTTGGGGTTGTGTTTCTGAGCGGGATGAGCCACCCTGGCATGGGGACGCTCCAGGTGACCTTTGTCCCCAGATCCCCTCAACCTGGCCCACAGAACAAGGCGATGCTCCTGCCATCACCACTGGGACCAGTGCCTGACCCGTGTGTGAGCTCCCAGGAAATCAGTCGGGACAGCTTCGGGGAAAACCTTGGCACCACGAGGCTGTAAATAAATTGTTTATTTTCAAAGTCTACCCCAGAGGTGTAAGGACAAACACAAGAGCATGAGCAACTCAGGTTGGGACGAAGCTCCTCTAGCTGTGCCTCAGTTTCCCTGTTGATGACACCGATTTGGCACTCTCCAGGCCAGGAGCTGGCTGAGGGCTGCGATGGACTTTGAATATACAAATACTAGTGTTTTGAACGGCCACGTGGTTGTCTCCGTGCCCAGCATTAGGCTTTGCTTTTGTGCCTCGTGCTCAGGTTTGATCAGTGGTTTGATTTCAGGGTCCCTCAAACCCCCCCAAGCCAGCCCTGCTGGGACCATTTGCTCCCAGCCCCTCCAGCTGCAAAGCATGAAGAACCCAGGGTGTGAGCTCAGAAGATTGTTCTGGCCCAAAAGGAAAGGATAGAAAGGCTAAAAATTGAGAGCTTCAGACCTGGAAAGTCACTTCTGGTTCTTCACTAAGTCACTTCACTGAGCTGTGTCATTTCTCAGCTTCCTCCTCAAATCCTTCCTGAGAGATGTGTCCCTGTACCCTCTAATAACGTATAGAGCAATGGGTATATTGATAGAGAGATTATATTCCATAAGGGAGTATACGCTCCCCAGCGGTCACATGATGGCTTTGAACCCCACTGAGCCCGAGTGGGCTAATTGCTTTAATTAATGACAGAGCAGAGATGAACCAACACTTCCTAGTCCCTTGGTGCAATGACACCACTTTACACCCATGTCTGGGGGTGCTTTTTAAAGGACCAGCCTGTTAAGCGGATGGCACCGGAGGCACGATGCTGCACCCCTCACCACGGGGGATGAATCGGGGCCCTGCTGGTTCAGGGGACATCCCTCTCCCCGCATGGGGGAATGACAGACCCCAGCAAAACATGTCTTGCTCTGCTCTTCATAGAATCATAGAATTGTCAGGGTTGGAAGGGACCTTAAAGCTCACCCAGTTCCAGCCCCCCTGCCATGGGCAGGGACACCTCCCACTATAGCAGGGTGCTCACAGCCCCATCCAGCCTGGGCTTCAACACTTCCAAGGATGGGGCTTCCACCACCTCTCTGGGCAGCCTGTTCCAGTGTCTCACCACCCTCGTGGGGAAGAAATTCTTCCTAATATCTAACCTGACATCATCCCTGACATCATCCCAAAGCCAAGTCCACTTCACCTGGAGGCTGCAGCAGGAGCGGGGCAGGTGGGGCAGAGTGGGCAGGAGATGGAGGGAGAGAGCATCCAGTCTGGTTTCCCCGGACAAACCCTGTCCTGGGTGTGCTGAGGAGGAAGATAAATTTCATTTGTATTGACCAAGAGTCAGTTCTTTTCAAAGCAGGCGGATGACAAAATTTGGGTAGATTTTCTCTTCGATTTTCCTCTGATTAGAGCCTCTGAGTGGACCGAGACTCTCCTTACACATTGCTCTTGAGCAAGGGTTCTGTTTTTTCCTGTTGGCTTTTTTTTTGTTTGTTTGTTTTAAATCTGCCTTTCTGGGCTCCATGTTACAGCTGGCAACTGGCTTTTGTTACCTGCTGGTCACGTGGACCATTGGGAAACAGCCTTTCGAGTCACGTTTTGTACTTGGCAGAAACATCTGGAAGCCAGCGAAGGCAGTGGAGCTGAAGGAGCTGCTGCCTCTGGACTCCACCAGTGCTCATGGGACACCACAGATGCCTCATGCCTGGCCAGTGATGCTTAATGCTGCTGCTGGATTCCCTCTGGGGATGTGGCGTCCCACAGGCTTCAGAAATTTGGGCAGTGGTGAGGCAGTCACCCAGCAGCCCCTTCCCCACCACACAGAGATGGAGCAGGCAGCAGTTTTCCTCCTGGGCCAAAAGGCAACGCTCCCTCCTGGCACAGCAGCGATGCAGAGCTGAGCTCTCTGTGTGCCCCAGAGCCTGATCCGCAGGGATTCGGTTGATTCTGCCTCTGGTGAGGACCTCTTGCTGCGGAGGAGGAAGCAGAGGCAGGATCTGTGCTCAGGCTCTGCCCTCCTTCTCATCTTCCTCCTCCTCCTCCTCCTCCTCCTCCTGCGCTGCGCTGCATTTTCCCGGCTGTGCTGCTCGGTGCCAGGTTTGGGCAGGGAACTGTCGCCACCTATGGGTGACAGCCAGCCGAAAGGGGCACCCAGGCACCCGGCCAGGGCCAGCCCCTGCAGCCTCACAGAGCAAGAGAGGCAGCCTGGAGGAGAGAAGGCTCCGGGGAGACCTTACGGTGGTTTCTCAGGACTTGAAGGGGCCTGGCAGAAAGATGGGGACAGGCTTTGGAGCAGGGCCTGTTGGGACAGGACAAGGGGTGATGGGTTTGAACTGAAAGAGGGAGATTTAGATGAGACAGAAGGATGACAGTTTTGATGGTGAGGATGGTGAGAGCCTGGCCCAGGGTGCCCAGAGAGGTGGTGGCTGCCCCATCCCTGGCACCATTGCAGGGAGGTTGCCCGGGGCTCTGAGCACCCTGCTCTAGGTGCAGATGGCCCTGCTCCCTGCAGGGGGGTGGATGAGATGAACTGGAAAGTTCCTTTCCCACCCAAACCAATCTGTGATTCTGTGAGTCTCTGAAATGAAGCCCATGATCGTGTCATGGCCTGACACAGATCCCTGGGCATCTTCCGTTGCCTGCACATGTTGAAATCAGAAGAGGGCACATCCTGAAAATGCAAGGGCTGACTTTCCTTAAGCACAACGTGAGCAGCGTGTTTTACCTGTCGGCAGGAAATTGTGGTTTGTCTTTCTGGGCTACACGCGACCCAAGTGCCACCCTTATGGGTGAATAAAACAAAGGCAGATCGGGGGCATGCCTGACTGTCCCTGCTCTGCTGCCCTCACCTGCGGTTTGTGCCAAGGGGTGCAGGCATGCCAGGCTCATTTCCCAAAGGGCACAGCGAATTGGCATCAAGCCCTCACAAAATTCCCCAAAATAACATGCACTGTGGAGAGAATTAGGTAGAAAGTCACAAAGTGCCTGACTTCCCAGTGTCTAAGGGATGTCTCCAACTGGGAAAAAGCAGTAAAGAGAGATGATTGCAGCTTGCTGCTACCCAGAGGCTTTAGGTGAACTTGGTCCCATGAGTTCGTGACTTTTGGCCCATCTGTTTCTCTGGGAGAACTGGAAAATCCTCTTGCAGAACCCAGCAGTGGTGCTGGGCAGGATCCAGCTTTCTACAGAAAACTTGGAGGCCAGCACCTCCTTCGTGGGAGCTGGGGAGGTTTCACTACCATTCACTCCCACCGTATGGAAACACCATCCTATGGAAAGGAGATTTCATTACCATCATACACAAACAAATTCTTCACTAGTGTCTATCCTTGGGCTTTGATGGGTGTTGGTTCAGCAACAGATTTTTCTTGCTAAGCTCCCTGGTCCCCTTTTCTCCCTCTGGATGCATCCAGAGCTTCTGCTTTTAGCTGGGTATCTCCATTAACAGCCCTTTGACTACAGTGATCAAAGATCTGGGCAGCCAGGGCTCTTTTTGCTCAGTGGCCATGGTTTAAAGCCATTCCCAGGATTAATGCAGGCTTTTCCTAACTCAGAGATGTGCCTGGCTGCCAAAACAAACACATCAATCTGTTGCAACTTGGTACAGCACCAGACACACTTGCTCTAAAACCAGTGTGGTCCAGGAGCAACCCAGCATCCCTCAAATGACATTAAACCACAGGGCAGAGGTGTCTTATCTCACCTGGGCTTGACCTAGATCATGGTCTGTCCCCTTCTTGGCACACGGGGAGATTTACAGGATCAGCTTCTCGCAGCCCCCGCAGATGCTGCATCCAGGCAGCAGAAATGTCAGGGTGTCCCTGAAGAGATGCATTTGAAATGGTGGCTTTCTCCTGCCCTGGAGTTAAAAAAGATTGAAGCGCATGGAAAAGCCTGTCCTGGCTGCTTCCCAGATGGACAGTGCCTCGGTCTGAGCAGCCTCCACAGCCTTCTTGCTGCCAGCAGCATCGTGGAGAGCAGGAGGAAATGGAGTTGCAATATTAAAATGTCAGTGGGGAAGGTGGAGAGTGGTGAAGGAGGTTACATCCTCAGAGGAAATCTGAGTATAGGTGAGGAGCTGCTCTTGGACCTGGGGATGTGCACCCAAAGGGGCCTTATAACCCCTGGGGTGCTGCTGCTCTGGAAGAGGTGGGATCCCCATCAGGGATGACACCAGACACCGTCCCCAGCTGGCTGGGTGGTTGGAGAGTTTGGACATCTTGTTATCCCTTCCAAAGTTTATTTTTAAATCCCTGGCTCCATTTTAAAGGTATCAGCAGCATGTGTTGAGCGCAGGACCTCAAAATACTCCTCCTCCTTCTCCTGCCTTTCTGTCCCATCATTTCTGCCTTCATCTCCCCTCTCCAGGTCTACAGCAGGAGCTGAAAAACCTGCTCACGTTAAAAGTTTCATGAAATCTTCTTCTGTTTGGTGCCTTAGGCTGGGAGTGCTGCCAGGCAAACACACAGACAGAAGCACAACACATCAACACGGGGGCCTGGAAAGGTTGACCTCAAAGCCAACCCCATGTAAACATGCTCTAGAAACCTCTGGGAGATGCAGCAGGGAATCCTATCCTGTCTTAAACCCGGTTAAGCTGGGGTTTAACTGATGTGGGAATGCCTGTCTTATGAGACGTGGCACTGGCACTCGGGATTGCCACGGGATGCTCATTGTATAGATGAGGACAAGATGGCCAATATCTCGTTGTTGTGAGCTTGTCCACTTCCAGCAGGTGGCAAGTGATGAAATGTCTGGGTGCAAAGCCTCAAAAACTGGTGTGGAAGGAGCTGGAAGCCTGACCATGAGAAGAAGGAAACCTAACAGCACTCACCCTTTCCATCAAGCTTCTCTTCAGAGGCCAACCACTGCCCTGCACACCTCTGAGCTGCTTTTCCTCTGGCTGCTGCCTGAGGACAGCACGAAGCCCTGTATTTCTTCCTCTCAGGGAAAAGATCTCTATTGCTTTGCATGGGAAGGAGGAGGAAAATAGCAATTTATAGCCATCCCTGTGCCCAGCCCCACCTTTTCCCTGGCGAGAGCTGGGCTTCTGGAGTGACGTCAGCGCAGGCATCCCTGGGCTGCTGCCTGCTCTGCCCAAACCCCTGCCTTCCAAGGCGACCTGATGCATTTTACAGCGACGAAACCACAAGTGCTCAGCTCGCTGAGCACGTTACTCACGGGAAGAAACACCCCCAGCACGACAGCCCAGGCAGGCAGCCTGGGCTCTTCGCATCCCAGATACATACAAATTACCGGCACTGCGGATTATTCACTCTCCCAATCACAACGGCTTCTTTTCCTTTTTTCTTTGGGGAAAAAAAAAATCAGCAAAGAAACACGAAAAAAAAACACCAAACCCCAAACAAACCTCAATTATTACATCCAGCCAAATGGAAATTATATCACAGCTTAACACTTCAGACCCTAACCCAGGGGCTGTGGGGCTGGATGGGGGCAAGGTGGTGATGAAAGGGCTAAGAAGTACCTGCTATGAACATATGAAGCCTGCTCATCCATTCGGGGGGGGAGGGGGGGGTCCTCTTTTCTTAAGAGACCCCAAATCATTCGGTGATGGATTTTTTGGGCCGGGGAAATCAAGCCTAAATAGGATGTACAGGAATTGTTTCAGCTGGGATCTGCATCTGAAGCCAGATGGATGGAGACAAGGCGCTAAACTTCATCCGCCCTCAGATTTTGCCTGCTCAGGTCTCTTTTATTTTATTTAAGGACAGATTGCCACTGTTTTCCAAGAGGGAAAACGGTCCCGGTTGGGTGTGACAATCGAGCTTGATGGTCCTGATGATCTGCGGGGACCACACGTGGTTGGTGAAACCCTTTTTTCCAGGCACCAGCCAGACCTGGGCACGCAACTGTGGCTTTAAGCTTCTCGGAGACTGGGCGTAAGGTGGCTTAAAGGAGCTGGGATTAGCCAGGTCTGACAGTCCCGTCTCCTACTCATGTCCCGTACTATTTATAGTCTGATGGGCCGCTCAAATTCTCTTTCCTGGAGACACACTTGCCTGGCTGGAGCAGCAGAAGGACCTGAGATTTACTCCATCTCCTGAAGGCTGACTTCTCCACCAGCAGACGCAGGCTCTGCCCCACCGCGAGCAGTTCCCAAGCTGCCTGCAGCCCTCATATGTAAAAGGGAGATTACTTCCTGGCAAAGCACTAAAATATGGATAGGAAGAATAAGGGATAATATAGACCCAGCCCTCCTGCCTGTTATCATATTTGGTGTCCATCTCCAGCACATCCCGACCCAGAGTAACGCTGTTGCTCCTACCCAAGCACAGGCCTGGGTCAAATCTCTTTAAATATTGTCTTAGAGCCTTTCTCTCAGAAGTTTCTTTTTATTTTTCCTGGCACTCGGTGCATTCTATGTCGCGCAAGGAATGCTGCATAAAAGTAACATATCTTTCCTATCGCATTTCTAAGAAAATAGCAATGAACTGTAACATTTGGGAGGAAAATAACATCTCCTTTTAAGCATTAATGAGAGGTTAGTAACATTTTCAAGCACGTGACGTGTAAGTTTGTAACCCTTGGGCTATGAAGATAAGAGGTACCTTCATAAGAGTACCTAAAAGTACCCAATTTAGCTGTTAAATTCAACTGGAAGGATGGTCCGGGCCATAAAAGTGGCCTGGACTATTACATAGCTTAATTCAAAATTAGCTTTCTTTTGACCCATGTTAAGTTTTGGAACACAGAATATTTTGCATCAGCCTTGTAATTGCACAGCCAACGTGAGCATAAATAATGTTATTTTCCTTATACAAAGTTTCCAAACACAGGAGATTGTTTTCCTCACAGGACTTGAACCCCATCTCCCATTAAATGAGGTGATGTCGATAAACCAGTCGACTACAGAAGAGAGGATGCAGTAATCAGTGACCCTGCACCCTCCTCCAATTCCAGCTCTCTCCCTTCACCCCCCAGGCTGCCACAGGGGCTCCAGACCCCACTTGGCCTCCATCTACACTACCACCTCTGGACCAGCACTCCCATCATTTCCCCTTTCTTCCAAAAAAAACCCTCCCTTCCATCTCCCTCTATCCCTCCACCTTCCTCTCATCTCTCTATCTCCAATCCCTCTACCTCCCCCACCCCTCATTCTTACTCTCATGCCTTCATCTTCCATCTCTCTTATCTCTGAATTTTTTATCCTTCTGCCATTCTCCCATCCCTCTACCTTCCATCCTGCCTTGCATCCTACTGTCTCACTTGGACCTCTGCCTTCCACCCACCTTCCCATCCTTCCATCTTCCACCTCTCCACTTCTCTGCCACCTTTCCATTTCTCCCATCCTTCTGTTTTCCCATCCTTCCATCTTCCTCTTATCCTGACAGGAGTTTGGAGCCAGGTGGGGTCAGACTCTGCTCCCAGACAACAAGCAACAGGACAAGAGGAACCAGCTTCAAGCTGCCCCAGGGCAGGTTTAGGTTGGAGCTGAGGAACAATTTCTTGCAGCCCCTGCAGGGTTCCCCAGGGCTGTGCCAGGCTGCCCAGGGCAGTGGTGGAGTCCCTGTGATCCCTGGAGGGGTTTCCAAGCCCCCCGTGGAGCTGTGGTGCTGAGGGCCATGGGTCAGTGGTGCCCGGGCAGTGCTGGGGGAACGGTTGGACTCGCGGATCTTAAGGGTCTTTTCCAACCAAACTGATTCTATGATTCTATCCCTTCCGTGCCCATCAGTCCCCCTCCTTCCCATCCCTCCATCTTCCACCCCTCCACCTCACCCTCACCTCTCCATTTCCCCCATCCCTCCATCTTCCTCCCATCCCTTTATCACCCATCCTTCCAACCTCCTCCCCATCCCTCCACTCTTCCACCCTTCCATTTCTCCCACCCCTCCACCTTCCTTCCCTCCCATCCCCGTCTCTCCCCCCATACACACACCTCTCCCAGCTCCCTCCCTCCATCCCTCCTCCTCCTCCCCCGACGCGCCTCCTCCTCCTCCTCCTCCTCCTCCTCCCCCGCCCGGTACCGCATTGCCGTAGTGCGGGGGGGTCGCTGCATTGCGCTGTCGCCGTCAATAGGTGGGCCCCTCCCGGGGAGATAAAGCCGCCGGAGCCCAAGCTGGCAGCCTCTGCTGCCCCGACCGCCGCTCCGGTAAGAGCTCCGGGACCTGCCCCCCCGGGATGGGGCCGCTCCGCAGCGGGGATGGGGGGGGGGGGGCTGGGATTTGGGGGATGGGGGGGGGAGGCAGGTCCTGTCCCAGGGAGTGCGGGGGGTACACCCGGGGAGGGGGGGGAGGATGGGGCTGGACCGTTCCTTCATCCCGCAGGTGCTTCTTCCCGCAGGTGGGAAATAATCCGCTGCCCAAACCCCCCAAATAAAACAAAATAAAATCCTAATTGGGACCCAAAGCGTCCCCCAACCCTGCGGGGAGAGGGACCCGCACCCCGGGCTGGGTGCTGCGGGGGATCGGGCATCTGAGCCGAGCTGCAGAAGCGGCCAGAGCCGGGCTGGAGCTGGTCAAGGGCAGCGGAGGGACAGGGACAGTCGGGCTCTGGCTGCCCAGGGAGGGAGGCTGCTCGCCCGCATGACTGAACCGCAAACTCCTCCTGACCTCCTTTACTTTTATAGGCAGATTCGTGAAATTGGATTTTTATTAGACGGCAAAATAAAGCTCCTAATCGCGGCGGGCTTGTGTGGCAGCCGCAGAGCCGTGGTAACGCTGGGAGATGCCGGGACAGCTCCCCGGATAGAGAGATTTGTCATTTTAGCCCCTTCCCTCTGTTTCATCCAGATTCGTGGCAGCAAAATATAACGAACCCCCCATTCCCCCCCATGCCCCCCCTACACCACAGGCTCAGCCCGTGCCCAGCTCTCGGCAGCCCCGCTATTTCCAGCCCCGCTCGGGGGCTATTTTTGTCCCGTCCCATTTTGCGGGCACCGTGTTGTCACCCGAACCCTGCAGGGCTTGGGAGCGGTGGGGGTTGGCACCCACAGCTCCTCCCCGGGCACCCACGGCATGGAGGAGATGCCCTCGGGTTTGGAAAGACTGAGAAGGCAGCAGTAGCAGCCCTGAGCCGGAGGAAGGTTTTCCAAGGAGGAAGGGCACCTTCGAGGCATCGATGACATAGCCCTGGGAACTGGGGGGTCTCCAGGAGGGCGGTGGAGGGCAAGATGCCGAAAAACATGGCATCTTGCTTAGACTTGGAGGCTGGACGTGGCAGCCAGAAATAGCCCGGCTGGCCTTCTCCAGGGGCGAGCTGGCTCCATCCCAGCACGGGCAGAGCTGCCAGACGAGGCCGGGCACCTCCGGCCGGGATGGGGCACGTGGTCCAGCAGGAAGGTGGGGAGAAGGGAGGAGAGCCATCCCCGATGGGCTGGGAGGGAGCTGTCCCCGGGGGCTTTTTGGGTTTTTTTTGACATACCTGCCTCTTCCAACCCCCCACACAGCCTCCCCAAAAAGGCAGCTGCGTTCCCACAGCCCTCCTCACCGCCGCCCGCCCCGGCCAGCCCCGCGTAGCCCACCAGCATGGGGAAGGAGAAGACGCACATCAACATCGTCGTCATTGGGCATGTGGACTCTGGGAAATCCACCACCACCGGGCACCTCATCTACAAATGCGGGGGCATTGACAAAAGGACCATTGAGAAATTTGAGAAGGAGGCTGCCGAGGTGAGGAGCCCGTCCCCTCGGCGTGACCCCCCCCCCCCCCCCCATCCCACCCTCCCACCCGCGGGGATGCTCCACGCCGATACCCCACGGGCAATATTCCCCCTTTTCCCAGAGCTGCCCTTCTCGTACCTTCTCTTTCTCACTTTGCTCCCATCTATTTTTTCCCCCCTCTGCACCCCCTGGGTCTTCCTGACTTCTCTGGCCTTGGGAAAATAGGCCATTTGGGCGCTCGCCACCCTCTCCTCCAGAGCTGGGGGACTCCCTGCCGCGGGCTGCTAATGAGGGCAGGGCCACGGAGAGGTCCTCACGATGGGTTAGGGAACCCACAGTCGCCAGGATGATGGGTTAGGGAACCCATAGTCGCCAGGATTCTGGAAAAGCCGGCAAACCACGGTGCTTCAGGGCATGAAATTCCTTCTAAATATTATGCGTGGGGAGGGAAAACTGATAATCCCTCGCTGCCTAGTGCAGGATGCTCTGGATTTCGCTCTGAAGCAGCTACTTCCAGGGCCTGCCGGGGATAAGGAGCAGCTGGACCACTCCTTTGATCCAGGTTGCTGCGAAACCCCGTTCCCGTTTTTTTCCAGGCAGGTGGTCTGATGCCTGGCTTGACCGGTAGCCTTTAATACAGACAAAGCTGGCACCAAGCGTGAGCATTTCAGTGGAATTCTTTTGTTTAACTCTTAGCAATGCACTAGGACGTGCCCTTAGCAGGCTCTCAGGCCGTGAACCACCACCCAGCACCTACGATGTGGCGAACGCAGAGATCCCAGAGGAGGAAATAGTCTTGGGGGAGAAAACGGGAATTGGAAGCACTCAGGAATTAACGATGGTAAATTCTAGAGAGCTGGGAAAAGCCTGGCTGTCATTGGCAGGGCAGATCTGGTCCCTCAGAAGATGGCTTGTCGTCATCGTTCCTGGAAGCTTTAATGCAGATATTCCTCGATGATGGGTTTTGGGTTTTGGGGTTTTTTTTTCTCTTCTGGAGAAGTTTCCACATTTTAATGAAGAAAAAAAAAAAGGGGGGGGGGGGCTGTTTACAGAGCTGCCACTCTTGATTAGATATTTTGCTGTCTGTCTTGCCTTAACTCTTGGAATCTACCGATAGCATCTGAGCTAAACCACCCATCTTCCTGCCTCCCTTTTTCCCAGCCCTGAAGCTAAGAGCTTCTTCCTTCCTCCAAAATGATCTTTCCCCATCCTCCTCCCTGCTTCAAAATGATCGCTGGTACCCCTCTGTAGATCCCCCCCCTTTACCCACGGCTGGGGGGAGGTGGCCGTAGATGCGACTGCGGCTGTTTTAATTGAAGAGACACTTTCCCTGCCTCGCCGGAGTACGCGGGGACGGGGAGCTGCTATTAATAGCCTATCGACTGAGCTTCCAGACTCCATTTTCTGATGCAGGGCTGGGGAAGGGTTTGCTTCCATTAGGTGGCATTCGCAGGAAATGGAGGCCTGTGTGCACCCAAAAAAGCCAACTCTAAAAAAAAAAAAAACCCCTAAAGAAACCCAGGGTCTGATGTTTTCTTAAGAGAAAAGAGCAAGGATTGTTAAGCTATTTATTTCTGTGGTTGGTTTTGCCTCAAGGGCAGAGGTAGCAGCATCTCCAAAAGAAGAGCTCTTCTTTTTTTTTTTAATAAAGAAAAAAAAAACCACATCAAAAATCAGGATTTGTGATCAGGTCTCCCAATAGAAAGCTGTCCCTCGGCCGCGGTTCGTTCGAGGGAAACGGGGCTGTTTCTGGCCCCGAACAGGGGAGGTATTGTGCAAAGCTAGATAATACCCTGGGCTTTTTTTTTTCAACAACAGCTCTGGGTAACTGAATATACCCCGTGAAAGGAGGGGAACTGTTCGAGAAATAAAGGACCTCATTTGTCTTCAAGTTACGTATGATGCTGAGTTCTGGGGGGGGGGGGGGGGTTGGGGGTGGGTTTCATGTGAGGTGACCGGCCGTTTGTGTGCGGGGCTGTGGTTGCTGGCCCTAAGGGGCCGGTTCCCACCTGACCCCTGCTCTGTGCCTCAGTTTCCCCATCCAAAAGTGAAGGGATGGGTGAAAGAAAGGCTGGGGGATGTGCTGACTGATGTCGTGCCTGGGAATTGCCTGTTACGTTGCACAAAATGCCCCGTTCCTCAGCGTATCTCTGCGGTTTCCAGCAGTAAATGAGCACATTCTAACGACCCTTTCCCTCTTCCCTTGGCAAGAGAGGGGTTGGATGTGCGTGTGCTGGCAAGGGTTAACCTCTGAGCTCCCACACCCTAAGCCCGATGCCAGGAGGATGTTTAGGAGCAGAGATTTGATTCTGGATTTTTCCACACCTCCCCTGCCCATCCTTCCTGCAGGCGAGACCAGCTCCCAGCTGCTCGGTGGGGATGGGCATCACCCTCTCAACCTGACATCCCCGAGGAGGAGGAGGAGGAGGAGGAAGAGGAAGAGGCTTGCCCCTGGCTTTAGGATTTTGCCCGTAATCCTCCTGAGCAAGCTGCAAAGTCATTGCAGCGCTCAGCTCTTACGTAAACCAGCCGGCACCGTTAATTCCTTGGGCTGGCCCCAGGCACGGGGCTGGAGTGGGGGGAGCTGGGGGGCAACTCAGCCCCCCCCCGGGTGCAGTGGAGGCAGGACAGGTTCAGATGTGATGTTGTTGAGGATCCATCGCCAGAGCATTCGCTGCCTGCAGTCAGGAAGAGCTTCCCTCTGGACTGGTGATTTATAATTGGCCAGAATTAATTTTACATGATGATACTCCAGAAGAAACTGTGGCTGCAGAGAACACCGGGGGGGCTGGAGGAAGGGATGGATGGATGGATGGATGGATGGATGGATGGATGGATGGATGGATGGATGGACAGGCGAATGGGTGGGAGTGGGGTATTACAGCTCAGTCTTTGCACGGTGGTAGGAGCCCATGAAATGACCTAAATTCCATCTTTTATCTTGAAAAAAAAAAAAAACCCAACAAACCCAAAACCAAACCTTGCATCTGAAGCCAAGAGCTGATGATCGATGCCCATTAACCCTTCGCTTCAGCCAGGCTCTCCAGACTGGCCTGGCACACAGTGTGGTCAGCAAGGGGTGTTCTTGTCCTGCTCCATCTCCAGGCTGGCAGGATCCCAGCTCAGACTGGGAGCACCTCCTCTGTGCTGGGGGGGAAGCCCGTCTCTCCCTGATGGCATGACGTCAGAGGACACCGACCCAAAGGAGAGAGCGGTCCAGAAGTGACATTGGGGTTTGACCGAGAAATGTGCTTTATCACAGGACAGAGGGATTTGCTGCAGCTCATCTCGCCCACCACGATTTTCTGCGTTACGCTGTTGGCTGGGATTTTGGCCATTTGGCAACAACAGTTGGTCTGGCTGCAGCTCGCGGCAGCTTTTCCTGTGAATTCGCACAGTCTGGGGCAAAAAAAGCCAATCACATTTCCATTCTGCTTGCAGCAGCCATCTCACACCTCGTTTTCTTTTAACCCATTTCCTTCCTACAGCCCTGCCGGTGATGGGCTCTCTTCTGGCAGCAATGCCCTTTCCCTTCTCACGGGTTTGGTGAATAGATGCAAATGCAACAAGAAGAAGGCTTCCACCATTGACCTATAGTTCTGCAGCGGTGTGGTTTCCCAGCAGCAGTGCAGGACCATGGGGTTTTGTGCAGCACTGATTCCAGCTCCTGCTCATCCAGCCCCACTCACAAATTCATTTCACAGCTCTTCTTCCAGCCTCTCCTCCATCCTGTTGAGGAGCAGGTTGAGAACATCTCCTTTCACCGGTATTTAGTAGTAAATAGATCACGGCTGCTATTGAATTCAGGGAGTTTTGCCTTCTGTGTTTGCAGTGTGGGTCAGGACACGGTTTAGTGGTCAAGATGATGTTGGGCAGACACTTGGACTGGATGGTCTTAGAGGTCTTTTCCAACCTTAATGATTCTTTGATTCTAACATGACCCTTTGTGTGCTCGGGATGTGCCCTGGAGGTTGGGTTGCTGGCACCAGTGCTACGGTCTTGCGTTTCTCACCAACTCTTGCCTTTGCGTTGGCCAGATGGGGAAGGGGTCCTTCAAATACGCCTGGGTGCTGGACAAGCTGAAGGCCGAGCGTGAGCGCGGCATCACCATTGACATCTCGCTGTGGAAGTTTGAGACCACCAAGTACTACATCACCATCATCGATGCACCTGGCCACAGGGACTTCATCAAGAACATGATCACCGGGACCTCCCAGGTGAGAACTGGTGGCCAGGCGTTGTGGGGCTGCTGGAGGTGGGAGGCTGCCCACCTTGCTGACAAGCCTGGGGTCACGTTGTTGAGCTGGGTCCAAGCAAGAGTCTGGGGAGCACCAAGGGACCCAGCATGCCATGGTCCTGCACTTCCCTGGGTGTCTGGAAGACAGGGCCTCTTTCAGCACAAAGAGGTGGTCGTACAACTCATGTCCCCTACTTGGAGGAGGTGGGGATGGCTGTGGCTTCTCTGGGAGGTGAGCCTACAGGCCTGTGTGTCAGGGTGTCTCCCACATAATTTTAGCCTCAGCCAACTGAGGTATACAAGAAACTCCCAACAATCCCTTGGGCTTTATTGTCTAAAGGAGACTCCAGGGGTCTTTTCTCCTTCCTTTTCCTCAAAAGAGCTGTCTTTGTCCTATAAACCACATCATACTGCCAAACTTCATGATCTACCCTTCCAGGTTGGAGTGGCTTCCTCTCATCCCAGGGGAGATTCCTGCATCTCACTATGGTTGATGGGTGCTGGATGAGCCTCTGTGCATACCCAGTGAGATTCCTATTGCAGCGCCAGTTGGGCTGGGCATGGCTTTCTGTCAAACCCAGGCAGCTTCTTCTGTGGGCTGTGGGTGCAGAAGGAAGCTGGGGAACACAGTTTACATGGCTGGACTCTCACCCATCACCCAGCGAGATTATTTGCAAGACCTCAGTAGGGTTTTAAAGAAGGCCTTGTTTGTGCATCCCTGGATGATCAATATGAGGTCCTGGTTAGAGTCATGCAACCCTTCCTGTCTTCCATCCCAGGTTGCAAACCCAGCAGAGTTGTCAGGTCTGAAATAGGACAGTTAGGCCAGTTTTGAGGTCCATCAGCAGGGCTGTGGGTAGCAGCTGGCCAGGAACCTGTCCAAGCTATGAGTAGGATTCACCTGCGACCTACTCGAGGTTCTCAGGGGTGTCACCAAAAGCAGAGCTCTCTGGGAGCAGGAGCAATTCATTAGCCCTCTCCTCGCAGGCTGACTGTGCCGTCCTGATCGTTGCGGCCGGTGTCGGTGAATTTGAAGCCGGCATCTCCAAGAACGGGCAGACTCGTGAGCACGCCCTGTTGGCTTACACCCTGGGGGTGAAGCAGCTCATCGTGGGCATCAACAAGATGGATTCCACAGAGCCCCCCTACAGCGAGAAACGCTACGATGAGATCGTCAAGGAGGTCAGCGCCTACATCAAGAAGATCGGCTACAACCCAGCCACGGTTCCCTTCGTGCCCATCTCGGGCTGGCACGGAGACAACATGCTGGAGCCCTCTCCCAATGTAAGTGTGCGTTGCGTTAGAGTTTCCCCCCCCCTTCCCACCCTGATTATTCTGATCCAGGCTGAAGCTGACCTCTGTGCTCCGAAAGCCACGTTGTGCGCAGTGACCCGCGTGGCGACACAGAAGGGTTTGTCACGTAGCGCTCACTGGCTGCGCCGAGCTGGGATGAATGGACGCACTGTTCATGGGCAACCTGGTTGCTCTACCGTGGCCAGACACCCCAGCATCTCAACACGGGCATCCTCAGGAGGTGGTCTGCATGGCCTGGCTTCTGGGATGTGATTTGAAGGTTCCGTGTCATCAGACCCACGGTGAGACTGGGGCCACCTGCAGCAATTGTCGCTCCCTGTGGTTTGAGGGCATTGTTTTCAGAGGCAAATAACATGATCTGGTCGCAGGCTTGGAATGGCTCCCACACGTTGGTTATTGGGTACCCTTTCCCAGCGGTGCCCTGTGCCACTCTGGTGGCTGTACCTCTGGTTCCAGTGCTGGGATCTCACTTCTTAAGGTGCCTTGCTCTTGAGGAGGTGCCATGTTTCCTGTGCCAAACCCAGGGTTTCCTAGATCATCCTTTTGGGGCTGCTCCTTGTCCAGCTGATTTTTGCAATGCCCTCCCTCTGTCCATTGGTGGTGGGAAGGGTGGGGACATGAGGGCAGGGTGCTCTGGGTGGCCCCTTGCCATTATTACATATGCCAGCGGGGGAGAAAGAAGAGCTTGAAGAAGGATGGGGGGTTCTTGGCAGACAGGCTGCCAGTAGCAGTTGTTACTCTGGCACTGGTTTTTCAGAGAAAAAGCTACCCCAGCTTTGGTCTTCTAAAGAAATGATGGGCTGGAAAGCTCTGGCCAAAGATCCCTGCTCTCCTGCTGCCTTCTGGGTGACCTTGAGCAAGTTGCTCTGACCAGAAACCCCCAGTAATCGCTTGTGGAACTGATGGGAAATTTGGTGCTTAAGGGAGCTTTAGGACTTCACCTGTGGATTACAGATCAGGGCTCTGTGACAAAGGAGGCAACATATGAGGGTAGCAGCAGTTGAGGGAGTCCAGGGACCGTGATGCTGCGCTGGAGAAGCGCTGCAGTGGAAGCTCAATCCAGCATGAAACGCAGCTCACGGCCTTGCAGGGGAAGGGTCGCTCACTTGGGGCTGGCTGGGAAGGAAGGAAGGAAGGAAGGAATTTTTGGGGTGCTTGGGAGATTCCTGTCCCCTGGGGAGCAGAGCTGGGATAAAGGTCAGCCATGGCCATGCCAAACCCAGCTGCATAGCTCCTGGGTGCCTCAAACCAGGCAGGCTCCAAATGTCAGCAGCTGCTGGGCTGGGAAGATGATCCTGGACAATTCTCCTATTAATAGGCTGTAGAGGGGAGGGACGGAGCAGGATGGGGCTCACTGGCTCCCTTCCTCCAGATGGCTCTCAGAGCATGTTCTCAACATGATGCACTGCCCCAGAGAAGGCAGGGGCCAAACTAACTCACCTCTCTGCTGTGGGGAGGAGGCTGTCTCCAGAGTGGACTCCCAGGAGCTGCCTGAGCTGGGGAATTGAGAAGAAAGCCTGGCCAGAGGTCTGGATCAGCATGACCTTTGCTGGAAAGGGTGCAGGGTCCTCCCCATGCTGTGGTCCTCAAGAGGTCTCTATCCTGCCTTTGTTGGCTTGGGACAGACTCCTCCTCCCCATATTGCACCACATGTAGGAAAGCTCGAGTGGGAAGCTGGTGTAGATATCTCTCTTCTCATTCCTCACCCAAAAAAAGCTCTGATTTTTTCACTCGCAATTTCTGGCGGGGCTTCGCTAAAGCACAAGGCAGTCAAGTGACTTGTCTGTCAAGGGACTTATCAGAAAGTGAGGATTAGAGCCATGATGTCCCTGCAGCTCCTGTCACCTCCAGGCGAGGGAAGGTGTGGTGGTACATCAGGCTGGAGCCAACGCTGAGTCCCTCTTGCACAGCAGCCCAAGGCCACTGCAAAAAAAAAATGACATCAGGGCTGCGCTTGCACCCATCAAAGTTTGGCATTCGAGAGCTTTTTTGGCACATGGACTTTTCCATGGAGCTCCTGCAGCAGGACTGGGACTTTCCATGCTGTTTGGGTGACTTTCACCCCACGGGATGCTATGACTAATCTGTGGTGGCCTGGTTGGGGTGTGTGGGGTGGGCACGTTGGGATGCTCCTGGGCTGGGTAGAATCAGAGAAAGGTGACGGTTCTGTTTAGAGGCACTTGGGATGCAAAATTGTTGCAGCTCATCTGTTCTTGGAGGCTTGAGCCTGTGGTGTAGCCTGGTTGGCTGTGGGGTTTGGTCAGATCCTCCTTTTGCCGTAGGAGTGGTGCAGTGGAAAGTGCTCTTTGGGAAGCAGATTTGGGGACAAAGTAGGAGAGGTTTTACTTGTGTGGCCTTAGGAGGCAGCACAGCCCAGGTTTTGCAGGCGCTCCACACCCTGGGCCCATGCCAAGATTTCCCAGAGTGGGTTTGCTTCCAGAAGGTGCCAAAGTGGATCTTTGCCAGATTCTTGGGACATCAGAATTTTTCTGGATAAAGCATCGAAAGGAAAAGGACAACCCTGACAGCCGCGGGGCAGAGGTTGCCATTTCCCCACATCCCCAAGCCACGCAGGGGCAGAGGGATGGGACCTGCGGGCACACTGTGGTCATCACCCTCGAGAGCAGAGCTCATGGACCAGTGGTCAACGGGGCAGCTGCTCCCATGGGCGCCTGCCCAGCACCTTGGGCCGTGTGACAGCAGGTTGGAGGGAAGGGCTGAGTCGTCCTGCGCATCGCGTGCGGCTTTGCCACCAGCTGGGTGGATTTAGCCCAGCGCTGGGGCTGGCTGCCTGGCAAGAGCTGCAGTGCCCTGCGAGGAATCCCTCCACCAAAGTGTCCCCAGGCTCCTCCTCGCCACTGTCACCAAGGAGAGCAATGCATCGGAGGTGACCCTCCGAGGGTGGCTGAGCTGGGTGCGTTCGAGGCAGGGTGAATTCCCCAGCTGGACCCGGCTCTTTCCCTCACTCCATCCCCAAAACGGTGGCAACTGTGGGATAGGAACCTGGCCCTGGCATCTCCAAGTCCTCCAGGGATGGTGGTGAAAGCGGTGGCACTTTGCGGGTCCCGTTTCACCCCCAGCCCCATACCAAGTGCTGCTGAGGTTGGTGCCTAAGGGAAGAGCCACATCCACAACGTGTGCGGCGGAGCCGGGGCACAGGGGCAGCGTTCTGCAGCTGAGGGGGAAAATCTTGTCTAAACCTCTCTGTGCAGAGGCAGGGGGAAGGACCTTTGCAGACTCTGATCTCCTTTTGTTGTACCAGGGTTGTTTCAGAGCCAGGACTGAATTTTTCTTGCCAGCAAAGCCCAAGGTGTTGCTACAGCTTCCGGATGTGCAGCATCACCCCGAGAAAGCACTGTGGTCACCTGCATCAAACCATGGCCTCTGGCAAGCACATTGCCCTGCCCCTCTGCCTCTTTTCTTGTCAGTTTTAGCTTCAAGGGTCCAATTTAAGCTTCAAGGGTTCAATTCCGGGCAGGAGCGGAGAGCATCTATGAGAAACTATCCTGCCTCTCAGCAGCACCGGGTTTCCAGCCTTCTCCCAAGCCAGGGTTTAAGATGCAAGCCCTGGAGGGGTGGTAGCAGGAGTGAGCCAGGAGAAGTGTCTGTCTGGGGCTTGCCTTGAAGAAACTCAGTTCCCAGGACTGAAGGTGGAGCGCTTTGTAGCTGGGACTTGGCTGGATCCTTGTGCTGTGATCCATCGTTGCTGGAGGGCAGGATCCAGGCAGCCTGTGGGTTGGTATTGGAAATGGGGGCTGTGAGTTTGCTGGTTTTAACCGTTTCTATCCTTTTTCCATCCTGGTAATCGATGTTTTGCACCTTTCTAGAAATGAGGGGAGGAGATGGAGCAAAAGGGTGCAGATAAGACTGCAGGGATGGTGAAGTGGAAATTGCTCCCCAGCCCATGGGTGAAGCCAGGACATGGCTGAACTGACTCCATGAAGGTTGCCTTGGTGGGACATCTCTGGATGTTGAGGACAGGCGCACTCAGTGCGTGTTGTTGCCGCTCTTTTTCCAGATGCCTTGGTTCAAAGGCTGGAAGGTGGAGCGCAAGGAAGGCAATGCCAGCGGGGTGTCCCTCTTGGAGGCCCTGGACACCATCCTGCCCCCGACCCGACCCACAGATAAACCCCTGCGCCTGCCCCTCCAGGACGTCTACAAGATTGGAGGTGAGCAAAAGCCTCCCCACTGCCCCTCTTCCCTCTGCTTTAACTGGAGTCTTCATCCCGTGGGAATTTGGGAATCACAATTCCAGGTATTGGGAAACTGGAGGGACTGGACTCCTCAAACTTGAGATAACATTGGGAAGAAGGGTGATAGCTTCAGAGCAAAGACCCCATTTGAGACTGGGCTGTCTGAGGTGGAGGTAGACGTGTCCAAAGGTGACCAGGGACCGGAGAGGAGCAGCAGATTTGTGAGCTCTCCCCAGGGAGAACATGTGATGCCAAAATAGCTGCAAATTTGGGTGTCCCGGAGGTCACGGCTGGCAAGGCGATTTAGAAGCAGTAAAAAACGTGCTGGGACCCAGATGAGGGACAAGACCAGCAGGGAGGGCCACCGGTGAGGCTGGTGTGTGGTGGCTTGGCCACGGTCTGCCCGTGCTTCCCAAATGCTGGTGTCCATCACTGGCACCTCCGTCTCCCGAGCTGGACAACGGCAGCAGCCATGTAGGGAGCGCGGTGGCTGGCACCTCTCCCTTTCCCTCTGGAGTGGTGATGGGGACGTTTTTTGGAGCTATAAATACTCCATGAGCTCTGTGACCTGCTGGCAGCCCTGGGTGGCCCTGCTGACTCACCCAGCTGCTGGGTCAGGTGGGCACAGCCATTCCCAGCCCTTTTCCAAGGACACGTGCACGGCAGGAACCAGGCAGGGATTGAATGTGGGTTTTAACAAGGTTTTTAACACAGTCTTTTGTTTGCAAGAGAGATGAAAGGTGGCGAGCAAGTCTGTGTCCTCCCCTAGCTCAGCAAGGGCAAAGAGAGATGGTTTCACCATGAGGCAGGTCCTTAGAGAGCAGAGACACCATGGGAAGAGCGGAGGTGGAGGCAGCAGTATGGATGTGGAGGAGCGGATGGGTCCAGCCAACCTCCTCAACCTCTTTCCAAGGTTGTTTTTCTTAATGATTCTTCACCTGGCTCCAAAGGTGAGTTGTCCTAAAGTCTCCTGATGATGACATGGAGTATAAAAGGTCCCCTTCATTTAATCAGCCACCCTCATTCCCTGGCCTCATCCCATGCTGATGGGGTGGCCAGCGGGGATGTGGAGCGTGTTGTTGCACACACGCTGTGGTGTGCCCATTCCTCCATGCAGGAGATGCCACAGCCACCCCAAAGGTAGAGTTTTCAGGGCATGGGGATCACTCAGGGCCTTCTGACTATGGTGTTACTCCTTTTTTACAAAACATTGGGAAGAAAGGAAGGACTCGTGGTACTTCTGAAGTCTCTAATGTTAATCTTGCATCTGAAAACTGGGGTTTTGGGCGGCAAGAAACACACATGGCCTTTGGTAAAAACCACTGGTGGTATCTTGCTTTAGCTGCAGCCAGGCTCTGGCCCAGGGGAATGCCAAGCAAGTTACATTTTACTCCGTTGTGTCCTTGTCTCCACAGGGATCGGCACCGTCCCCGTGGGCCGAGTGGAGACCGGCATCCTGCGGCCCGGCATGGTGGTCACCTTCGCACCCGTGAACATCACCACAGAGGTGAAGTCCGTGGAGATGCACCACGAGGCCCTGAGCGAGGCTCTGCCTGGGGACAACGTTGGCTTCAACGTGAAGAACGTCTCCGTCAAGGACATCCGCCGCGGGAACGTCTGCGGGGACAGCAAGTCCGACCCGCCGCAGGAGGCAGCGCAGTTCACGTCTCAGGTCAGCAGAGCTGGTGGGGCCACCACGCGTGGTTTGCCACCGTCAGCCTTGTCCTGACACTGCTCTGTCCCCCAGGTGATCATCCTGAACCACCCCGGCCAGATCAGTGCCGGGTACTCGCCTGTCATCGACTGCCACACTGCACACATCGCCTGCAAGTTTGCCGAGCTGAAGGAGAAGATCGACCGGCGCTCTGGCAAGAAGCTGGAGGACAACCCGAAGTCCCTGAAATCAGGCGACGCGGCCATCGTGGAGATGATCCCTGGCAAGCCGATGTGTGTGGAGAGCTTCTCCCAGTACCCACCCCTTGGTAAGGGAAAGGCTCTTTGGAGGTCTCCTGCTGAGGACCGTGAAGGCTCCACAGGTGTAGAGCTCACACTAGATGTGCTGAGGCTCTCCCAGTAACCCCCACTGGTTAGACGGGGAGAGAGCTGAGGGTGTTTTGTTGCTCCACCATGTGCCAGGGCTACAAAATGATGTGTGAACTCTGTTAGGGCTGGTGGGGTGGGACAGGCTCTCTGCTGGGCTGGGTTTCCAAAGGCAGGGTTGTTTTTTCCCTCTGGGATCAACAGGGCTTTTGCTTCAAGGTTACCAAACCCTGTAGTTTCTGGATGCAGAAACATTTTTCATCTTCTCTGTCTCTGCCCCAAAACACGGGAGAAGAAGGGGGATTTTGCTCAGCAGAGGTCACCGCGGGGAAGGGCAGTGCTTTCCTTGGGAGATGTTGCACATCTGGAAGCTTTATCAATGCTGGAAGCTTGCAGAGAGCAGATGAGATTGAAGTTTACTACATAGTCATTTAAATGGAGAGGAGCATCAGGACTTGCTCGGTGGCCAGAGCAAGGGTTTGATGGCTCAGGGCTGCTTCTTGCAGGGAGCCTGCTCCGAGGACAGGGGCGACACATGGCACCCTGACTGATGGGTGTAGACCCCACCAGCACCCAGCCAGTCAGCCTTAGGGAAGGCAAAGCAGCCATGTCTCACTCCCATCCCCCCCTGGCTCTCCATCCCACAGGTCGCTTCGCTGTCCGTGACATGCGGCAGACCGTGGCCGTGGGCGTCATCAAGAACGTGGAAAAGAAAAGCGGTGGAGCCGGTAAAGTCACCAAGTCGGCCCAGAAGGCCCAGAAGGCTGGCAAATGAATCGTGGGCTCCCAGTGCATCGCGCAGAAACCATCCCTGACACCAGGACGCTGCCACCGTCTCCCCCGGGCGCATGTGTGCACATCAGCTTGTAAGAGTTTATATGTCAACGACTGGATGCTCACCATTAAGGTCCAGTGGAAATTCTTTAAAAGGAAAAGCATGTTCCAGCGTTTGTGAGGCTTCATGTTAATTTTACCAATAAAACTGGTACAACATCCACAGTGGGGAAAAAAAAAAAAAAAATCCCAAACAAACAACAAAACAAACCAACAAACAACCCCCCTACCCCCCACTCTGTCCCCCCGCCTCCCCCAAAAAAAAATCAACAAAAAAAAACCCAACCCAAAACAAACCAAACAACCCAAAATGTGTGGAGCTCTGTGTGTGTGTCTGTTTTTGATGGAGGGCTGGTTTCGCTGGGGTTTTTGTAGCCCCACTTATGGCAGAAGGCGGGGGTGGGCACAGGCAGGGCTGGGATGGAAATCTGGGGGAAGGAGAAGAACTTGGCACTAGTATTCAGGGTGTCACGCAGCACCCGGCTCTCACCCCTCGACTGAGGTGACTGGTCCCATTCCCCCCAGCCTAAAGCAGGGGCTGCTTTTCCTGCAGTCTGGGGGTTGATATTCTCCTTAAGCTGCTCTACCCCAATATCATTATCAGGGCCTTTAGGATCATCTTTTTTTCCATGCAAATTAAGCTTAACTTAACCCACTAAATGCAAGCCACTTAAAGGAGAAAACAGGACATCCCATACCTCCTGGAAGGGCTGTCAGCAGCACTTTTTGTCTGTAGAATACCCCATCATTTGGGGTGAAGTGGCCAAGGCTGCCTTCTCCCCACACCTTTCTTTGCCTCACGCACGGTAGATCCCCCAGCTCTTCCTAAACTACATGACAGGAACGTTTCTCCCCTGCTGAAGCCACATGCTGGAGCCCAGACATGACTTGGGACTCCCAAGAAGCCCCCAAACTCACGGTCTTCACGCATGATGATGCCCTGGCTCGCGTTGAGAACTTGCAGCCCAGTGCAAGGTCTGCGCCTTTCCCCACCTCACCCTGTGGCAGCTGCCCCAGTCCAAAGGGTTGTGGTTGCTGAGGGGTGAGGACTGACCAAAATCCAACAGCCAGAAGCTTGAGGTGGGAAGGGGTGGGAGCACCAAGCACTGGGAGGAGGGGGAGGTGGTATGGCAGGAGAGGGAGATGGAGGGAGGAGATGTGAGGGGGTTGCTCCCACCCCACCACAGCACTCTGGGGACATTTCCAAGGGACATTTTCTCCTCAAAGGTGGGGTTAGGATCATGCTGGGACAACCTGAGGTTGTCTGTGCTCATGACTCAGCTTTTAGGAGAAGCCACAGCAGCAGGAGTGGATGCCATGCATGAGCTCTGTGAAGGAGAGCATCATCCAAGGTCCTTCCCAGGAGAGCTCCAGAGGCACAGGCGTCATTACTACTTGTTACAGGAGCTCTTAATGATCCTAATTAACATGTGATGCTCTAGTGCCCCCAGGCAGAGCCACAAGGAGCTGATGCCAAGCTGAATTCCAGAGAGCTTTGCATGAAGCCACCACCTGCTCTGCCAGCACCATCTCCGTCCTGTGTCCCAGCCTGACAGCAGATAGACACGGACTAGCTCACTGAGCCACGTTCCCCAAAAGTGCATGCAGGCCACCGAGGTTCCTCAGCCCTCTTCACACCCCCAGCAGCCACCAACTTCATCTGCAGAAATCGATTTGATGCCCAAGGTCTTTGCAGCGTTCGGGTTCTACAAAGTGCTGTGTCCTTGGCATGCCACGAATTGGAAAGGAACCTTGGGGATCCCTCCCAGCACAGCCCAGCTCTTTTCCCACTGACAGCTTAATCTCATCTTCCAGCTCCTCCTGCATTTCCCAGCTCCAGAGGTTGTCCCTCAGCCAGCATGGTGGCCTTGTGCCCCTTCCTGGGTATTTCTGAGCAGTGCAGGAGAACATCGCCATGCGCATGTTTTTCCTCCATCCTTAAAAGCAGCAGGAACAGGGAATCCTGTGGGAACATCCCTCACATACTCTTCAAGGAGCCTCCAGCTCTCTGGACGCCAATGAAAGCTAGTCCCTGGCACAGCAGGAGTGGGGACAACCTCGGGGTCAGGTGAAGGACAGCACCTGGTCCTCTATAGCTATTCGAGAAGCAAAACCAAGTCTGACAAAACCGCAGCTCCGTTTCCATAGAAATGTGGCAGGGGAGCTGTGAGAGATGCTCTGGGAGTGATGCTTGAGCGGTGTGGTAATTAACAGTGCAGGAAAGGAAAAACAGAAAACCCGAGAGGGTTTAACCCAGATTTGTTCGTGGCTCACAGCAGGTCCACATTTTTCAGCCTGATCTCAGTGCTGTTGGTTCCCCAGGTCAGCTGCAGGACCAGAAGGAAGAGACAGGTCCTGAAGTGAGATGTCTGCAGCTGCAGCATCCCCCGTTTGGGGAGGTTTGTGTGAGGCTCTGTAGAGAGCCAGACTAAACAGGAATGTTTTCAGACACGCTTCAAAGCAGGAGGTCCAAAAAAAGAAAATCAACTACGCTGAATTTATGAGGATCACAAATCAAAGTTGAATGAAGCTATCACCTGCCTCTACCCAAACCTTGCATTTGAAGATTCATTTTAGGTCTGGATTTTGGGACTGGATCAATGACCCAGCATGTGCCAATCATTGCCTGACCCCACAGGGCTTGCGGGCACGCTGGGGACGATGCTTTGGTTGGTGCAGGTGACTTTGGGGCGCTACCAAAATTATAAGCAACCTGACATCACCCTGAACTGGGCCACGGATGGCTTCTGGCAAACCCTGCAGGGAGCTCAAGTTGATTCCAAAGCCATCATGACCATGGGAAAGCAGGCGGGTGGCCCGTGGCCCAGGGCAGGTGGTGACACGTGGGGCTGTGCTGGCGAGATGTGTTTTAAAACACTGACTTCTCCTCCAGTTCCTCCTCGCGTGCTGGGACCTCACAACCGAGGACTCAAAGGCTTTTATTTTTTTTTTTCCTAGCAACTTTTTTAGTTTTGGAGGCATTTTCCATTGCTGGCCTCCCTGCAGACACCTCGGTGGATGCTTCCTCTCCGTAGCAGTCTCAGCGATGCCATCTCGTGGAAAAAGGGACAAAGTCCTCCTGGAGCAGCTGCCAGAGAGAGGAAATCCAGCCTCAGGTCCCACCGTGGCAAAGCCTGGCTCTGGCAGGCAGAGGGTCCATAGCAAAGCAAAGGGAACAGCCTCTGGAGCTTGCAAAGTGCTTATTGTCCTTTCTTTGGGGGCCAGAGTTTGCAAATGTGATTGTGTTACCTGAAATCTAAAGCTCGTGGGGGGAAAATCACTAGAGGTTGTAGGAAAGTCACGAACATCAGGGCTGGCTCTCCTGGGCTGCTGCAGATCAGCTCTTCAAGGGGTTGTTCGAGAAGCCGATTCATCTGGAAGAAGAGAGGAGAGGGAGGTCAGGGAGCTGGATGTGGACCAACATCCAGATTCCAAAAGGGCCAGCATCTCCACGATGCGCAGGGTGCCTCCTTGGGGTTTCCTGGTGGAGAAGGGAAGACCCCACGAACAGGACCATGCTCCAAGGTGTGAGCAGACACATCTGCACACCCCCAGCCTGGTGCTGGGTGTTCTGGTGGTACCCACTGGAGAAGGAGGAGTGAAGAACTTCTCCTTTCCCACCTCTACCCCACAGGCCACATGTCTGGCTTTGTGCCGTTAATAATTTAGAGTAAGTTTCCTTACTCCACCGGTGCTGATTGGCCGACTCAGCAGGCACTTTGGGCCGCTCTAAAAAATTTATAAGGCTTTTTGCAAGACTGCAAGTGGAATCCATGCTGCAGATGCTGAGCTGGGGGAATTTGAGCCGCCCGTTGCCCTTCCGTGACTTGGAGATGAGTTAAATCATCAACCACAACCCCTTGTCTGTCACCAGCCTCCCAAGAAGTTTTGCTGAACTTTAACCCCACGTGAGCACTGGGGTCCTGACTGTCTCACCTTGACTCAAAAGTCACGACGACACCTAGAGCATTTCAATCGCGTTTGAAAATGCATCTCGCAATGGAGGAAGACCAGGAGGAGATCTCCTGAAGTTCTCCCTCATTCATGCTACCTTGGAAGCAGATGCCACTGACTGCTAGGGATGCCAGCATACACTCCAGTCTCCTGAATCCCAGCATCACCACAGCAGATCAAGTGGGTCCTGCCATCCCCTGCTGGTGACACAGATGCTGAATCACCTACGGTAGAGGTAGAAGTGATGCAGATGCATCATGAAGTCCAGGAAGGACCTTGGAAAGTGAGCTTATCACTGACTAACACCTTTGCCTGGGGACTGTCCCCCAACAGCAGCCACTTGACTTCACCTTGGGCAGTTTTTTAGCAAAGCTGTGCTGCCAATGGGTAGCTCTCCAACCAGCATGGACAAAAATCACCACTGCTCTGCTCTCCAGACCATGTTGCTTGGCTTGACCTCTTTCCTGGAGCAGATCCACACAGTGCTGAGAACCCAGGGCTGAGCAGATGGGGTTGGGACTCTCATGTCAGCCTGGGTGGTGCCTGGCCCAGCAAGGGCTAAGGAGAACTGCAGGCAGGAGCTTTGTTCTCCTTGGGCTTTCCATCCATGGGACCAGCTTTCTGTGCTGGTAACACAAAATCCTTGGAGTAAACCTCCTCAAGAAACAAATGGTCCAGATCAGAAGCAGGGAAAAAAGGCTGATCAGGGTAGAGAAGAACATCCCGTGCCTGGTGGGTCTTGTCTCTCCATCCTGTTCCCATTGTTCCCCCTTGGCCAAATCCTGCCCCAGAAAGGCACAAATTCAGGGAGGAAGGTAGCAAGCCAGGCCCTCCCCCAGCATTTTTTAACATGTCAAGGAACAAACCTGACACCTCAACATGAGGAAGAACTTCTTTCCTGTAAGAGTTGTAGAGCACTGGAATAGACTCCCCAGAGAGGTTGTGGAGTCTCCTTCTCTGGAGACTTTCAAGAGCTGTCTGGATGCATCTGTGTGATCTGCTCTAGTTCTGTCCTGCTCTGGCAGGGGGGTTGGACTCGATGATCTTCAGAGGTCCCTTCCAACCCCTAACATTCTGTGATGCTGTGAAACTCAGAAGGTTTTTAAACATTTCCTCTAACCACCTCCTCCTGCATCCCCCCATTTGAGATCCGCAGCTTCGGTGTGAGCCTGAGCTGCGTTCGCAGCCAGGGGAGCAGAGAGTGGCAGCTCTGGCCAGGGTGATGCACCCTGCCCCATCCTCCTCTCGGCCTCTGCCTTCACTCCTGGGCAAAAATAATGCTGATCTGAAGGAGAAACCGGAGCTGTAACACAGCCCAGAGCCGAGATCCCAGCCAGACCCCCCCGGCTCCGAGTGCTTGGGTATCATTTAGCCACAGCTACGTAGAGATACTGCAGCATCCTCAAATAACTCACTTCAGCTCCCTTCACAAATACTCCTGCCACGTGTCAGGCTGCCTGCAAATTTCAGATGGGCTGGTTTTGCCTACTCGGAATGATTTTTAATCACCCCTTGCCTGGCACGATTTTCATGCTTTCTATCTGCTAAATGCTTTTTGCAATCCCGGCCAGCCGCAGCGAGCACCTGCCTGCCCAGCACTTAGAATGATCCCAGCCTTTGGGATGGGGCTGTGAGAAGGAGAAGGAGGGTGATCCTCAAGTCTCACCTCCATGGGGTGCTGGTGGGTGGGAGAGCAGATACTGAGCGAAGACTGCAGGTTTCTGAGCCTGTGTTTTGGTTTTGGGTGCGAATATGAGGAAGGGGGTTGGGGTTGATGCCTGTGCCAGCCCCTGCCACCGCTCACACCTCAGAGACGATCGTGATGCGCCAGCTCCAAGGACACGGCGTGGACTTCTCTGGCATTGAGCTGAAGGACCTCGTGGTGAGGAGCGAGGACAGCCCATGCCAGGTGGGATGTGGTCGTGATGAATGGAGCTGCACCGGCCTCTTGGATGCTCCTCAGGGTTCCCACTACAGCGACTGCTGGGAGGGAAGCGTGCTTTGGTGTCTCAGGACATCTCCAGCCACAGATCTCCAGGGGGATCATAGGAAATGTGTTTGAAAGGAGTACAGGGAGGGGTGGGTGAGGCTGACCACATCTTCAGGTGAAGGTGAAGTCCCTCTCGCAGGGTGGCCTGGGCAGCTGAGTCATTGCCAGTTCACTGTCAGGCTGCAAACACAGCTCATTTTTCACACCACCCTCCACTGCTCTGCCCGCTGCCCACACACACACAGGCGAGTACACAGAGATGCTGAATGAGAAGTTTTAGTGGGCACAGCCAGAGCGCCTGGATGCCCAGAGGACAGGAACATCCTTCGGACCACCGCGAGCAAGGCAAAGTTGCAAGAACAAAACAGAAGCTGCATAAAAATAAGGCTGGAAGCAGCAAATGTCACCCTGCAGATGCAGCATTGGCCCTGCCCGCGGGAACCTGCCCCTCCAGAGTGGTCCTGCCTGCCTTGTTCAGCACCCAGATGTTCAGCAGAGACCTGCTGCCTCTCCAGTGTTCCCCACACGGGATCCAAAAGGAGCCCACAAAGCCCCACTTTCACGAGCAGCAGAAGCAGCTTCCCCTGGGTTTGTGTCTCGAAAAGTCACGGGTGGGTTTTCTGATGCAGCTCTGCGTGAGCATCCCTATCTCCCTCAGCGAGGAAGTTTCAGGCCTCTCCCTGGTCATGGATTTTCACTTGTAGCAGGATCTGAAATGCCTCCCCCCCCACCCACACCTTTATTGAACCGAGACAAAAATCACCCATGAGCTCTGCTGTTTATTGAAGGAGGGAAGGGAGAGGCAGATGCACATCCACCAGCCCCAGCACCTCAGGTTAGAGATAAATAAATGATAAACCCTTGTCCCTTCGTGTTCTCGTGATTTCCCCAGCATCCAGGCTGAAGGACTGAAGCAAAAGCTCCTGGTGCAGAGAAACTGTGAATTTACTTCAAGATATTGTTTTTTTTTTTTCCCTTTGGATATGACAGGCCCGTTGGGTGCCGGGAGAAAGGCGGGAGCATGGAGACAGCCAGGTCTGCTTGGCAGTTTCCCAACACAATATTTTAATTTTTTTAACCTGAAATATGGATTGGCAACCCTCTTAATTAAACCTCAAACCTAATCTTCCCTCTGTAATATTTTCTAACAGAAAAAAAAAAACCCAAACCTCATAATTGAAATGCAGATTTTTACATCGGGAAGGGGTTTTTTAATCTCCCTTTCAATAATGAGAAGATTAAGTAATTAGCCTTAAAGCTTTTCAGTATGTTAGTGACTGGGTTTGGTTGTCTCGCTTGCCAAACCTGGAGATTTCAACATTGCAGAAATAGGAAAAAAAACCCAAACCAAAACAACCCAACAACACAAAACCAGGAAAAAAAAATTGCATCAAAAAAGAAAATGAATTTTTCTTCCATGCAGATTCAGAGTTGTTGCATTTCTAAAGCCACTGAAGCCAGCTCTCCCCCATCCTGCTCACAGCCAGCACATTGAACACCCTGTCCCTGCTCTTCCCCAGCCACCCCCAGCACCAGGGCAGGATGGGCTCATCTCCACCTAAACCCCTCAGGATCTAGCACAGCTGCCCCAGGGATGTAACATCACCAGAAGAAGAACCTGCCCACACCTCCTCCTGCCCCAGCATCTCCTGGGTTGCTCCCCAAACACCATTATCCTCACAGCAACCTCTTGGGATGGAGACCAGCTCTGGAAAGTTCCTCGATTCCTAACCCAGGGCACCTGGGACTATTTGGAGCTTAATTTATTGTAGGTGGTGAGGGTGTGTGCATCCCACCCTCTGCAGCAGAACAAAGCATGGAGCAGCCCAGGGTGCTCCTCTGCTGCTCATCTCTCAGCTAAGGCATGTCAGAGATTTTAGCTATTTCAGTATGGGCTTTTATTTTTTTTCTCTCAGATATCAGCCTCCAGTTCCTAAATATTCATGCAGGTTTCAATTCAGCTTTGGAGTTGGTGGGAGGCAGGTGTTTGAATGGGAACAAAGCACCTAGTGGGCTTCGTGGCACTGGGTCCATGCCAGAACACAGTTGTGGTCCTGGGAGGTGCTTTACTGGGAGCAGAGCCAGTCCTGAACTGGACCCCAAGCTTCTGAGAGCTGGCAAGGCTGGAAGAGGTCCCGTGTGAAACCAGGTTAGTTCTATTGCTATAAAGCTGTGTCTTGTAAAGATGAGAGCACTGGTCTGGGGATACTGGAGGGGGGGTTGCTGATGAGAAGTCTCCTACATCAATCCATCTCTCTGCAGAGCCACCCTGAAGGAGCTTGGGGTGGCCTTAGGGGTGTGGGGGAGGAGGCTCTGGAGCAGCCTTGTCTCTGGGAGTGGAGTCTAAGATCACAACTTGAGTCATGTAGCTTTGGTCCTTGTGGGTGTAGGAGGAGGCAGCGAACCAAGGAGACGGGGAGGAAGAACGTGAGCACTGGGAGACACAAGGAATGACTAAGCTAAATTTACAGAGTCCGGGAAAAGTGGGGTTCAGGAGCATCTTGGTCACGGGCTAAAAATACCTTCAAGGTAACAACATAAATGAAGAAAGGGAATTGTGAGAGGTCTCAAAGGAGGCTTGGGCAAGAGTCAGAGCTGGAGGCGAAGGAAGGGTGTAGAGTAGAGGTGGGGAAAGAGATGTGTGTGGTGGGGAAAGTGCCTGTGGGGGCCAGGGCAGGAGCTGAGTGGTCACAAGGTGCCAGGAGAAACCAGGAGGACACCTATCCCACCCTGTGTGACCAAGGGGCTTCTTCTCAGCTTTATAGATGCTCTGAATGCAACCTGGTTTAACTCAAAAGAATGCACACAAACCATGCCCCCCCCCACCTTGCTTCTCCTTCCACATGTCCAGTCGAGTACCTGTTCCTCCCAGTAACTGGCTTTCGTTAAGGTCAGGCCTCCACAGCACAAAGAAATATTTAGACCTCAGCAATTTTAACCAACCTTAGAAAACAGGAAAGTAAACTTCCTAGCTGAGGGAAGGTGGTTGTGTTTGTGTCTCCCTTCTGGGTTAATTCAGCACATCTTGGCGAGATGTTTGTGCGCTCGGATGCTTCCAGTCGTAGCTCGAGCCAATTTCATATGCCATGGTTTGTCCTGGGTTTTGTTGGAGCTGCCTCCACGGAGGTAGGTGCTGTCAAAGAACAGGACAGGAAGATGGATGGTGGCACAGAAATTTTGCATCCAGTAAATATGTGATGTCAGCACCCGGAGGAAAGAAGCCTGGCTGCTTCTCAGTGTGTTGGAGGCAAATTCTGATTGAAGAGCTTTAGTGGTTGGGAGGGAAGGTCTCATGAGCACCTTCTCTGGTGCCTGATAAAGATGAGATTACACTGCAGGATCCCCTTTGGAGGGGGAAGGAGGAGGCATTAGGGAGCCTCTGCCCCTCTCTAGGTTTCTAGAGTTCACAAAAATTGACACAAACTTAATGAGTGTTGAGGCTGATGGCTCTCAGATATGATTGGAACTGGACAAGTATCTGGTGCACCTTCACTGGAGGCTGGTAAAAAGCAAGTTTGGAAAATCAGTGGTGATACCATGGTTGAAAGAGAGTGCTGAGAAAGTCCTTTGCTCTTTGCCCAGTGCAAAAGCCTCTCACTGTTGAGATGGTTCTTCTGCACCAGTGTCTGTCTCTGGTCTTGGTTGCCACAGCCCCAAGGCTGGAAGGACTGTCCTCTCTGGTGGCAGCAGGAGGCTGCAGACCCTCCAGTGCCCACTGTGGATGGCTCAGGCCATGTCATGGGTAGCTTCAGGAAGGAGGTTTTTCAGATCACTGAGATAATGTTACTGCACCTGCTCTTAACCTCGTGTCCTTGACAACTCCAGATTTATACGGTGCTTTTAGTCCTTTCCTCGATCTCATAAACAAGGCATGAGTCTTCAATCTAATTTAAGCTTATTCAGCCAATTTCTGTCTCTCACCATTTTCTTATGGCTCAAATGACAGCAGCAGAGAGTGAGCTCCCTTCAGTTCCCTTTACCATGCACTCATCTGAACCATTATCTTCTCCACCACCTTCCAAGTTCTCTGCAGCTGTGCCCAAATCTTCCCATCCCAAATGACGAAGCCCTTGCTGAGCATTGCCTTCTACCCAGAAGTGTCCCCTTGTCACACTCATCTTTCTCCTCTGGAAATCTGCAGATTGCTCCTTTTATGCACAAGAATTTCTTTCTTGCAGCATTCCGCCCTGTAGGCTTAAACCTTAATCCCGGAGAGCCATCACCTTCCAGGATGAGTTCCTTATGTGAATCAACCTCTCTTGGCTCAGGGCACCAGGTTTTAATCCCTGTAATGGCTTGGTGTGTGTTGGAAAGAGTTCCTGTTAGCCAGGCAGTGAAGACATGTGTCTAATCAATAAACATGGGTTCCTGGGGGGGCTTGTTTGCTCGGAGGATGAGGTGGTGAGAAGTGAGGAGTAGCTGAAGCAGAGGAGGGAGATGGGTGGGTACAGGAAGACCCAGACGTTCATGCCTTTTCTCTTGGCAGGTTAGTTCTGGTGGGATGGTGTAGCCTCCTGTACAGGGGGAGATAAAGCCACCTGCTTTTGGTCTTGAAAATAGCTCTGGAAGATCTGTGAGGTCTGTGAGACCCAGGCTACGGGATGATGCAAACCACCAGGGATGGAGAAAGGGCTCTGGTCCAGCGTTTCAAACAGCTGTGTACCCTTGGAGTCATTCTACATATTTCACACCAGTCACTTCTTACTGTGTCGTAAATATTGCCAGGGGACAGAGCAGGGACTTTGGGTATCTTAACACAGCTTGATAGATTTCATCTTCCCTTCAGGGCCTAAGCTATCTGCCATGGCAGGCGTGTTTTAAAGCCATCAAGAGTGTTGAAAGCAAAGAACTGACTCGGTAATTCTGGTTGTTTGTGGAGACATAGTGTCCTTGGATCAAAGTACCTTTCCAGTCCTGCTTTTATATACCTCATTAATCCCCCTGGTATTAGTGGCTGTGCCTTTTCTTCCAACCCCCAGCAGAAGCAGCAGCACAATGACTTCATCTTCCAAATTCCCTGCTGCAGACTCTGTCAGGACATTGCAGCTTGAGCAGTGTTGATGTTCTGGTTGTTCCCCAGAGATCGCTCCCCCTCTCAGGATGGGGCTCGTCGGGCACTGTGCAAACCACATCAAGGGAGAGCTTCCAGAAGCTGGTGGGCTGGCAAGTGGGAAGCCTTGTGCTTGGGGGCTCAGCACTACTTGGTGGAGGGGTGCCATACCTGTTCTTCTGCAAAGCCCTCTCTGAGCATCCATGCTGCTTCGGAACACTCAGCTGCAGCTTGCAGAGCCAACCCATGATACATCAGTTAAGAAAGAGATGCCTTAAGGGCTGAAAGTGAAGAGAATGAAAGGGTGAGGCTAGAGTGGTTCTTCATCCACAGCTTCAGACCTTTTCCACCTCCTGAGGTGGAACCATGTAAGGAGAGCATTCTTAGTGCCTTGCTTGTCTCTGAGGTTTTCCCTCCCTCCCAAGTGAAGCAACAAGCCCTCGCAGCAGCTACAACCACACCGTGTCTTTCCTCAGCCCATCCATGGCTTGGGAAGGATGAATCCCATCTCCTCCCCTGGCCAGCTCCCGTTCTTTCGGTCTTGGAGACAGGCGATGCCCAAAGCTGTGCTGCAGTGTGACACCACAAAATGACCAACTAATTAGGCAGAGTGCGATGAATTTAGAGATTCTTCTTCAGGGCTCGCGGACTAGAAGTAATCCCGAATTTGTTAATTGAAAATCGCTTCCTCTGTTTGTTGTTGGCCTTTTTGTGGAGGGGGATATTTCCTGCTTTTGGACTGTGTCTCTGGATCTGTAATAATGCACTTTGTACATTAGCGCCAGGCACATTTGTAATTGGCTACCCTATTAAAGAACACTAATGATCTTAGGAGCGTTCGCAAATAATGAATAGAACGGCCCCTCGCTGAATTGAGTAATTTATTCACTGACACACTTGCAGATCTGTTTTTCCCAGTATTTAACCCAGCTTTAGTTTCCTGCCTGCCTCGCGGAGATGGCTTCTCTTTCAGCGGTGCCCGGGAGAGAATGTGGGTCACGGGGAGACAACACTGGTCATAAAAATGTAGGGCTGCTCCACGCCGGCCCTGCTTTTAACATACCTGGTAGGATGTGGAGAGCAAGAGGCTCAGTCTCGGTGCTCCCTCTTTGGAGGGTAAGAGGTTCAGCCTCGATGCTCCCTCCATCCATTAGTTGTTGGCATTCTCCTGAGGCATAAGGAGAAGAACAAAAAGCCAAGGATTTGGGAAATGCTTTCTGGAAGGTTATATTGATTTTTTTTTTAAATTTTTTTTTTTCCTCCTTTAAGTATAAATTTCTGGAAAAGCCTGACAAGATGGAGTGGGGGGTGGGTTGGTTTCCTGGCTGCTGCCTCTGTCTACAGGGAACTGAAACGCAGCCCAGGGTGGTTCCTGCAGCCCAGAAACTTCAGACACCCATTTTCCTGCTTCCTTGATAACCTCACTGTGGCAAAGTACTTTGTGTTGAAAGAAGGAGATTATCCGAGCTTGCAACTTTATTAACATAAGAAAAGCTTTGTCCTAAAGCCTGGTTTACTTCCAAAGAGCACCCAGAAGTGTTCAGGGATGATCCATGACTTGTTGGGTTGTAGAAAATTCCCTTTGGTAGGAATTGACCGTCATGGGGCTGACTTTGGTTGAAGGTTCTTCCCATTGCACTGCGATGACCCTTTTCCATGGAGGATAACTGTGTGGGGTGGGTTCCTCTGCCTTATCTCGGGCTTCTGCAGCCTATAGTCTTCTGAAGTCTTGTGAAGCTGTGCCAGGAGGATATATTCCTTGGGGCAGAAGCCAGCCATGGTACATGGCAGGTTGAAAATGGTAGTGCTGGGTCATAACCGATAGGGTGTGTTAAAGAGCTGGTTTGGGTCAGCACATCTGGAGATGGACTTCCTATGCTGGGAGCTTGGTCTCTGCAAGCTGGGCGACCGTCCTGGTGGAGTTTCAGTGCGTGAAGTAAGCTGAATTTGGACTTCCAAATCTTAAGAGGACGAGCTGGACAAAGGGAATGGTTTTGCACAAGGGGATGTCTGGTGACGGTAAGCGGGTCTGGTGGCCGAGTGAGCATGTGGAGATTGGGCATGGACTTGAGTCCTCCCTATGAACCTGTGGCAACATCTGTACCTGCTGCTAGTGGTACCATGTCAAAGCCACAGGGATGGGCATCCCATCCTTTCCGTGAGGCTGTGCAGGAGGAGCCCACTTCAGTCTGGGCATTAGGAAGACGTTCCTCATAGGAAGGGTGGTCAGTCACTGGAACGGGCTGCCCAGGGACCTGGTCGTGGAACCAAGCCTCTTAAGAGTTCATAGAGCATCTGGGCGATGCTCTTAATCACATGGTTTAGCTTTAAGTAGCCCTGTGAGGAGCAGGGAGTTGGACTCTGTGATCCATATGGGTCCTTTCCAACTCGAGATGCTTTAGGATTGTGGGGGATGCCAGAGCCTGCTTTTGGGAGGGGACACTGGACCCTGGCTTGGGGGCAAGGGGAAGATGTCAGACCTTTTTCGAGAGGGATTCTGAAGCCTGTTCGGGGGGGGACGGGATGACACGGGATGACAATGCCACATCCTGATTGTTTTGGGTTTTTTCTTTTGTTCCATTTGGTTGAGTTTTTTGGTCTTTTTTTTTGTTTGGTTGGGTTTTTTGGTCTTTGGTTGGGGTTTTTGGTCCCTTTTTTGTTTGTTTGGGTTTTTTGGTCGTCCTTTTCTTGTTTGTTTGTTT
>JANVCC010000271.1:9431794-9464363 GCA_025345505.1 Todiramphus chloris collaris | reverse complement strand
TTGTTTGTTTGTTTGGGTTTTTTGGTCGTCCTTTTCTTGTTTGTTTGGGTTTTTTGGTCTTCCTTTTTTTTGTTTGGTTGGCTTTTTTGGTCGTCTCTTTGTTTGTTTGGTTTTTTTTTAGTCTTTTTCGTTTCTTCTTGTTGTATTTTTTGTTTGTTTGAGTTTTGGGATGGTGTTTTTTGTTGTTCTTTCGGTGGGAAACGCCGGATCCTACTTCTTTTCTTATGTCTGGGTGGCAAACCCGGCTGATGGGGGGCGCTGATGCAGGAAGCGCGGTGCCAGCTGCGGGCAGGGGAAGCCGCGGGAGGCCAAGGGTTAAGGGGGCGGGCGGCGGGCGGAGCAGATCGCAGCCGAAGCGGATCGCAGCCGGAGCAGATCGCAGCCGGCTCCTGCGGCTTCGCCTGCGCCGGGCGCGGAGGGAGCAGCGGCGGGGAGCGCGGGCGGAGCCCCCCCGGCCCCACCGCCCCCGGCCCCCGCCGCCCCCTCCACCCACCCCACCCTACCCCCGACCGCCACCATGGTGCAGAAATCCCGCAACGGAGGCGTTTACCCGGGGCCAGCCGCTGAGAAGAAGCTCAAGGTGGGCTTCGTTGGGCTGGACCCGGGAGCTCCGGACTCCAGCCGGGACGGAGCGCTCCTGATCGCCGGCTCCGAGAGCAGCAAGCGGGGTAGCATCCTCAGCAAACCCCGCTCCGGGGTCTCGGGCAGCGGGAAGCCCCCCAAAAGGAATGCTTTTTACCGCAAGCTGCAGAATTTTCTCTACAATGTGCTGGAGAGACCGCGGGGCTGGGCTTTCATTTACCACGCATACGTGTGAGTAAAAGGGTGGGGGGCAAACCCGACGGGAGAGAGACCCCCCTCCCCCCCACACACACCCTCACCCACCCAGTTTGGATTTGCCCTCCCCCACTCACCCCATCCCCCGCCAAAGGGAAGGATGCTTCAGCTGCAGAGCGGGTGCAGGGAGGGGACCGCCGGCTGCCAGGGGAGCCCCGGGGGGGGGGGGGGGGGGGGGGTGGCGGGGGCGGGGCCCCCCTCCACACACCCCTCCGGCAGCAGCCGATCCACCCGGCCGGGCCACCGCAGCATCCCTGGCCCGGTCGGTGCCCGGTGGCCCGGGGACTGGGTGTGCGGTGGTACCCGGCGGGGGGGTGGTGGGGAAGGAGATGCGGGGAGGTGGGGATGGAGCAGCTGCCCCTGCAGAGCTTCTGGGGGTGGGGAGGGGTGGCTCCCCTGGAAAGGTGCAATGCACCGTGCCCCCCTCTCCTTCCCCCCCCTCCCCTCGCACCTGCCCGCTGCTGCTTGCGGGGGAAGGGGATGCTCATGCGGTCGGTGCAGCGGGAGTGATGGGTAGGGACTGCTCCTCTGACTCGCTTGAAATCACCATAGCAATGCTGTGAGGAGAAGAACAAAAAAGCTCTGCTCAGGCACTGTCTCGCCTTCCCTTCCCTTCCCCCCCCACCCCCGAACCCCCAGCGCTCCATGTCCCCCGGCCCCATCTCTGCCTGCTGGCTGGCTGCGAAGGGTTTGGGGCCGGGGCTGGGTTGTTTTTTGTGGCTCTGCACCGGGTTCTGGAGGCATCGCTTGTTCCCCAGTAGGAAGCTGCTGAACTGGAGATGTGTCTAGAAAGAAATGCTAATCAGTGTCTGGGGCTTCCTGGCTGCACAGCGAAGGAGCGGTAAACAAAGGAGCAGTCCCAGGGTGCCCGTTTCCCCTCTGCCACCCCCGGCTTTGGGGTTTGGATTTGTATTTTTATTTTATTTTTATTTTTGTAGCCAGAAATGGCCAGGTCTGACCCACCGCTTGGCAGAAGGATGCCCATCTCTGAAGGGATTGCTGCAGAGGGAGAGCAGATGATTTCCCGTTGTTCAGAGGATTGCAAAGGGAGGCTTAAGATAAATTGCTGTGTTACTGCAACTCGCTTCCCTCTGGGACTTTCCACAGTCCCACCAGGCTCTTCTGCTGGCCTGGGGTCCTCGTTCTCCCAGTGCTTCTGGTTGGTTTTTTTTGTTTGCCTGGTTTTCATCACGTCTGGGGCCTCTGCTAGCCCAGTCAGGAGGATTTTTAGGGCCTTTTGTTGTTTGAGGTTCCCCCCCCCCCTTTTATTTTTTGCTCTTCTGCTGTTCTCAGATAAGGTGTTGGGATTTGCTTTCTGGTCCTCAGCCATTTTGTACATTGAGGCCCTCCAGGGAGGTATTGTGAGATCAGTTGGAGAGGTGGAACGCTGGCTGGGTGGAAGGGGGAGCTTTGCCGTGCGCTGCAGCGCCTTGGGGTCCTTGCCAGGAGCTTGTACCCCCTGCAAAGGAGAGGAGCACGGGGAGCATCTGTGGAGTAGTGGCAGCTACGATGAGGAGTGTCAAGTCCAGTGTTGGGAGTCCTGAGCATCCTCCATACTCGGGGCCATCCTCTGGAGTTATAGAAGGTTTGTGTTGCAAAATCCCCCCGCGTCGTGTGGAGGGGCTGAGCGGTCACGTTGTGAGCTGGGTGCTGAGGATGGGGGGGTATGTTGTGTGCAACACACGCTGTTTGCTGTTCAATACTGGTCAGACCCCACCTTGGGGATGCTGAGGTGACAATGACAAGAGATGGAAGGGGCTGAAAGCCAAATGGCGAGCAGCAGGGGTAGCCCTGGCTGTGAGGGCTTTATCAGCATCTTTGTCCTGTTCAGCTCCTCTGTCTTCTGACCCCTTTAGCTCTTTGTGGTGACATTTGCTTGGGCAGTCACTAATCCTCATGGGGCAGGACATGGGCATTCCAAAGTGACACCCTGCCAGGCTCATGTTCCCATGACCACCCTGTCTTCAGTTCCAGCCTGGGGTGCCCTTTGGTTCCCACCACGTAGCTGCCTCCCTCCCCAGCCCAAGCAGCTGCATTTCTCCTGGGCTCGTGACTCCACTTGTACCTGCCATGACAGCACGTGGAGCTGTGTCCTCCCATTAGAAACCGCTGGCCTGGGATGCGCTGGGAGCTGGGCGACCTCCCTAGATCACCTTGGGGCAGATGCTCAAGCATCCAGGAGATGTAACTGCTGCAAAACCATCCTCTTACCCCCCCAACTCGTGTACCCAGGGGTAAGGGAGTCTGAATTCAGGGCTGAGCTGGTAATTGCACCAATGTCTGTGAAGAGTCAGTGATAAAATTGGTTTTTTTTACAGCATATTGGGAAGTTTCATGGACTCCAGCTTTCTGAACTATACGGATAATAGGTTTAGCCTTGGCAGTTTGCTACTGTATTATTTAAAGAGCTGCAGGACATGGTAAACATCATACAAAGTCACCAGAAGGCCATGCAGCAGTTATGGCCCTTTGCTACCCAGATGAGCCTGGTGTGACCTGTGCCACATCCGTATGTGTTTGAGTGGGGCAGGGATGGGGTTTTCCTGAGTTTCTCCAACTAGGAGTCTGTAATCCAGACAGGCAAGACTGATAAAAAGCTTAGTGGCTGCTTATTCAAAGACGTGGGAGGATGAAGAGACTGGCTCAAGGTCATAAAGTTTGTATGGGAGAGCTGGAGCCCCCTGATGTCCTGCTGGCCAGTGCAGTGTCTTATCCATGCTATTAGGGTCACGCTGTCTCCTCCTCCCCAAAACCCCTTTTTTGTGCCAAAGCCTGAAGCACAAAAGCACCTTTCGTCTTTACGCTGCGGGACGAGGAGTCCTGAAGAAAAGTGTGGATTAGGGAGCCCCATCCTAGTGCTCTCATGGGCTGTGCACCACTCAGCCCCTCCACCCTGACCCCATCTCCCAGCACCCCTATTCTTCTGCTCACAGGGACTTTCTTGCATGCAGATTTAGGACCTGTTTTCAGTGTGCCTGAGTTTGTGACCCTGCGAGGTTGGGGTTTAGCTTGTAGGGATGTTTGTAGAGCCTGCTGCTTTTCTAGGTGCGGAGCTGCCCTGGGGCTGCTGTGCGGCTCAGGCAGCCTCCCTGCCTGCACCCAAACGCCAGGGCACAAACCATAGAGACTCGTCCAGCAGGGAGATGTTTTAATGAATATGGAGAGGTGCCTCTGCATAAGTACCTCTGCTAAATGCCTGTCTGCAGAGGCCCATCTCCCAGGCTGGAATTGCACTGGGCGATGGATGCGCTGCCTTGAGATGCCCGTGCAAGTTGCCTTTTATTTCCAACGCAGTATCCTAGATCCAATCCATCTGACTCCTGTCCCCACCTTCCTGGTGTCGCTCCTTCCCCTTTGTATACCACTTCACGCCTAAGAAACCAGGGGAATTCAGAGCAACTCCTGCCCCACCTCCTCCAGCCCCAAACGCATTAACGTGGGCTCATCTCGGATGTTGCCTCTGGAAGTGCTGTTACCTCTGAGCAAACCCACCGTTGTAGTTCTCTTTTTATGGTTCATTTTTGTGCTTAATACCTCTTCCCACGCTGGCATGAGAGGGAGACCACCTCACGGGAGTCCTGTGTGCGTGCAGATGGTATATAATGTATTCTGCACAGCTCCGGAGACAGCCGAGCCTGTTGGGTCCTGTTTCTGCCTGTGTCTGGAGGTGAACTCTGCTTTCTGGAGGTTTTGAGCCTCTTCTCTCATCTTCTCCCAGTATTTCTCTTGGTATCTTTCTTTTCTATTCCCACCCCCCTTTTTTTTTTTTCCTCTATTTTTTAACAGAGCCTTAGTGATGCAGCATGTGGCCTCGTTCTGTTCAAAGTTGAGCTGTGCCTAAATAGCAGACCAGGATTTTGGAAGGATGCAGCAGCCCTTAGCTCTTGAGGCAGTTCTCTGCAGCTTCCAAAATTCTTCCAGTTTGATTCTTTCAATCATTTAAATAGATCCTTTTAATTATTTTTTTTCTTTTGTTTCTAGTCCTTTTGCCTTGTTTATTGTAACTTCTGTGCTGAGTTGGAAGGGCTGCGATACTTGAAAGTCATTTTTGGCCCTACCTGCCAGCTTATCTCGGGGGGATCGCTGTGTTCTGTGCCAGCCTGAGCAAGGGACTTGCACTGGGCACCCCAGTAGCCCCATCCATCTGGAGACACATTTGCTGATCCCCGGGATGAGCTGCCCGTGTTTGGTCCATGAGCTGAAGCAGGGGGGCTGGCTTTGAGGCAGTAGCAAGAAAGCAGCCTGTATTCGGACGCTTTTAAGGCCTTTTGCTCAGGACCAACATCATTCTTGCATTTCCTCCTTGGAATTTCCAACCGTAATGCGTCTTTTTAACTGCGTTAAAAATAGTTTGGGTGCATTTTTCATCCGCATACTGTGCACCATACATTCAGTTAATTAAGCAAGTGCACGGACTTAAATTATAATAAGGGAGAACATTTCCTCCCTGTCTAATTCTATTAAAATTTCCTTGTGCCATCCACATCCCATTTGTTCTTCCCTTTTAACTCTGCCAGAAGCTACCTCTTCTCTCTCTCTCCAGAAAGTCTCCTCTCCGCACTGCCTGCATCCTGCCATGGCTGCTGTGGAGAGGATGGAGAGTTGATGCCATTGCTTCATTGAGGGTCCAGGGATTTCTCAGGGTGGAGGTGGCCTCTTCTGTGCCTCCTTCCACTCCTCAGGGACTGATGGAGAGATGGTTATATCATATAGATCCATTCCCAGATGACCTTTTGCATCAGACTGAATGACTCTGAGAACCTCCAACCATTTTTCTGCTCGCTGCACTGGCTTTTTAAGCAGCGTTCATGTTTTGGTTTCTACTTTTTTTTTACATGTTTTATGGTGTTTGCTAATTAGGAGTAAATTTAGGTGGTGGTGTCATTATCCATCCCAAAGCACTGAGAAGCGGTGGTTCGTGGCAAGCCCTCACCCACGGACAGGGATATTGGTGGCAGGTATGATGCCACCAAACTCAGCCCGTCATCCCCTAGTGACACACGGGGACCTCCTGAGTGGTTTCCCTCACCTCCTAGTTGAGTATGTGGCATGAAGGGCCCCATCCAGATTTCCCATACGTGCTGACGTTCGTGGACCCGCTGGGCTTTAACCTGGTGCCAATGCCCTCAGCCCCGTGGCTGTGCTCGCCCTGGGCACCGGGGAGACCTTCACGATGTGATGCCTCACGAGCTCCTCTCCAGCTGCTTAGTCAGAGCTTGGTGGGAGCAACCTGATTTCAGTCGCTTTAATGTGTCACGTTCCAGTCGTCGCATTCGCCCCACACCGACAGCAAGGGAATGAAAAACAAGCTGATCTGCCTGCTGGGTGACCTCCTTTCTGTGCTGCAGTACCCCTCGACCAGATGAGTCTGGTTATGAGAGGGAATAACCCTCAAAGCACCCACCAAAATCCTGTCCTAAAGGGAAGATGGGCATTGCTTGAGGAGATGCAGTTAATAATCATCAAGCAGTCTGATTTTTGCTAGGGGTTTTTTTTGTGGTCCTTTTTGCATTGCAGCAGAGGGAGGGTGAGATGCTGCCATCTGTTTGGTGGGGCAGAGGGTTTGCCTGTTGGGCGTTACCGGGATAAAAAGCATGTAAGTTTGGTATTTGCCCCCTGTAATTTAAGCAGCAAATTCTTAGCCCCGTGTAATCCCTTTGAAGGGAGCCCAAATGCTCAGCTGGTTTCTTAGCTCTTGAGGGAGAGGTTCTTCTTTAGACTGTGGTGGCAGGGGGATGTGCCAGTGCCTCTCTAATCTCCTGTAGAGAAGATACAGGAGAGCTGAGAGGGATGCAGAGTGGTGCCTACAAAGCACTGAACTTTTTGGTGTGCTCCGGGTCCCTGTTGGTTTCATGTCCCCAGCTCCCAGTGCAACAGAGAGGAGATCTCCAGCACCAAGACACGTTGCTGGAGGATAACACAATGACTTTTAGCCCCAAGGGTCAAAAAGGAACCTCATTTCCAGCCCAGGTTGTTGCAGTGATTCTAAACTGAGTTTCATGCATGTGTGGAGATGGGAGCTGTGTTGTAAGGTGGTTTAGTGAGCACACAAGGGTAAAACCAGGTAGTGCAGGGTACTTTGGTGTTGTTGGGTCCTTCACCACTCATATGTCTAAATGTCTCCTGAGTCACAAGCTAAAAACACTCCAACTCTGACACTCCCCTATGGCAAAAGCTGGCCCCATGAGGACTCCAGGAGCAGGGATGTAAATGTGGTCCCTTGGTTGGGTGTCCCAGTCCACCCAGTTTAAGAGAAAAATGCCATTTTTCTCCCATAGGACTCAAGTGATGTGATAACCACCAGGTCCCCAGGTGGTTCTCCTGGGTGAACTGTGAATGCAGCCTCCTGTGACGTGTACATTGATGGTGGTTTGGGGGGGGTGGGTTGGTCACATGTGGCTTTTTTTTTCTAAAGCACTGAATTAATTACATCCAGTGTTGTCTGGTGGGGAGTCTCTCACACAAGTCACTGGCTGAGATGGTGAGAGAGCTGCTTTATTACAGCCTCGGGGCTTCTTGACTGTCTATCTGCCAATAAATGAGGGCAAGTGGAGCATTCCTCCAGAACCCTCTCTGGTCTGTCTTTGGCATCACTCCAGCCTCTTAACGTGCTTTTTAGATGTGTGAAAAGCTTTGGTGTCTGTAAGCATCTAGCTGGTGACATTTATTTATTTTTTTGGAGTGGATTGGATGTCAAAGGGCAGCCTTTTCCAAGGCACGGAGAACAGGAGACCTGCAAGATCTTCTCTCACTCTTGCTGCTCTTAAGGAGGTGATTGAAAGCTACACCGGAGTCGCTGGGACCGCTGGGTGCAGCAGCAGCGTTGGCTTTGCAAGCTTTGTGACTGAGCAGTTACTTGTTTTGCCTCAAGATGGACACTGGAGGTGGAGTGGGCTTGTAGGTCCAACGTGGTGATGCTCAGCTATCTTCTGGGCTCCTTGCAGAGATCCCATTGGAGCTTTGGTGCAGGCTGAGGTGAGCAGGGCTGCCTTCTGGAGGGACCTGCTTATCTCTGTTGATGACAGAGGGAGCCTAAGTTCCTTTACATACCTTAGGTGAAAGCTGGGTGGGGTGAGTCCAGACAACAAGGAGAGAAAACGGAGCCTGGCATGATTTCGAACTGGGAACTGGAGGCAGCTGAGGCATCTCCCACCTCCTGCCACAGCCTGTAGGAACTGGGATGCTCAGAGCCAGAACTACACTGTGGATGTCCTGTCAGATAAGGCTGAGGTGGGAGACGGGGCTTACCCACATTGGAATGGGATGCTCAGGGTCTGTGATCCACATTTACCCAACAATGTTTGAGAAGACATTTTGAGAAAGAAACCTTTGTAGCAAACCCTGATCAACTCATGTGGACCTGCAACCCAAGACCCAGGGGAAATCAGAAGGTAATCAAGCTTTATTAATACTGATTATAGTTCCTCAGCAGGTACAGTTGTTTTTAGGCTCTTGGAGGGGAGTGGACAGTGGCCAGTCTTTATTTTAATGCCTCTCCTGGGCGGGTGGGACAGGGTGAAGAAGCAAGAAGACAGGCATGGTCAGAGGGAATGATTGGCCTTGCTTGGGGGTAGGAGGCAACTGCTCTCCATCTGAGGATCCTGGCTGTCCATGGCACTTGGTCTCTTTAGGACATGACTGGAAAGTCATTTTTGGCCCTACCTGCCAGCTTATCTCGGGAGGGATCGCTGTGTTCTGTGCCAGCCCGAGCAAGGGACTTGCACTGGGCACCCCAGTAGCCCCATCCATCTGGAGACACATTTGCTGATCCCTGGGATGAGCTGCCCGTGTTTGGTCCATGAGCTGAAGCAGGGGGGCTGGCTTTGAGGCAGTAGCAAGAAAGCAGCCTGTATTCGGACACTTTTAAGGCCTTTTGCTCAGGACCAACATCATTCTTGCATTTTCTACTTGGAATTTACAACTGTAATGTGTTTTTTTAATTGTTAAAAATAGTTCGGGTGCATTTTTCATCCGCATACTGTGTACTGTACATTTAGTTAATTAAGTGCACAGACTTAAGTTATAATAAAGAAGAACAATGACTGTCCCTGCTTGGGTTAGGAGGCAACTGCTCTCCATCTGGGGATCCTGGCAGCTTGGAGCACTTGGTCTCTTTAGGACAAGATTGCAAGAGGCAGAGATTTTTTGCCTTCTGGAGGGTGTTTCCCAGGGATTCACAAATGCCTCGTTAATAAACAAACCCCCATCTGCCTGGAAGTCCTGCTCTCTGCTCTCGAGCTCTGCCAGCCCAGGGAGGTGACAGTGTTGAAGCCAAATGCTGGTGGGGCAGGGGGTCCCAGCGCCGCTTCCACACATTGCTCTCCCTCTCCAAAAAGTTATGATGATGCCTGGGGATTAAAAAAGAACAAACCTGACACAAAGCCGGCAGAAATCCTGACTCCGAGTTGGCTCACGTGCACCTCTTCTTCTCTGGTTGTGACCAAAGTAGCTTGTGCCTGCACGTGTGTGTTGCAGCTTCGGTTTGACATGGTGGGGGAAAAACTAATAACGTGGTGCAGAAGGAAAACTACAGTCAGAGAACAGTTAAAATGAACAGCAAGGGCAAAGCAATACTCTGTTAAGATTACAGCATCGTGCAAGTGTCTCTAATGCAAACAGAAGTCTACAAGCTCCCGTTCTATACATCAAGCCGTAAAAAGCTGGTCCCTGCTGTAAGAACTTATTGTGTTGAGCAGACAGGGCAGATGAAAGGCATAAAGCTGTCATCAGGGGACTGCTGGTAAATGGTATCTTTGTTCTGCTTTGCTTTTTTTACCCGGCTGCTGCTTTGCTGTTGAATTGGTGCGTTGGCTTTGTGCTCCTTGGGTTTGCAGAAGAAGGTGGGGCTGGCATTGGCCGGAGCAGACTGTTGGAGACATGGGCCAGCCCATTTTGGTGTGAAATCCCGTAGTCTGAGGACCTCAGCAGAGGGAACTTTGGGCTGGGAGGATGAGGGATCTTCCCCAGGACGTGGATTGCCTGTACTGGGGCAGTTGGCTGTGATCTTGCCTCTCATTACAAGTGCAGTGTGTGGAGGGCTGTGAACTGGGCTTACTGGTTTTCTCGCTCATCTGGTGTCATGTGTAAAAGCAAGATGACAACACCGGAGATGACTTCTGCTTGTTTATGGCTTTTGCACAACTCGGGTCTCGAAGTGGCCATTAATTGAGTTTATGCTTGCTTGGAGATTTGTTCCCTGATCGGAAGAATGTAATATGGGATGCGAGAGCACTGCTGCTTTCACTTGAGAGGAAAGCACAGGAGTTGAGTAGAAATATCTGTGTTGTAGCTGGACAAACAGGGATTGAGGCAGTGTTTCTTCCTGCCACTTCAAGCCATGTGGTTATTAACCCTGAATGCTTCCAGGAGGGGCAGTGAAAGACAAAAGCTCTCCCCAGGAATAAGGACCACGCATGGCTCTTGAAGCTGGTGGGCTGCACAAAGAGCTCAGGCTGGTGTGGCTGTTGGGCATTGGTTTAATTATGGGGTTATTCATCTTTCCTCTTCTTCTGTGTCTGGCGAGGCTGGAAATGCCATGTCTTGTCCAGTTAGCCTCTCGCTGGGCCCTCCTACAAGATTTCTGGAGTTTATTAGCAAGGATTTGTTCTTTAAGGACTAGTGAGATTCCTGAGTCATCTCCTTCGGCAGGGAGCTATTTATTTCAGAGTGTGTGTTACACTCCCTGGGAGTGGGTGTCTCTCTTCCGCTTTTGGATCCTGCCCTGACTCTATATAAAGACTCCAGGCTTGAATGAGCAGCAAAACCAACCCTCAAACTGGCTCCATCACTGGGAAGCTTCGTGCTGCTGATCCCAGCTCTCCTGGCTGGAAGAGCGTGGCCGTTTGGAGCATGGGTAGGAGTCTGCATGGGACGTTTGTCCACCTTGGGGTTGCATAGCTGCTAGGACAGCTTGTCTGGGTGAAGAGTACTGTGTGTCCATGCCTGGGAGCAGTGCTCTACAGTGGATCATGACCAAGAGGGAAGCATGATTTGTTACCTCCTTTTCTCCCTTGAGGTTGACTTGCTGGTGTCGTTGAGTTTTTGGTTGGTGGGTTTTTTTCTTATTTAGGGGAGATGAGATATTTCCAAGTGCCTGTGATACTCTGTTGGTATCATCAGGGACCAGAGGTGCCAAGGGCAATGTAGATGGGCTCCTCCAAGACATTGCCGGTGCGGGAGCTGCCAGGTTTGGGGGAATTTCACAGTGCCATTTCTCCTGGGATGGCTCTTTCCAGACACAGCCCGTGCTTGCTCAGTGGCCTTGCCAAAAGCTGCCTCACCACATATAAGTTTGGGACTTTGGGGGTGCAAGGAGAGCCCCTCACATAACAGCTCTGCGGGGAGCTGCAGAGGAGCCAGCATGCTAATGGCCATGCTCGTCCAAAAGCTGACTTCACACTCAATTACACATCACCATGAGCCAGAGGGACAAGTCCTCATGTCATTATGTCTTGAACTAAATTGCTGGCACTTCATGAGGGCTCCGTCTCTGTAGCCTGAGGGACCGATGCATTTAATCCGTGTCAGCACTAAGGGAACTTTGTTAGTGCGAGCTTGAGCTTGTGGTTTGGTCCTTGTGGCTACTGGGCAGGCATCACTGTGGTTGTCTTTTTCTTAGTTATGGCTGGTCCTGTAAGGAAGGAGAAAAGACCTAAAGAAAAGGAGAATTTCCTGGGATCTTTGCACCTTGTCAGGAGTGACATGTAGTCATGGAATTTGGCACTGAATTTTTGATGTTTTTTTTAATGCTGTTCTTATTCATCAGCTTCTCTCTTACTATACCATCTAATGAGGAGTAGGAAGAGTTTCTGCACTGACCTTTTGTTGCTGCTGCTTTGTTTTCTTTGTTTTCTTTCCTGCAACAGAAACCAGATATAATTTGAAACCTTCTCTGAGCTTCCTCTCCAGGCCCTGAGCTTGTGCTCTCCTTGGTGCATGTTTGTGGGTGGTAGGAGCATCGCTAGTCATGCTAGAGCATGCACAGAGCACGCTGCTGAGGCTTAGTCTGTGAATCAGTAGATCTCCCATCTAAGCCTGGGCTAAATAATACCATGTAGGTCTGAAACTTGGCTTTAAGCTGCAGATGGATTAACCTGCCTTAGTATGGGGGGGAATGAGTTGAGGTTGTGAATACAGGGTGAGGTGATGAAAGCGCCTGAATAAGACAAGTGAATGGGACTCTGAAGAGGTGTTTGTCTCACTGTTTGTACTGGAAGATGGGGATGTAGGTATCTACAATAGGTGAGACATATTCTAACCTCAGGTCTCCACTCTGTGCTTTGGAATAGCCAAATCTGAGAGACCTGATAGTAGGACGGGGATTGACGTTGGCCTGGGCTTGACCCATCCATGTGCAAGAACTTGGGCACCTGTGGAGCATCTCCATTGACTTTGCCTTTTTTTGCCACCCCTCTTTGTAGATGCTCTGCAAAGCAAATAAGCCTGCCATGGGCATGTGCTTGGTGTAGAACAGCCACCCAAGCCCCAGCTCCCTGCCAAGAAATGGGCTGAACCTCCAAAGCAAGTCCCAGTCCTACCTAGCCTTGCTCTTTTGGCCCTTCTCCACATGGGAGCAGATGACTATTAAAAGCCCCAGAGAAATTCATTAAGCTAATGGATTGCCAGCCCCTGTCTGTGGCTGAGGAGGCTCGTCTACCCTGCAGCCACATCCCTGCGGGATGAGAGTTGGGAAGAGTGGCCAGAGCCAAGCTCAACCCAGCCAAGCATTAGCTGCAGCAGGCTGGTGGGATCTTCACCCCATGTGTGAAACACAGGAGCTGGTAGAGCAGCCCAGAGATGTAGCACAGACCAGATGGGGAAGCTTACTTATTTTTTTTTTTCATTTGCTAAAAGCACAGCAGAAATGAAATGAAGATTAATTAAACCTTGTTGGTTTTTTTTTTGTCCTCTTCTGTTTCCTCTTGCTCATTGCCGTTTCTAGGGAAGACTGAAAAAATGTGCTAGAGAGGAAGCTAAACTCTGAGCATCCTTTCAGGAGTGCAGGATATGGCCCCTGTGGGACTGCAGGGAAAGGCCCTGTAATTACGGGGACTGTCCTGCGAGGCTGGGTTACACAACCAGGCTGGAGAGCTTTGCTTTTAGCAGCAGGCTGATGATGCTGTAACTCAAAATACTACCTGGCCATTATCCATTCATGGCTTTTCATCACCGTCGGTGTCCTCGACGTGCAGCCCAGGCCACTGGCGAGGCTCCGTGCCAAGAGGGAGGTGAGAAGGAGCGCGCAGGAGCATGGGAGGGCCATCTGATATTTACACCACCTGGTGACATAATTCCCAGACAGCCCAAGCAGGTCTCGGAAGGTGGCTGCCGAGTTGCCCAGGAGCTCTAGAGAGGATGCCACGGAGTGAAGGTGACTCCTTCCCAGCTCTGGCAGGAGCAGGATGCCCTGATGGAGAATTCGCGCTCGCGAGCTCCGTGCCGGCTGCTGCCACCCGGGAGGAGAGCCAAGCTAGCGGCCAGGAGTTAGGACTCTAAAGATGTCATACGGGGGAAGATGTCATGTAGGGTGAGGACTAGCACCTTGGCTGTGGTGTTGGGCATGCCCCGGTGTCATATGCTGGAGGGCGTTGCTCCTGCCTGCTCCCGGGTGGCTTGATGCTGCTGTTGGCTCCGGTCCACGCCATCCTCGGTTCCTGGTGTGCCTTGCAGTGGTTTTGTGCCAGGTTTTATTCGACTCCAGAGAGATTTATTGCTTGCTGAGGGCCATGGGCATGTCTTGAGCTGCTCGTGGGCTTAACCTGTGGTGCTGGGTGGGGAATCCTTACCCTCGTTTTCCAGTTTGGGAGCTGAGGTCTGGAGGAATTCAGTGAGATGGGATGCCTGCAGTGTAATCCAGCACCTCTGCTGCCTGTGCTGGAACCCCAGCCTCCCCCTCTTCCAGCAGAAATGACCATTTCCCATACAGAAGAGGAGGCTTCAGCCTGTATCCCTGTCCCATCAGGCCTTCCTAGGCATTGAATTATTAAATATTGTCTCCATTATAAGTGTTCTTTAAGCACAGCTACTTATCAGAACAGAAAATACTCCATTTCCATACTTTAACAGTTGGCTTCATCTGCTTGTGGGACTTAGAATAAATGAGGAGAGTTAAAAAAAAGGCAAAAAAAAGAGAGACTGAGGTTGGAAGTAAATATCTTTGTAGGAGGATGTCCAGTTTTTCTATCCCGATAGCCACAGGGTCACTGGGCTGTGTCTTCTAAAAGAAAATCACATGCAAATTCATTAGTGTTAGAAGGCAGAAGAGCGTTTGCTGCCGTGACTGCCACGATGCTGGATTAGACTGTACTCTGGGGATGCCCCTTCCCACACCCCCATCAGCTTCCCACCCTGGCAAACCAACCCGACCGTGTTTCTGTACATTTGGCTTAGAGGGAGCAACAAGAAGGTGCAGATGCAGAGCCAGGAGAGCTGGGGCCAGCTGCTGAGCCCAGTGATGGCTTTAGGATGATTTTGGTGAGCCCGAAGCTCTGTAGTTTCCAAGGTCAGATTTTTAACTCGCTATTTGTAAGAAGCTGGGGGGTACCTGCTGTTTTGCAAGAGACTGGATTCGAGTAGCAGTAACCCATGTTGTGGTCCTGCTGTTGGTTATTCCCTTGCTGTAGAGGTGTCTTGTCCTCCAGCCAGGCACATCTGTGCCATCCACCTGCAGCATCCCTGAGCAGAGCTGGAGCTGTTTGATGTCACCCAAGCAGGTTATCACCTTTTTTTTCCCCAGGGAATAAACCATGGAAAGTGGCTTGAGAATGAGCTGGGAATTGGAAGCAGGGTCTCGCTGATGTCAGGCTGGGGCTGAATTCCTCTGGACCCCACGGCAGAGGCTCCATCCCCTTCTGCTCCCGAGTTGAACTGCAGCAGCAGGACAGCATGATGCTGCAGGGCTGGGGGAGCTGCTGGGAGACTTGGATCGTGCCTGAGAAAAGGAGGTTAAAAGCAGGTTTTTGTAAGCCTTTGCCTGCCATTTTAAATGGGAAGGATGTTTCCCTGGCAACGAGATGGATGCTTCCCAGCAGAGCATATGGCTTCCATCGACTTTGATTTACCGGCGTGTTGAAATGGCAGCTAGCTAATCTCTCTTTGGCTTTCATGTGTCCATGGCCTGTCTCTCTGTTACTTCAGAGCTTTAAAAGACTTTGGGTCCAGGCCCCGTGCTGCTGGCCTTGCCTCTGTCCTGGGCTGGAGCCGGTGGGATCCTCTGTCAGGGCTGGATCTGGGAATCTTTGCAAACTGGGACCTGCACAGAGGACCTGAGCGTTGCTCAGAGCAAGGAGCTGCAGGGTGGGCAGGAAAATCTTCTCTGCCTTTGCTGCCTTTCACCAGGCAAACAGCTCCTCCTCCTCCTCGGAGAATGTAATCTGCAGCCCTCTCTTCCTATTCTCCTCCCTGCTCTAAATCATTTTTAGATGTTTTCCACCTTTCACCACACAATCATCTGCCTCCTGCAGCTTGCTATTTATTGTTGTGTTTACTGGCACGGGGAAGTAAGGAGAGGGAGCAAACCTGCCATTTGCTGGGTGGGGGATCTTGGGGGAGCTGGCTGCTGCGAGCTCGTGGCTCTCCCAGGCTCGCTGGTGTGAGCTGGTCCCTCTAGGCTCATGTGGCAGCCTCTTCAGAGGGACAGACCCAAGGTGCTCTCCAATTCATTGCTGCCCATCACTGGCTCACCATTCTTGGGCAAATTTGATGAAAATTGGCCAACAGGCCCAAATACTACGTAGGGAGAGTGAGGGAGCCAGGCAGGGTGAGCCCATGAGCCTCGCTGCCCTGGGGACCAGGATAGCTGAAGGGGTTTGGTGCTGGGGATGGGGCTGGGTTTGGTGGTGGGGCTGGGGATGGTTCTCACCTGCCCATGCCCAGCTGGTTCAGAGCTGTGAGCAGCAGCGAGGGCCAGGCAGGGCGCTTGGGAACTGGCTGGGCAGGGTGGCCTTCAGTGGAAGCAAAGGGTCGTGCTGCCCTGTGAACTGCCGTGCTGCAGGGTCTGCGTGACACAGGCATCCTTCCTCCCCTTTGCTGCTGATGGAGGTTTTGGGGGAGGTATGGATGAGGCAATGACACCTTCTGTGCAAGTATCCAGGTGAGCCAAAGAGCCCTGACCTGCCCGTGCTGGCTGTCATTGCCACGAGCCCCCCAAAGCTGCCTGGCCTGAATGGCTTTATAAATGAGGCTCCTTTCCAGCGGTGGTTGCCTTTATTTCTCCTGGCTTTCCCCTAATCTCCGGGCAGCCTCTCCCCCTGCAAAGGGCTCTCGGTGACAGGGGGCTGCCCCCTGATCCCCTCGGTGCTGGGGGTTGGCCCCTGCTCCCTCGCTCTCCCACCCACTCGTTGCATTTGACCCTGTGCAGGTGGGGCTGTCCTGCTCCCATCGGTGTTATGAGCTGGCTGTTCTCTGCCACGAGCAAAGGTGATGCTGACGTGGGTGGTGGCAGGAGGATTTGATCTCCCCATCGCTCCCGGGGAGCAGCACGGCTGGGGTAAATCCAGCTGCAGCTCAGGGAAACGCTGCAGCACAGGGGAAGTTGGTGGATAAAGGGCTTGGAATTTAGAGCTGCAGCTCGTGGATGACTCAAAATAGTTCTGTTGGTGACAAAGTGAAACGGAGCTTGACTGGCAGCTGTTGTGATGCTCTCCCCTCCCTGCGGCACAGCTGCCTGTTTCAGCAGTTCTTGGAGGGCTAAAGAGCACTGCCTTCTTTGCCTGAGCTCTCTGGGTTCGTTTTACAGCCCTTCACCTCAAGCAGCTCCTCTGGGCCTGCCCATTCTCATATGGCCAAGGGTTCCCATCCCCACGGGAGCAGCTGTACGGATGTGAAAAGCACCGGGGCTGTATCCTGCCACCTTTGCCATGGAGGAGTGTGCTGCCCTACTGATGTGGGGAAAGGATGCACAGCTCCAAAACCTGCACTGGGCTCTATTTCTAGTTGTTGAGCCTAATCCTACATTTTTCTGCCAAACTCAGGTGTCCCTCATGCATTGTGAGGTTTGGACCTGTCTGAGCCAGCCCCTTTCTCATGGCAGTGCAGCCCCCCTGGCTTTCTGGGGGGGTTATTTCTGCTTTGCACTGGTGTGGGGGAGAGTTGCAGAGAGGGGATTTGGTCCTGCTGTTTGCATCACCCCCATTATTCCTCTGGGTATGTTTTTTAACCCAGTTTGGGGTTCTGGGGTGGGGGGGGTCATCATCTCTTGGGGACTAAATCAAAGCGCTGTGAATCAGCTCTCGTGCTTCTTGGCTCTGAGCTCTTTCCTAATCACTAGCTGGGACAAGAGAAGTAAAATTAAACAGATGGTGAAATTACCAACTCTGAGCCATATTATACGGGCAGTTTGCAAATACTTATTTCTTTTCCCCGAGACTCAGTTAATTAAACTGCCGAGCAAATGAAATTAGCAGCGCTTTGGTAGCGCTAGCGTTTTACGCTTCGGTGTTACTGGCGTAAGCCATGTTTTTTGCCTCCTCATTATCGAGGCCCGGAGCTGGGGATGGACCCCAGGAAGCAGCTGGGGCATCCTCGTGCCTTCAACACTCGCTGAAGTCTCTGCTGTTGTCCTTGGCTGTTTAGCAGGGAGGGAACCTCAGAGCGCAGCTCCTGGGGTCTTGCCGTTACAGAAGCAGAAACCATGGGCTGAGGCATGGAGAAAGGGAGACTTGACTTTTATTTATTTTAGTTTAATTTTTTTTTTCACGTTAACACAAGGATTTTGAGCCACGTGTTTGCCTGCCGTGGGTCTGAGGTGGTTCGTGCAGCTGCTGAGCCTCTGTCCCCTGCAGATGCTCTGGGTGAGGGTGGCTTTGGTTTGGTGTAATTCTTGGCACCGTGAAACTTGTGTGAAGGCAGAGAGGGGGAAGAGAAGCTGAAGGAGCTCAGAGGGACAGAGCTTGTCCTTCCCAGGCAGGAAACCTCCGGCTCCAGCTGCATCGCTGCTCCTGGGACAGACCTTTGAAAAGCTGGCTACTATTCCTGTCTGCAGCGGGAACCAGCCCTGCACATTTGAGAGACAATCTTCCTATCTGCAATTAGACCAGAGCCTATTTTTGTATATCCCCGTTCCCTTGAGGAATGTTTAGATGAGATGCAGCTTTACATTTTACAGGGACATCTTGTTTTAACCCAGTTTTAGAGCTCTGTTAAGGCAGGTCGAATGACTTGCCCAGGTCAGGCAGAAGAGCTTGACCCTCCCAAGAGGGTTTTTGTTTCTGCCTGTCCCAGCTGTGCAGCATAGGACACTGTAGAGAGGCTGGTGCTGTTCTTTTCTCACAGGTAATTAGTGATAGAACAAGAGGGAATGGATTCAAGCTGCAACAGGGGAGGTTTAGACTGGACATTAGGGGAAATTTTTCCCCAGCAAGAGCAGTCGGAGCCTGGACCAGGCTGCCCAGGTCACCAGCCCTGGATGTGTTTAGGAGTTGTTCAGATGTGGTGCTGGGGGACATGGTTTAGGGGTGAACTTTGTAGAGTAGGGTTAATGGTTGGACTCGATGATCCCAAGGGTCTTTCCCAACCTTAATGATTCTGTAATTCTATAGCCCTTGGCTTCTTAAATTCATTTAGTTTATTTTTCTTGAAGTGCTGCAGAAAAGCAGGGCTCTGCCCTTAAGAAACAGAAATAACTTGCTCTTCATGTACAGATGAAGGTGAGACTGGGAAGGCTGGTATTATTGTACTCAGGAGTGATGAGTTCTTGGAGGTAGGGAGGAAGCAGAGGCTCTTTTGGGGGAACACCCTGTGGGATGGAATAGAGGCAGCGCTCAGATTTCAATCTGAATAATACGGGTACAGCATGAGACAGCAACTTTCCCTCACGCTAAAAAAAAAATCAATGAACGTGCTCAGAGTAAAATCCTGCCCAGCCGTTTGAAGAGCTACTCAGATGGACAATATTTTTTTCATTACTCTCAATTTACCTCCCATTGCACCCTGGTCTTTAGGGTTCTCTCCCGTGACCCGTTTTCGGCAGCCGCCTGAATCTTTCTCCCCACCAAGGTTTGAGAAGAACCCCTCAACCTGGCAACGCTGAATCGCAGCAGAGACAGCCTCTTCTGGCAGGTGCAGTGGCTTGATGAATCCTTTGGGTTGTTTTTCCTCCAGACATCTGGCTCCTCTGAGGCTGTGTGCGCAGGGTGAGGAGAATTCACGCTCAAGGAGGAGAAAGAGCAGCATCTGAGCTAGAATTTTGTCTGCGGTGATTATCATCAATAAGGCTTTTATTCTGAATTGAGTGAGTTGAATGATTAGAGCCAGCCTGGAAAGAAACCCCAACTGGTTCCTTAAATGTAACCCCTTTTTCTGCTGTAAATGTTCAGATCTCCATCTCCGTTCCCCATCATTTTTCAGACGGCTTTTGTTCTTTGAGGCTTCTATCCAGAAAAGCTCTTAAGCTCTCTCTTGCTTGTAAGTGGGGAGATCCACAATCCTTTGCTGGCCTACAGACAAGATACGCCATGCAAAAGCCATTTCTGCTCAAATTCCTGCACTGTGGGTTCAGGTCAGGACTCTGGCTCTTGGCACTCGGGGCAGGTGATGCTGCTTCTGCTCCCTGACTCTGTTATAAGCAAGAGGGAAAGGCTGGAGGAGCTCTGAGCGGGGACTGATTTCAAAAGGATGTTGAAGGAGAAAATGTGTGAATCCCTATCCTGCTCTTTTCTAACTGAGAAATGAGCTGTCTAAACAGAAGCAAGCAGGGGAAGAGGAGCTTTTTTTTTGTTGTGACCTGGTTGTGCCATTTTCCCATGCTCGTACAGCAAGGCTGTGACCAGCTATTCCTGTTTCCTTAGTTTGCTGTGATGGATTTGTGAATGCTCCTTATCTGCCCGTAAAGGAGATGCAAAGGAGATCTCATCCTTTTCCAGCTTCCCTGGGATGTAAACCTGCAGCATCTTTCAGTAGCTGGAACTGTTCAGCCAGCAGCGTTCCTCGCTCTGTGTCCAGGGAAAACCCCAGAAAAGCTGATCTGCTGGAAAACCACCTCCTGGTTTTTTGTGTTAGTTTTGGGTTTTTTTTCCATGTTGCTGTCACACAGCAGGGAGAGCTGGTTTGCTGCATCTGTGCACGGGAGGCATGTCCTGGGGGCTTGCAGGTGGTGGTGGTGCCATGGGGCTGAGCAGGACAGTAAACCCTCTCTCTTTCCTTCCCATCCCAGCATCACGCTTATAACATGGTTTTGAGCCCCTGAGACCTGCTTCTCTGTAGCCTGATTAACCCCAGAGCACCCTTTAATGCAGCCATGCTGTCCACACCACAGCCTCATCCTCAGAGATGCTGCTTTGGTCCCTTTGGAGAGGCTCCGTTGCTCCACTTACACTGCTGTCCTTGGTAGACTTCATGGCTTTGAACGACCAGGGTGCTTCTTCCTGGGGCTGTTCAGCCATCATCTCGGTGCACCGAGAAGTCAGAGGAGCTATTCATGTTGTCCCCAAGAGGCCTTTGCTAAAGATTGATTTATAAGTTTATAACCCATGCGTGTCCCTGCCTTGGTGGCTTCTATGTTGCCCACAGACAATGTTTTTTACTCGCGTGAGTGCTCGGGTTCCTCCAAGGAGCAAGAGGATGGGGCTGGTCACGGCTGAATCTATGGATGAGACCCCTTCGGGAGGTATTTTTGGAAAGGAGAACATTTATTAAGGCCCAGGACCAGAAGGCAGGATTCCCTGCTTCTATTTTCAGCTCTGCTAGTGGCAGAAGTCACCTTGGGAGATGATTTTGGCCGAGACCGAGGGATGCGAAAGCTTGGGTGGGGTGTTTAGCCTTGTGACTGAATAGCTGGGTTGGAAATCACAGCAGGATTGCTTATGTGAATAAAGATGACAGATGCTCCGTGCTAAGGGTAGGTGCCCTACGACGTCTTTACCCCTGGCAAAGTCATGGCATGATCAAGAGTTTTGCTTCCAATTCACCTGAGTGGTCCATTCAAACGGAGCTGTAACCAGTCCCATTCAGGTGATGAGTTTGAAAAGGCATCTGCCAGTCTCAGTTTCTCTCTGGTCACGGATGTTCCTTCACCATGTCTTACTGGCAGGGATGCATCTGCATGGCCTTTGATTTATGGTGAAGTCTTAGGGAGTTGAATGCCAGCGTTTTACGGAGACCACAGCAAATGGATTTGCTGGGATGGCAGATTGATTGCCCACGAGCATTTTGGGCTTCTTTTAGCACAATTATCAATAGCCTGTTTACATCCCCAAAGTAACTTCTAAGCATCTTAAATGTTTTAAGTTGCTTTCCATTGTGCAGATCTCGAATGCCCATAGTAAAATACTCTTTCCTTTGCATCTTTGCCTTAATTAAACAAATTATTAATTCCCTTTCCCAATTCCAATAAACACCAGTGAAGGGTGGAACGAGCACAGTGGCTTCTCACAAGCTTGTGCCACCTCCTTGTCTTGTACCTGTCTTATCCTGGAACCCAGTTGCTAATTGTTGGTGCTCCATCAGAGGAAGCCTAATGGTTTTTGCACGTCAGCGAATGTTATTTGAAGATGAGCATTTCAGGAATAAATTTAGAGGTCTTTTGAAATTCTTATGGAAATAGGTGACTAGATTCCAAGGGGGTTTCTCTTGGAAGGCAGATTAGATGATTAACCTGAAAAGCTTTATGATGATTCCATCATATGCTTTTCCTGAGTGGGGAAAAAAAAAAGGGACAGTCTTTCCTGTTACAATATTCCATTTTATTCTGAATGGGAGTTCAGTCATTTCTTTTTGTCGTGAACCTGAAGCACAGTGCGTATGAAATCTGGATGTGCAGGTTTTGTGCTGGGATTTATAAATGGTAATAAGAAGCTTGCACGGGTGTTTTAAGTCAACATAACCTTTAGATACAAAGCCAGCCTTTGGAGGACTTTTTGAATGTAGTAGTATTAGCAGCAGCCAGATTTGCAGAGCTGAGTCTTGGCTGAACTTAAAGGTCTAAGCAGCAGGCGTGAGGGATGCCAGAGCTGCAGAAGGGGCTGGGTGCCCGTAGGAATGGGTGGTGGGTGAGAAGATGCCATGACCTTGAGGTATCCTTCTCCAGGAGGCTGGAGCCAGCTGTCTCCGTGCCATTGCTCTATGGAGAAGAAAATGGTCCAAAACCACCCGCTGCCCTTTGGATCCTGACCTGGGTTTGCCTGGCTCCAGCCGTGCACCGTGTAGGACCCAGCTCCTGTCTGCTCAGGAGGAGGATATTGTCTTCTCCAGAGCTCTAAGTAGAATTGGCATCTTTAATGTAAAAGTCATTAGACGGGACGTAATTAATGTTCCTTGTTGCTCATTAATGTTACCCAGAGTCAGGCTGCCGACGTAATTTGCTGTGATTAGATATGTAGCTTTAAAAATTAGATTCATCCCAACTTCTACGCTGTTTATTGGCCTCTTTCTCTTTCCCTGGCTATCAGTTATTATTTGGAGCCCATTTCTGCTCTGTCCGGGTAGATTAGGTGAAATTAAAGCAGAGGCAGCCTTCCTGTTCCCTGCTGCCCTCCTGCTATGGGAGCTCAGAGGGTGGATACCATCTCCAGTGTGGACACACCTCTTGGCTTTCTTCTTTCAACCCCCCTGCAGATCCATCAAAGCCTCCCCAGCATCCATACAGACCCCAGCCTCCCACATTCAGCTTCCTTGCGGAAAGGTTTCATTCTCTGTCTCCTTTTACAGCCTCCCAGAGGTTTGTGGCCCACGGGGGTCGAGCAGAGCATCACCAGGGAGCTATTCTGGGATGCTTGTGCAGCTCAGCCTGTGCCTGCATCCTTTACTGGCAGCGCTGTTCCTTACCTGGTGGCTGAACATCCCCGCTGGGGCTGAGACAGGGGGAGGTTTTGGTCCACGTGGGATTTGGCCGTGGAGCTCCCACACTTCGCTGAAGGTGCCTTCCCAGTCGCTTCCCATGCTCAGCAGTGCTGTAGTTAATGGTGGCCCTGCAAGCGTGTTCTGCACTGGGTCTCCCTGGCAATGAGAGCCCTGGGGAGCACAGAGCTGAAATTACAGCAGCACCGAGCTGGCCCTGGGGAGATGAGGGATGGGATGATGATGAGAGATGAGGGAGATGGGAGAGGCCAGGGAGGAGGCTGGGAAAAGGCAGCACCTGCAGCTGCCCCAGCCTTCCCCAAATCCTCGCTGCTCACACAGTCCACCCTTGGGATTTGAAGTGATAAAGCAGTTTTCTTTTCCTTCCTTTCTGCCCCATTTGTGTGTGTCTAGTGACAGACTTCCCATATGGGAATCCTGTGGCATTTCTCCCTGCCAGGGCTCACGGTTGGAGCGTGACTTCATTCTGGATCCCTCTGACATGGTCACCTCAGCGAACACGGTGTGCAGCTCTGGGTTGATATTGGCACTTGGCTTTCAGCACCTCCCCAGGCATTTGGCTGTGATGCTTGGTCACAAAAATGCAGCTTGTGTTCTACTTGAATCAGAAAATGTCAGTTGTTTTGGTTCCCCCCCCCGATCCCTTTCCATGATGTTTTTTGGGTTTCCTTCTCTTTCTTTCTTTCATTTGTTTCTCTCTCCAACACAGAAGTTTGCAGCAAAATCTGGATGACCCTGGGAATGGGGCTGCCTGCTCTGATTGCGGCTCCTCTTCAGCTCCCAGGGCCTGGCCCAGGCAGCTTAAGAGGGTGTAGGGATGGATGGAGCTGGTTTGGCTGCAGGACAGGTTGTGGTAGGCTTGCTAACGACCAATTTGGGGACAAAAAAGCATTTTAAGTGAGACCCAGAGAAGACATTATTAAGGGACATCATGAGTGGGATTGCAAGGGATGTTTTCTTACTTTCTTGAGGTTGTTTCAAGTCTCCGGGTGCCAGACCTGGTGTAAGAAGAGGAAATTGGCAGCGAGACATCAGGCAATTGTCCTTCTCTGAATTCATCTTGTTGCTGACAAAGCTCAGCCTTGGTTGGGATGGCTCAGAAGGTCCCTTACCTCCAGCAGGCAGGGACGTTTCAGCCTGTGGTTCAAAGAAACACTACAAATCCCCCTATTTTTTCTTATTATTGTGACATTAGTGGTCATGGCAAAGCCACAAGCACAGCCCAGTGGTGTGAAACTCCTTTTCTTTACGCAACAAAAAGGAGCAGCACCCACCAGCTGAACTGGACCTTATAAATATTCAAGCTGCCGTTTGTAGGAATGCGAGACAAAGCCAGGCAGATGAATTATTTAATGCTTTTAAAGCATTTTTTTTTTTCCTCCCCTTCTCCTTGCGCTGGCCTATTTTATTGCCTCAGTAAATCGATCGTTAGTAAATTAATTTCCCTCCTGTTTGAGCAAGCAGCGGGGATGGCAGGCGGGTTGGAAACCTTCTGCCTCCCTGAGCAGATGCCAGGGCACCTCTGTAGCTGCGGACTCGGGCGGCGAGCGTCGGATGCGAGTCGAGCTCCCGTCATTCATCTTGTGCCTTTTGATTTGCATTAGGACATCCGGCGGTCGGGAAAAGCGCTGAGCGGGCAGTTTTGCTGGGGACAGCCTGTGAATGTCAGGGTGATGTGACACTTCTGAGGCTGCTGTTGGGGCAGCCCGTGGAAAGAGATGTCAGTGAGACCTGGATGTGTGCTGTAAAGGGGGGGGTTTGAGAGACTCTTGGATTTCATGGTCAATAAGAGACTGAGGGAACTGGTTTCATACTGGGTTCCCTCTTAGCTCCTGGCAGGATGGGGCCCCTTTGTGTCCCTGCAGGGCTGGGACAGAGAGGCCAGCCCATCTCCTTCCCCAGGGGCAGGGAGTCTCTGGCTTCCTACTAAGGGATCACATCCTTTGGACTGGATCAAACCCATGTCTGGCTGCAGAAGAGCAGACTAACAACCATCCACCTCCCAGTAATACTGCAGCTAACCTAAAAAAAATCATCAGAATCATTTAGGCTGGAAAATACCTTGAAGATTGAGCCCAACCGTTCCCAGGCAGGAAGGAGTTCATCTGGAGTACCTGCCTAAGAAATGTTCAACCCATCCAAAAACATCCTACCCTGGTGAGGATGGGAAGTGCAGTCCTGCTCCTCCGTGAGCTTCGGCGGATACAAGTGCAGAAGCAGAGCAGGCGTGGAGCCCTTCCTGGGTTTGTTGTCAGCCTGTGCTCCAGTTCAACAGCTGGTCTGGTCTCCTGGTATCACATTAATGAATTTTCCTGCTTGTTTTCACGCTTGTTGAAAGCATGTTCCAGTAAGAGCTGATGGTTCCCAGGGGGAAATCGGGTCAGAGGCGTGATCAGAGCTGCCAGCTGGGTTGGATTGGCACTGGCCAAACTGGGAACAGTCTGGTGCATCCATTCACACATAACCTTTCCAGACAGTCAAACCAAGGACCGTCCCTTTTCATGAGGTGTTGTAGCAGGAGCACAGTAAATACTCCTAGAGAAATATGTCAAAAAAAATGCTTTCAGGACTAGTTTGATGAAGTGATGTTCTCTCTCTTTTTTTAATTAAAAAAAATCTTTTCTTTTTGTGTTACACAGTTTTCTACTAGTTTTCTCCTGCCTGGTGCTGTCTGTCTTCTCCACCATCGACGAGTACCAGAACAGCTCCGAGGGGGCCCTGTACATCCTGGTAAGTGGAGGGGCTGTGTACGAAGCCATCGATGAAGGCAAAACCTGAGACCGGGGGTGTTTAACTGGGGCAAGGATTTAAACTGTTGCTTGTGAGAAGGGAGTTTCCATGTGTGTAAAAGAGAAACCTGATCAGGAATAAACTAAAAATATTCTTAAGGATATTCAAAAACGCTTATTTGTAAAGTGTTTTTTTTACTGTGTTCATCTCCCAATTGTGAAAGGCAGTAGCACAACCCAACCCAAAGAGTTGTGGTCAAGGGAGTTAAACCCAGTTGGCTACCAGTCATGAGTGGTGTCCCGCAGGGCTCGGCACTGGGGCCACTCACTGGGAGAACCCAGTACATGAAGATGACACGAGTTCACAGCTACAATGTGCAATACATCTCACCACCCCAGGGGAGGGCAAGGAAAAACACAGCAGCAAACTCCTGACCACCTCTCAAGCCCAGGCTCTCCCTTTAATGGTTCCAGCTGCTCTGGGTGTGTGGAGTTGAGGGGGGGTGGCTTGGTCCTTGGTTTCTGGAGCGTAGTCTCCCATCGTGCTTCTTTCTCGACTGACGACGTTGTCTCCCCCTCAGGAAATCGTCACCATCGTCGTGTTCGGGGTCGAATACTTCGTTAGGATCTGGGCTGCTGGCTGCTGCTGCCGGTACCGGGGCTGGAGAGGGAGGTTAAAATTCGCCCGCAAGCCTTTCTGTGTCATCGGTAAGTCCCGTCCCCCTGCGTGGGACTTCCCAGCCCACCACGGGCATTGCAGGCGCTTGCTTCCACGGAGCTCTGCTTTCTCCCCAGGCATCTTGGGGGTTGCTCCTCAGCTGGCTTCAGGGTCACCTTGAGGGAGGAAGGAGCACAAAAGCACAAATCCTGATTCATGGATGTGTGGTTTGTTCTTCTCGAGGTTCACCCTGGACCTGCCGTCCCTTTGTACCCTGGGCATCTCCAACAGTTGGCCATGGAAAAGTGGGGAGGGGAGGGTTGAGCTGGGAGAAGCTGAGAGGAGGAGCTGGGATCCCGCAGTCCCATGTCCAACCTCAACACCGAATCGCTCGCAGCTCCTGGAAAGTCTCTGCGTCTCACTTTGCCTGCCCTGGTGCAGGCGAGCTGACTCGCGAGGGAGTTGTGAGACTTAATTAATTCTTGTTTGTCAAGTACTCGGCGATCCCCTTGTGCACGGGGCCATCTCTGCACAGCAGCTATTTTTTTGCCAGGGTAAGGAGTGGTCAGAGAGGCCGTGGCATTTGCTATGGAGCCTGCTCTCGAATGGCAGTGGTCACAGGCAGCATTTTAGCTTATTCCACAGGAAAGTGCTCCTGTAAAATTTGTGGAGAAAACCAAGGAAGAGGGAGCGTTTTAGGATCCTCAAATTTTGGAATACATCAAATTATACAATTGGTTTGGTTGGCAGAGACCTTTAAGATCGAGTCCAACCATTACCCCAGCACTGCCAGGGTACCACTGACCCATGGCCCTCAGCACCACAGCTCCATGGGGGGCTTGGAAACCCCTCCAGGGATCACAGGGACTCCACCACTGCCCTGGGCAGCCGGGGACAGCCCTGGGGAACCCTGCAGGGGCTGCAAGAAATTGTTCCTCAGCTCCAACCTAAACCTCCCTGGGGCAACTTGACCTCTCAGCCTCCTTCTCTCCAGCACAAGATACACCTGATGAAAGGTCCCTTTCTGCTGCCAGTGGCAGGAAGGTACCCATCCTGTTTGGCAGTGGTTCAGCAGCATTTCTTCAGCTTTCAATGCCCTCTCTTCACACAGACATCATGGTGCTGATCGCATCCATTGCTGTGCTGGCAGCGGGGTCCCAAGGGAATGTTTTTGCCACCTCGGCGCTCAGGAGTTTGAGGTTCCTGCAGATCCTGCGCATGATCCGCATGGACCGGCGAGGTGGCACCTGGAAGCTTCTGGGCTCGGTGGTCTACGCGCACAGTAAGGTGAGCATGGTCCCAGGCAAGGACACTGAGTTCCTTCACGACGCTTCACGTTTGAAGACCTCCTGCTTTGGTTCAGTTCTCCACCCCAAACATCTCCAGGATCTGGGGAGATTCAGAGATGGTGGAGGTAACAGAGAGCAGCAATGTGAAGATAGAGAAGCAAGGTCTGATGGAGCTCTCCAACCCGTAGAGGAAAGAAGGGAAGGATGTTTAGATGTTTGCAGGGAATATCTAGAACATGGAGACCGCCTGCACGCTGACACAGCTTATTTCAGAGTTAGCAATTAGCCAGCAGCCTCGTTAAGTGCTTGGGCTGTGGGCTCCAAAGTGGCCACCTCTTCCCTTCTTGTCCACTTCCCCTTTTCATCTCACTTCCACATCTTGAAATAACAAAGCTATTTCCAGTCCCTTTCCTTCTCCTGTACGTGTTTAGGTTACGGGGTCTTCAGGATGCTCTGTGTTCGTGGCAGGGCCACCACCAACCAGCACACGACCCCATCTCAAAAAGCAGCACTCTTGCTCTCCAACCAAAGCCCCAAACCCGAAACAAACGCAGGGCAAGTTCCGATCCAACCGCAAGCAACTCCAGCTTCTGGAGATGTGCACCAGGACTGCAATTACTCTCTTCTATCCCTTCGTGTTCTTGCAGGAGCTGATTACTGCCTGGTATATTGGCTTCCTGTGCCTCATTCTGGCCTCTTTCCTGGTGTACTTGGCCGAGAAAGGAGAAAATGAGCACTTTGATACATACGCAGATGCACTCTGGTGGGGTCTGGTAAGTAATTTTCCTAGAGCAGCTGCTGGTTATTAAAATAAAGAGCCCATTAACCCTCCATCTTCTCCCAGTTACGCCAGGAATCGACTTAGGGAGCGCTCAGTGATCGGGGATGTTCAACGGCTTCGGGCTCGCTCCGTTTAGCTCTTTGTCTTGGAGGAACCTCAGCGAAAACATCCCAGGGGGGTTGTGTTTCTGGAGGTGGCTGGAGCTGGTCACTTGGGTGCTCACAGGCGGAATCTTTAGCTCTGTGACAGCAGAGGTGGGGCGGAGAAAGACCCAGCGTGCCGGGGATGCTCCGACGGTTGTTTTGACCAATTATCGCCGCGCTTTAAATAATTAATTACAGTGGTCCTCGGGCAACGCGTCGTTAAACACGCTGGGATGAGTTGTAGAAAATTAATAGGGCCTAAGTACCAGAAAGACTGGAGCGCTGAAAGCTTTTCCCCTTTCACATCTTTGCTGACAAAGGAGGAAAGGGCGATACTTTCAGTTTTGCTCGGCGCGTGCGTCTGCATGCGAATTATTGGATTACCCGATTAACAAAGGGAGAATTAATGACGTTCTAATCTTCTTGCGTTATTGTTCTTCTGCTCCGACGCTGTGGTGCTGCGTTGGCCTTGATTACAAAGCATATAATGAAAATCCCTGATCTGATCAAATCCCAGTAACAGGCTCGGGGAGGAATCAGCTGATCAAGCAGCTCCTCTCTTCCAACAAAGGGAAAGAAGCAGTAAATTGCTTTTCAAGCCCCTTGGTCGTGACAGGGAAGAAAAAATACAAACAAAAGCCCGATTTGACATAACCGGAAAATAAACAAGGAGGAAAAAAGTGACAGGGCAGATTAGAGCTGGGGCTGGGGAGAACCACGTGCACATCGATCCCTCCTGCATCCCAGGCTGCGCCAGCCTTTGACAGAGGAGCAGCCCCCTGTTTTAGGATGTGGAGCTGCACCGGGCCATGGAGAAGCTCAGGGTGAAAACTGAGCTTTGTTAAGATAAATGGGTTTTGTTGTTGTCTGGCTCGCGTGTCCACTACAGATGGATGTTAAGAGATGGGGAAAACAAATGAAATTTCAGACTCAAACTCATCCCTTGATTTGATCTCGGTGGATCCCATCCTTGTAGCTGTCTCTGTAAATTATAAAAAAACAAAACCAAAACCTGTAAAGCAGCTGTGCAGCGGTTCCACTTTCAGTGAGGAATGGCCACAGAGATGCATTTTCCAACTGCTTTGTCAAAACGGCATCTAATTGATAGGGCTTTTAGTGGGTCCAATTAAACAGCGCTTTGGGATCCTGCTTCCATTTGTGTAAAAGTGATTTTATTCGAAGCTGGCTGCTTGAGGTTTCCAAAGCCACATCAATGTGATGTCAGCCTCTGTCCCTGGGGGACGGGGACACCTTTCCACTTGTCCTGGGGACCGTTGGAGTCTGTTGAGCAGAAGTCTCAGAGATAATGTTCCTGTGGAGACCTCCTTCCCTCTGCCAGTCCCAGGCTTCTCCAAATCCTCTCAGAAGCCTTAAGGGCTGCCAAACATTTCCCACCAGTGATGGCCGTGGACTGAAGTGGGGAAAATGCATCTTTTCCTGCACTCTGGAATTCAGAGGATTCTTTCTTGTAACAAATCTCTTGCACCCAGCATCTCACCAGTGCTCTCTTGGTGCATTCCAGTAACAGTGAGGAGAGGGGAACAAAACAACCCTAAATTAGGCTGTGTGAAGCAGCCGTAATTCATCCCGTTGGACTATTATGCTGCTTTTAAATTGGAAGGGAGACCAGCTAACAGGCGCTGCTGGGAAGGCTGGGAATAAACATCTTTATGCATGCAAATAGCCCTGCCTCCTTTCGTGTGATAGCGAAAGGGAGTTTGGGGGAACTGTGCCTGTTTGCTTCCCTTGCTGAGGCTCAGCCCCGTCTCCCGGGGGAGGCTCCGAGCTGCCGCAAGCCTCTGCACCAGATGGCAGCTCGCTCTCTGTCAGCTTGAAGGCAACAAAATGCTCCTGACTGGTGTTGAAAGCTCAGCATGTCGAGCGGGGAGGGTGGCAGGGCATCGCTGCTTTCCACGGAGGTGCCTGTCCCAAGCAACCCGGGGTCCTCCCCAGGTGCTCAAGCTGCACCTCGACTTGGTCACAGAATTCTGGGGGTTGGGAGGGACCCAGGGAGATCTCATCCAACCCCCTGCTCCAGCAGGCTCATCCAGAGCAGGGAGCCCAGGATCATGTCCAGCCAGGGTGGGAATCTCTCCAGAGAAGGAGACTGCACAGCCTCTCTGGGCAGCCTGGCACAGGCTCCCACACCCTCACACCAAAGAACTTTCTCCTCCTGCTCAGCTGGAACCTCCTGACTTCCAGTTTGTGCCCAGTGCCCCTTGTCCTGTCACTAAGCACCACTGACAAGAGTTTGTCCTCTTGCCCCCCACCCTTTAGCTATTGATCAGCATTGAGAAGATCCCTTCTCAGTCATCTTCAGGCTGAACAGCCTGAGGGCTCTCAGCTTTTCCTGGGCGCAGAGAGATGCTCCAGCCCCTCAGCATCTTCCCCACCTCCTCTGCTCTCTCTCCAGTAGTTCCTTGTCTCTCTTGCACTGGGGAGCCCAGATCCGGACACAGTGTCCCCCGGGTGACCTCCCTGGGGCAGAGTTGGCAGGAGAACATCCCTTGACCCACTGCCCCCATTCTTCACGCACCCAGCTCGGGACGTGTGGTGCCCCTTGCTCCTCCGTGCCCCCCTGCAGGCTTGTGGCGGTTTTGGCCGGGTCGTTTCAGTTCTCAGGCTGTCTGACCCAGGGCTGTGTGATCATCTCCTCCTGCAGATTACTCTCACCACCATCGGCTACGGGGACAAGTACCCGCAGACCTGGAACGGGCGGCTGCTGGCGGCTACGTTCACTCTCATCGGCGTCTCCTTCTTCGCCCTTCCTGCCGTAAGCAGAGGCTGCAGCATCTCGGGGGGGGGGGGGGGGGGGGGGTGGGAGCTGAGTTTGGCTGCTCTGTGTCCCTCATCCCAGCAGCGTGATGCACCCAGAGACCTCCCGGCTGCGACTGCTCCGTGGCTGTTGAGTCAAAACAAAAAAACCACCCCAAACGAAGTGGAGAAGAGGGGGAAACCCTCTCTGAATAGCCCCAGTTCAGACAGTGCTTGTGAGCATGGAATGGTTGGAGACTCGAATATTTAGTGAAGTGAAATCACGTTGTTTTGTCCTGCAAGGAGCTGTTCCTAGGGGTGATGGTGCCATTTCAGCCGCTTACCCTCATCCCTCTCACGGTGTGTTTCTGTGTGTGGCACGGAGCTGAGTTTCCCCTGAATGCTGAATGCCAGCAGGATGTGGGTTTTGGGGATTTTATCGGCCAACTGGAGGTAGTTTGGGAAGAGCAGCAACTCCAGTAAGCACCAGCAAAGTCTGCTGACCCTTCACTGGGAGCGTGTCTGCCAGGGCTGCCTCAGATGGAGGCTTCTCCATCCTTCCCCCGTACCTTCAGAGTGAAAAATGACCCAGAACAAACCTTTGGAGGGAAAGTTAGCTGCAATTTCTAAGTGAAAGCTTAGCTTATGCCCCCCTGACTGCAAATATTCATTCCCTTCCCCAGGGCATCTTGGGTTCAGGGTTTGCCCTGAAGGTTCAAGAGCAGCACCGACAAAAACACTTTGAGAAGAGGCGAAACCCAGCAGCAGGCCTGATTCAGGTGAGCATCACATCCCCACAGCCTCAGGGATACGTTGTTTTGGTTTGGGGGGGTTTAATAGACCTCTAGAAGTTGAGGAAGAAATGGGAAGGTGAAAAAATGGGGCCGTGCGTGTGTAAGGCGTGAGACAGCAGCTGGTGACTGGTCCTGTCTGGGTGTAAATGCCAGGAAAGCAACCATGGGAAAATAGCATCTGTGGTAGGCAATCTGGGGGAGAAAGGGAACGAAATCCAGCCCCGTGAGACAAATGCATCAGGACAATCTGTTTTCACCAAACTTTTCATTCCCCCCCCTCAAAGAGAATATTTACGCTGATATAAAATTACAATTGGGAGCTTTTTCTTCAGGGTAACAGATGTCTGCGCAGAAGGCTGGCCTTGGTGTGTGTCTTGGAGACTGGAGTTTAGAGTCGTTTTCTATTCCCTTGCTCATCTTTTTCCAAATTTAACTCCCTGCTGGGCAGCAGCACCCGTTTGATACCCGATCTCACCCTGCCAGTGAGTGCCTGGTACCTACAGCGTTTTTAGCTGGGCTCACGTGGTCAGGAGCATCACGGTACCACCTCAAATTTGGCCCATCGAGGAAAAGGCAGAATGTCAGAATCATCCTGCAGAAAACAGAGCGAGCTGAACCTCAACTGTTGGCCGAGGTTTATAAAACAGTGTCTTCTCTGCAGGCGGCTTGGAGATTTTATGCCACCAACCTGTCCCGGACAGACCTTCACTCCACTTGGCAGTACTACGAGCGCACCGTCACCGTCCCCATGTACAGGTACCTCTTCCTCCACCCACCTCTTCTGCTGCCTTC